>CM076584.1:363270039-363596838 GCA_034641835.2 Pinus albicaulis
TCAGTTCCTAGAGAATCTTCCAGAAGTCATGTTGAGGTTGATGGCACTTGAATGAAGGTGAAGACACTTGAGAGTGTTGGCATGTATTTAATGTGATGATCCATGATGAAGTTAATCTTGACACGATGGACTAATCTAGTGATGTAAATCGATGTGAAATGATGTTGATTAACAATTTGATGCTGGGTATTGTCATTGAATGGCAACCCACTTGATGAAGAAGATGGCAACTTACTTGATGAAGTTGTGCTTGATAGAATATGTTCTTGATGAAGTAAATCTGATGTATCTACAGTGAGTACAGAAGGAAATGAAGAAAGGAATTCAGCATGTGATAGATCTATGATAAAAAGAGTATGTCTCAAGGAATACGCGGATTTGTCTAGGGGAAGTCGTGTATGCACGCGGGAAACAACGTTCCAAGTCGCGTATGGGCAAAAGCACTCATAAAGTGAAAATCCAGGGGTAACCACCATGGTATGGACCCATTGTATTGGGTAATGATTCGTCTAAATGACCCCGTCCAGGAATACCATCGGAAGTAATGTAGTTTTGGGCTCATGGTATTGAAAAAGGGGCTCATGGTATTGAAAAAGGGTAAACCTATATAAAGAGAAGAAATTCATTGCGCAAATCATGAGTGTGGGTGCAAGATGTCTGAGCTTGAATGAATACTTTTCTTTCAAGTAAATCTGAATGGAAAGGGTTACAGTTGAATGATAGATCTGATTGTATGATGCACCAATGATGAAGAAGGGGATCTAGATCTGAAATGTACTTGTATTTTCTAGATCTGTTTATGGAATGATTAGATCTGTGATGAGGCGAACATTTGTCTGATGTAAAGGGTAAAATCTGAAGTGATGTATCTGCTTTGAAGAATTGCAATGACATAAAAGTCTGAAGATCCATACGCTAGCTCGCCGAAGAGGAAGAGAATATATACGCGGCTTCTCTGAAGAGAAAGCGTGTATGCGCAATAAAATTAGCTCTATAATTTATACCGAAGTATACGCTGGTTTATGTGAACGGAAGCGCATATATACGCGACATCAGTGAAAGGAAAGTGCGTATGCAAACTATGGTTTTCTGAAGTCTGTGGTAAGAAATGTCTTATCTGTTCTGCTAGTTTACTGATATCTGTCAGTGAGTTATATGTATCTGTTTCATGGTTGAATGTGTTTAATAGTATGGAGTGGGTCCAGTCTGAAAGTATGATGAAACGTGGCCTACAAGTGGTGTCCTAAAGGAAGCTTTGGATCCAGTGTGAAAATTGATGAAACGTGGTCCATAGAGTGCGGGGTTGTAGCCTTCGATCAGGGGTAGTAGCTCCCTTCCGGGTGAGGCTGGTAAAACGAGATCGAGGGGGTCGTGGCTCCCTTCCGGGGAGGAAGTTGGTAAACGAGTCGGGGGTTGGAGCTCCCTTCCCAGAAACACGTGGCAGAGTCGGGAGGTCGTAGCTCCTTCCGGGGAGAGGGAGCGAGTAAAATGGCGGCGCGGTGGGTACTGCGTGTTGGTGAGAGTCTCATGTATATGGCAGCAGTTCTTTCTCTCAATAAATATTGGAGAGAAATTTGAGCAACTGCAGCGGTGGTTTTCTCCCGACTTGGGTTTCCACCTAAAAATCCTGGTGTTCATGTGTGATGCTTATGTGTGATGGTTTATTCTGTTCCTGCTGCACATGTTTACTATTTATAGAACATCTAATGAATGAATGATGGAATGATATAAGTGAAGAATTAATGGCATAATTAGATATCTGCGTATATGCGAGTTTTATGAAAGATATCCGCGTGTATACGCTAGTTGGCTTCAGAAAAGTAGCGTATGGGTTTTGGAGCATAAAAAGTAAAATTTTTTAATATGCACTAAATACCGATTCACCCCCCCCTCTTAGTATTTTTCCCAACAATTGGTATCAAAGCAGGTCCTTCTACAGAAGCTTGATCGCTTGAAGGAGATCCATCGCAATGGGAAGTCAAGAAGGAGTGATGTCTATAAAGCGACCTCTATTCAATGGAAGCAATCTGATATTCTGGAAGGTATGAACAAAAGCATATCTGCAAAGTCTTGGTGCAGATGTATGGGCAATCGTGGAAGAAGGTTATCAATACTCGGCAAGTATTCCTACTGATGCAGCAGAAAGGAAGAAGTATGAAATCAATGCCAAAGCAGTAAATGTCTTATTAGGAAGCATGTCTGAACCAGAATTTTCTAAAGTGATGCAGCTACATTCAGCAAAAGAAATATGGGACAAAATCATTCTAAGCTATGAAGGAGACACAAAGGTAAAAAGTGCAAAACTCCAAACTCTTAAAATTGAATATGAAAATTTGAAGATGCATAGTGATGAGAGTGTTGCCAGTTTCTTTCTTCGTCTGGATGATATTGTAAATCGAATGAGAAATTTGGGTGAAACCATAACTGATACTACTCTGGTGGAAAAGGTCTTAAGATCCTTGACTTCGAAATTTGACTCTAAATTTTCGGCTATTGAAGAAAGGCAAGATCTGCAAACTCTTACTATTGTTCAATTACATGGTATCCTGACTGCTTTTGAAATGAGACAAGGAGGTCCTTCTCAAATCAAAGAAGCTGCTTTTAAGGCGTCTACAAAAGGAAAAGAAAAGGAAGTTGTCAAAGAATCCAGCTATATATCCGAAGAAGAAGAAACAAATTTCGTGAGAAAACTCCAACTAGGTACTGGAAGATTCAAAGGTAAGCTTCCCTTCAAATGTTTTGAGTGTGGAAAAGTTGGTCACTATGCTGCTAAGTGTCCTTATAGAGAAAATCATGTCAAGGGGAAACAATTTGAAAAGAAGAAAAGTTATTATGCAAAAGAAGATGATGATGAAGTGTCCAGTGAAGATGAAGAAGATTCTGACCATGATTTGAAAGTGCTCATGGCAAAGAAGCAAAAGAAGAAGGCTACTCGAAAAAAGGAGATATCTCAGAAGACATGTATAGCAAAAATTGAAGAAGATGAATCTGATAGTGATTTGGGTCCTTGTAATACTCTTCTTTGTGCAAAAAATCGTGAAGATAGTGAAAGTAAAGTTGTGGATCTAGAAGAAACTATCAAGATCAAAGTTGAAGAACAACAAAAGGAAATTGATCAGAAAGATTCTATTTACAAAGAGATGATCTCTCAAATGAAAGACCAAATAGAAATGCTGAATGGACAGGTGGACAAGTATCAAAGGTTTCATACTTATGCATCCAATCGAATTAAAGAACTAGAAGCAGAAATCAACGATCTAAATACAGATCTCGAAAAATCAAGCAAGAAGAATGAAGGACTTGAAGCTGCAATCATCTCTCTGCAAGCAGATCTTGAAGCATCAAGTAAGAAGAATTAGGAACCTCTACAACCATTTGAAAAGGAAGGCCTTGAAGCAGAAATCATCTCTCTCAAAGAAGATCTGGAAAAATCAAATAAGAAGAATGAAGAGCTACAACAAACTTGTGAAGAAAACGAAAATTGGTTGAAAGAAGAGATTCTAAATCTGAAGGATCAAGTAGAAGATGGAAGAAGGAAAGAAGAAAGCTTGACGAAGCAATGTCAAGCCTTGGAGGTTGAGGTAAATATTCTCAAAGGTAAATTAGAAGAAAAGGTTAAGCTTTTGAGGTTTCAAGATAGTACTAACATTTTGGACAATATTCTGAGTAATCAAAGGTCTCCTGCTATCAAAATTGGTCTTGGTTTCCATGAAACTATTAAAGGAGAATCTAGCTCACAAGGAAGTGCAAAAAATTCAGAGGATGTCAATGCAAAACCTGAAGTGTTGAAAGAGACAAAAGGTCAACCAACAATGATGAAATCTCAAAGGAAGTCAGTCAATAATGTTGAATGCTTTAAATGTCATAATTATGGGCATGTTGCAGCAAATTGCAGGAGCAGATCATTTCAGCCACAAACTAACAAATCCTACATAGAAAGGTACTCTGGTTTCTTCAAGGGATATTGTTTTTTATGTAACAAGTATGGACATAAAGCAGCTGATTGTAAAAAGAGGAAGATTAGAAATACTCATTATGATTCCTATGCTTATTTCTCTGGACACATGAGATGTTATTCTTGTAACAAGTATGGACATGTAGAAAAAGAATGCAGGTTGAACAAATATGAGAAATTGGATAACTTCCAGCACACAAATAGACAGTTCAAACAAATCTGGAAGAAGAAGGAGGATCGTTCAGAAACGTAGGGAATTCAGACCTTACTGCAGTCATCCGCTTCTGAAGCTTACTTGTCTTATTGACTGCAGAAGTGATGTGAGATACATTATGGAGCTTAGTAATGTATCGTCACAGGGGGAGCGATGTATGGTGATTCCCATGGTTGTTTTGGTAAATCTGGTTATATTTATTTCTGACAGTGCATCTGATGTGAAGAAGACAGGTACAGGAGGCATAAGTTCAGGGGGAGATGAAGGAAAGTGAAATTTTCAATGTAACACTTTCCATATGCGGGTTCGGTGAACTAAAGTCGCGTATACACGCGAGTTACAGTAGACACAGTCGCGTATGCATTGATGATAAGAGAATTTATATGATAGCTGAAGATCTGGAACAAAGATCATGGATGAGCCCGGATTGATGAAGAGTATCTGTTGGATGAGATGGAAGTCTTATGATTGAGAGATGAGGACAGAGTATGTAGAATGCATGAAGATATTGGTGATATCAGATCACATGGTTGACTGCTTGATTGACTATTGAAAAAGTGGTTCCTCTTGGGAAGAATATGTTGATACTGCGAAAAGGTCTGAAGGCTTGATTATTGATGTTCTCATGATACACCTGTTGGAGGACACTTGAAAGTCATGGATACATTGTCTTATCTTTCTTCTCTCAGACATTTGATGATAAAAGTCTATGTTGTTTTCTCATGCTATATTTCATGATGATTCCCACATATGTTTCTACAAAGAAGAAATGGAAAGTTCAGACAAGAGATTGAGTTGATAAGCTGACTTCAACAGAAAGACACTATGATTATGATGAAATCATAAGACCCGGTCACAGGTTGATGATTGAAAAGGAACTAGTAGTGGTGCATTCTTTGTCGAGTCCCAATTAGGAATATGGGTTCAACAAACGATGGGTTCAGCAAGAAAAAATTTCTCAGATAAGATTTTTGGAGTAGTCTCTGCTATGCCAAGAATCAGATTTGATTAAAACTCTGGAGATTAATTTGTATACGCCGTTTTCCTTGAATACAGTAGCGTATATACGCGATTTCATACACACAAAATCACGTATGTGTGGTTGATGAGAAATTTTCTGGGTTAGCATGTCTATATTCCTGTTTGGAATCTCTGATGCTGTTTGAAGTCTCTGAGGAGCACTAGTTCAGGGGAAGCAGCAGGTTGAATACTAATGATTGCATTGTTGGCACTATGACTGCTTATTCTATGATGATGGCTTGATACATGGTTTATTATGATGATATTTTGAGATCTATTTGCTGAAAAGTATCTTGTGTGCTCACACATGGATGAATTGGAAGTCGTTTGATTCAGAAACAAGAATAGATCATACAGCGTTTGTTACTATGGTTGAGATCTTTTCCCTACATATGTTACTTCATGATAAATCTTAAAGATCATGGTGATATTGGACCACATGGATGATTGACACATATTTGGAGATGATGTTCGGGTATGATAATTTCTCTTGAAAAGATTGTATTGATGCTGCAAAGAATCTAAAGGCTTGGTTACTACTGTGCTTATGCCACAACCGTTGGATGACGCTTGAAGACACAACTACACTGTTCTATCTGTCTGTATTCTAGGGAAGCATTCAAATATCTCAGAAAGAAGCTGAACATTGTCTTTACCTCACAAAGGATCAGATCTGGTTAAAATATAGAAGATGGTATTGGATACGTGGGTTTCCTGAAACACAGTCGCGTATATACGCGAGTTCATGCACAGAAAACTGCGTATGTCTGATTGCTGACAAATTTTTGCTTGGAGTCAGCTCTCTTCAGCACAGCTGCAGTGCTGTTTGGTATCTCTGGTGGTGTTCCAGTTCTCGTAATGCTATTTATAATGTTTTGATAAAGATTCCTTGATGATTTGTTGGTGAAAGTGTTCAGGATGCAAAAACTAAGGGGGAGCCTTAGTCATATGGAAAGGATGCTTGGATGCACATTTTCAGGGGGAGCATTAGCTTTGCTGAGTATAATGCATTTTTGGCATTATGATGGTTCTGAAATATGTTCTCTTTCTTGAGGACTTTTTGGTGTTGGTCATAAATGGTCATATTTGTAATTTGATGAAAAGATCTTGTTGAGACCCATGATGTAAATTTGTAATATTCAGTCATGAAAGGACTTGATAAATTTGTAAACCCACTTGGTTGGGTAGCTGAGTCAAATTTTGTAAACCCACTTGGTTGGGTAGCTGAGTTGAAATATGTAAACCCACTTGGTTGGGTACTTGAGTCTTATATGTAAATCCACTTGGTTGGATATTTGATGTAAGTATGAGTCTTTGGTGATAGGAAGTTCATAGAGTCATGTACTTCATTGGATGAACTTTCAGCATGAACTCAAGGGAAGCTTGATCACTTCAGTATATATCAGATCTGCAGAATGCTTCTTCCACATGAGGAGAAAAGGGGGAGAGTGTGTTGGTTTTTGATCCACCCTTTGCCCTTGATGTCAAAGGGGGAGAGTGACATGGTGTTTGAATGAAGAGAAAGAATGGTGTCAAAGAATGGGGAGAGTGACATGGTGTCATTGTATTCTTAATGTACCTATCTATTGTGGTGATCAAACACCATCGTGGTTGCCATCAAGTCCAAAGGGGGAGATTGTTGGCAATATGACGCAGAGTGTTGTCCTTGATGGCAACCCACTGAATGAAGATGAAGACATGAGAGTGTTGGCATGTGTTGTCCTTGATGGAAATACACCTGATGAAGTTATTCTTGACCTGATGGACTTGGTAAATGATGTAAATCTGATGTGAAATGATGTTAGTTAGCAATTTGATGCTGAGTATTGTCATTGAAAGGTAACCCACTTGATGAAGATGGAAACTTACTTGATGAAGTTGTGCTTGATAGAATATATTCTTGATGAAGTAAATCTGATGTATCTACAGTGAGTACAGAAGGGAATGAAGAAAGAAATTCAGTATGTGCTAGATCTATGATAAAAAGAGTATGTCTCAAGGCATATGAGGATTTGCCTAGGAGAAGTCGCATATGCACGCTGGAAACAACGTGCCAAGTTGCGTATGGGAAAAAGCGCTCATAAAGTGCAAACCCAGGGGTAACCACCATGGTATTGACCCATTGTATTGGGTAATGATTCGTCTAAATGACCCCGTCCAGGAATACCATCGGAAGTAATGTAGTTTTGGGCTCATGGTATTGTTTTGGCTCATGGTATTGAAAAAGGGGCTCATCGTATTGAAAAAGGGTAAACCTATATAAAGAGAAGAAATTCATTGTGCAAATCAGGAGTGTGGGTGCAAGATGTCTGAGCTTGAATGAATACTTTTCTCTGAAGTAAATCTGAATGGAAAGGGTTACAGTTGAATGATAGATCTGATTGTATGATGCACCAATGATGAAGAAGGGGATCTAGATCTGAAATGTACTTGTATTTTCTTGATCTGTTTATGGAATGATTAGATCTGTGATGAGGCAAACATCTGTCTGATGTAAAGGGTAAAATCTGAAGTGATGTATCTGCTTTGAAGAATTGCAATGACATAAAAGTCTGAAGATCCATACGCTAGCTCGCCGAAGAGGAAGAGCGTATATACGCGGCTTCTCTGAAGAGAAAGCGCGTATGCGCAATAAAATTAGCTCTGTAATTTATACAGAAGTATACGCTGGTTTATGTGAACGGAAGCGCGTATATACGCGACATCAGTGAAAGGAAAGCGTGTATGCAAACTAGGGTTTTCTGAAGTCTGTGGTAAGAAATGTCTGATCTGTTCTGCTGGTTTACTGATATCTGTCAGTGAGTTATATGTATCTGTTTCATGGTTGACTGTGTTTAATAGTATGGAGTGGGTCCAGTCTGAAAGTATGATGAAACGTGGCCTACAAGTGGTGTCCTAAAGGAAGCTTTGGATCCAGTGTGAAAATTGATGAAACGTGGTCCATAGAGGTGCTGAGGGTTGTAGCCTTCAGTCAGGGGGTTGTAGCTCCCTTCCAGGTGAGGCTGGTAAATGAGATCGGGGGTCGTAGCTCCCTTCCAGGAGAGGCTGGTAAACGAGTCAGGGGGTTGGAGCTCCCTTCCAGGAGAGGCTGGTAAACGAGCGCAGGTGGGTGCCTGCGTGCTGGTCAAGTCTGCGCCAACACATATGTTGTAAGATGTTTTCTCTATAATAAAATATTGAAGGCTGAGCAACTGCAGCGGTGGTTTTCTCCCGACTTGGGTTTCCACCTAAAATCCCGGTGTTCATGTGTGATGCTTATGTGTGATGGTTTATTCTGTTCTTACTACACATGTTTACTATTTATAGAACATCTAATGAATGAATGATGGAATGATATAAGTGAAGAATTAATGGCATAATTAGATCTCTGTGTATACGCGAGTTTTATGAAGGATATCCGCGTGTATACGCTAGTTGGCTTTAGAAAAGTAGCGTATGGGTTTTGGAGCATAAAAGGTAAAAGTTTTTAATATGCACTAAATACTGATTCACCCCCCCCTCTCAGTATTTTTCCCAACACCATTTTGTAGCAAAAATGTCAAATTTATAACTAAGAATGCTAAAGAATCATGTTTTTCTGCATAAATGAATGGGATGATGACCTGTCAAAGTTTTTAGTGGTTTATGATAAAGATGAGGTCATATAATTGGTTATCATAGTCATCCATGCATGAAAAAGTGTAAATACCACCTCATCATTTTTTTCTCACTTTCATTATCTCATTTTTCATAATTTAAACTCCATGAATTTGAGCATAATCACTTACCTTGTTAATCCCTATTAGCTTCTTCTTCCACCTTTTACCTTTTTTATAAGCATACCTCTAGCTGCTGTCATAAGTTAGATTCCACAATGTGTTAATAAGTAGCTTGTTGTTCAAACTGGTTTCTTTGCAAGTGTCACTTTTTCATGAAAGGAAGTGTGGTTATAAAGGAAGATGGCCATGAAGAAGAAAAAAAAAGGAGCCTCGTGTGTGAGATATGAACCCATGGAACTCAAGCTACTCATGGGAGGCTCTAGTTTTGCAGAGGATTTCATCAAAGCTAGTTGCATGAATTTTTACCAGAAGATACAAAGGGATTTCTCTATTTTTTTATTGTTTAAGTAGTCAACTACTAGAGCAGTGTGTGGGCAAACAGAGGAGAATTATTAAAAACTAACAGAGTTTATTTTTAAGAACATATTAAAGAACATTAACCTCTTTCACATTTCTCACAGGTACTACCAATTGGGAGATTAGAAGATGTCTTTGGGCTCTATTTTCATAATGTGTTTTTTCCTGTTTTAGACATGTTTTTCAAATACATATTCCAAACACCTAGAGATGTTTTGCAAAAAACCAAGAGAGGTTTTTCTTCAGAAAAAACTGATTTACAAAAAAATGCTCCAGTTTTGCAAAATATATCAAGGATTTGGAGATATAACCTTATTTATGATCCCTAATTTAAAAAAAAAAACAACAAAATTCGAAGTTTATTGCCAATTAGGCAATTTTGTAGCAAACTCCGAGCTTGAAGGCCAAATTTCGCTACGAAATCCCTGTAGGTTTCATTTTGTCAAAAAAAAAGTTTGGGGAAAAATCAAAGATGGAGGTAATTTGTATTTATCTCATTTTTTATAACCAACACATCCAAACCATAAAAGAATGCTAAAAGTTGGCATAGGTGGGTGAAGTGAATTTTCTACAAAACCACGCTACGAAATTGCTTGTTTTACTCTGTTTTCGCAATCAGTAACATTTAGTAGAAATTTTATGTTTTGAAGGTTCATTGGACATTAGCGAGCCATGTGGAGAGTTTAAAGAGTACTAGTGGAATGTTCTATTGGAGGTTTGGTCCTTGACAAGGTTATCCAGCTCACTAACTCATCATGAAGACAATCAAATTATGATGCCACCACTTCCTTAAAAGTAAGAGGATTAGTTTCCTAAGTTAGTAAGGACATTAATGTTTTCATCATGGTCTGTGCTACTTAAGAACATGACCATATTCTATGTAAATATGTTTTCCCTTCAGTTATTTGATGTAATAAATAGATAAAAAAATCCTAATAGGTCTCTAAGTCTTAAAGTTAATAGATGTCAATTTTACTTCCATGTATTTTATTATTGGTTAAGACAGGTGTCAGCAAAGAAGTTCGATGACCTAGCCATGTAGAAAAACCCAATGTAAAGGTGTTGAAGGCTATAAATAAACATAATATAGAATAGAAGAGGGTTTGGATAATTCTACTTGGCACTACCCCTATTGTAAATTTTTATCACCAGTAATAGAGATTGACTGTGTTTCTGCTTCACCTGATATTCTTGGACTGTTTCAATGAGCTTATGTCTTATGTTTCTCTTTATCTTTCTTCCAATATATTGATTTTGAATTACTCAGAATTCATGTTATGCATGCTCTAATTTCCTTTTAACATTGAGATATTAAATATTTATGTGTGTTAGTATTGTCCTTTCATTGAAACAGTAAAAGCCTCAACTTCCACAAGAAGATACACTTGTCCTTGAATTCATTCTTGCTGACTCCATAAGCCCAATGGTAGTGAAACCCATTTCATTTTTAACCTGCAATAAAGTACATTAAAACACTTATCACAGAGTTAGCCATTTGATGGAACCCTAATTGAGCAAATCATCAGTTAAATTGAGAGAGCCCTCTAAGGCTAAAGAGGCTAATCCTCAGTCAAAATATAGTTTGAAAGAGTTAATATAAGTTGTGTGGTGGAGAAACTCATCAGTACTAATTTAGAGATATCATTTTGATGCGTCTGTTAGGAGTCTGAAGAAATATTTCCCAAATTTTGTGCTCAAACAGTGAAGTTAAACTCTTGAAGGTAGCAGGATCTTAGGACATTTTGAGGCTGCAGAAATACCAGCTTGGAAACTCCATTGTTGACGAATTAAAAAAATTTGTAGCTTCATGGTGATTCCACTGGACTCATGAAGAACTCATATGCTACCATTCTTGTTTCAAGGTATGCATGCATAGATTTTTCAGAAATTTATGGTTTCCCAAATTCTTTTCCCAAGGATGCATATTTTTTAAGGAATGGTCCAAAAATTAATGGAGAAGATTTGAGATTTACCTTGAAGCATATATCAAATTTTCGTGACTTTGTTGAGCTTCTTAGTTTCATAGATGAATATTTTTCATCATATTTTTCTTGTTGATCTCTTACTTAAACTAAGAGGCGGGGGGGAGGAGGGTGAATCAGTTTAATACATTCATGGACTTTTAAAACTTTACTTTAAACTTATTTACACCTTTATTTCATGATAAACTTATAATATAACGAAACAACAATCTTAATATGTGAGCAGCAAGAATTAAGAAGATTAAATATAGAACATCAACACATAATCATCACACACATGGACAAAAAATATAAGTGGAAACCCATAAGGGAGAAAACCACATTTTATTATTGTTTTGATGCAAATGCAAGCTCCAACTCCCTATCACCACTGGTTTTTTGTAGGCTCCAACCTACAGGAGACTACTACCTCAAATTACACAAGCTAAAACTTGCAAGGAAGCTCCAACTCCCATCTATTTTCTACAGGCTACAACCCACATAAGGCTCCTACCCCAACCAGCTCCAATTGGACATATATCTAGCTACAACTTGATACGAAAGCACCAACTTCCTCACTCTACAATTAAATCATATGATTTTTTGCCTCAATATCAGCTCTGTGTTGTGGAGGTAAATCCCCTCTGTGGACAGAGGAGATCCCACTAGCCCTAGAGTGGGTCTAGCAACAATCAAAACATGAAAAGATATTGATTCCTAGTTACAAAAGATAGAATCGCAATAGATCTCTTACCATGATTCCTTCGTTGTTGTTGTCGAAGAAGAAGTGGTGCTTCCGTTCCTAGCTAGACAGGTCACGATTCATGAGCTTGCTGCATCCAGATACCTATACACATGCAAAGAAGAGAGACAACATGCAACATAATATTTCACACTTTATAACTATTGATCAGTCAGAGAGGAATGAATGAAATTTCATTATATAATGGACAAACAAAATCATGGAACCAATAGCAGAGTCATGTATATTAAGATACGAGAGAACAATTACAGTCGGTGCTCTGATGTCGTGATCTTCCTTCGACAAGATTCCAGTGGGACGTGTCTCACAAAGCTCATCAGGGGTTTGACAAAACTCTCTCTCTCACTGGGTTCTCCTTAGCTCTTCTCTTGATTGTCACTCAGTTATAATTTCCTTCCCAAAAGTTCAGCTAGCTAGAAAATGGAGAGGGCAGGATTTTATAGAGGGAGAAGGAGAAGTTAAGTTCCCTATAATCATGGGGGAGAGTCCTATCCATTAGGAAGTCTCCATGAGAGGTGGAAAACCACTTCCTAATCAGGGAGATCTAGAGCCAAACAACCCAACCTCTTTTTCATGATCCATTCTGAAGTTGTTAGAATCAAACTTCCACCTTCTATTTGTTAAAAAACATTCCAAAATAGGTTGGTGTGGGCACAACACAGGGTCATAGCGCCAGCTGGCATGCCCACTAGTGTATATTTTCCCCATTGGCATGAGGGATGAACTGGCTACTCGTGCCAATTCCTGAACATTGGTTTTTGGGGCTTTTCTGAGGAAATGGTCTCAAGGAGAATTATTTCTCTTATGCAGAAAGATGCTATCAAGGTGTTTTCAAGACATTTTACTATTCACAGGTTACAGGAATAGTCCTCCAATGTACAGGACGAGGGATTTCAGGGACGGTGACAAAATTTTGTGTAACAGATGCCCCCTAAAGAATGAGGTCCGAGAGAGAGGCAGGGGTGAAATGCTTTATGAGAACACGTCCACCTGAAAACACTGCCGTCGGAAAACTTGCGAGTACAAATACAATTGATTTCTCTGAAACATGATATGTGGTATGGGTGCAACCATCCATAAAAAGTAAAAATACGATGAGATCCAAGGTATGGACGTAGCCATCTAGAAAATAAGGATCAACAAGTAGACTCAGGTATGGTCGCAGCCATCCAATCAAAAGAGTCATGTAATAAATCATAATAATCCATAAATAACCCATAGCCTGGATGTTATCAGACAAAATCTAGGGTCTTGCACTCCATCTCAACCCGAACAGAGTATGAGTTCGAGCATGCAAATATGTGAGCTAACGCCAAACATGCAAGAACATCATCTGATTACCAACCAATAATGAAATTTGTTAGCAAAAGTGAGAGAAACCACCAATAATGACGATGGCTCTCAAGGTACAAGAGGTACAATTCATGGAATGTAAATAGTTATCTAGCATTGAACACCCATGGAATCATCTAATCGAAGGTCAATAATGAAAGCCTTATGTCAAATGCGAAGAACCTGCCATTGAGGCATGCAGGCTCCAAGGTACTTGAAGGGTGTCTCTAGATCAGCTTCTAGGATAATGAGCTGAAGTCGATAGGAAGTGACCTTGATCAAAGGTGGGCCATGATGTTTCCCACATCATTGACACGAGACAGAGGGATATAATGTTTCTGAATCAAGACCAACAGAGAATCAGAGGGAGGTTGAAAACTGCAGAGGCAAACTTCTCTCGAACATATCGGCGACACGACGTTGGATTTGGCAATATTTGACATCAAGGGATCTGAGGTCATGGTGACGTGGCAAAGAGCAGATGAGTTGTCAAAAGAAATTACCAAAACGCATGGAGGCAAGCAGATAACGAGATGAGATGTCCCCAACCCAACACGAATGCAGACAAGTGCCATGTTCAAGAGCGACATACTACCAACACGACTATAATATTGGTTCCATTTTCCCCCACCATTTCTGGTGAGTACCCCAATTATTTTTTGAAAACAAGCTTGAAGGGGATCGCATATGCTTGTGATGTAAGTTTTTCCTTCAGACAAATCCAACCTAGTACATTTTACGAGCCCTAGGAAGTAGGAACTCGAGTAACGTCATTACTACGGAGTCCAATGTCATCAATTCTTAATGAGTCTGACAAAGGAAGAACTCAACATATTTTCATATTTAGAGAGTTTCAAAAGACAACAGAAAATAAAACTCCAGCAGTCCCTTTTCGTAGGTAGTCCCACAGATCCAAAAAGGTAGAAAAATATGTTTGAGAGAACCTCCTAGTCGTGATAGTCTAGGGTATTCCTTTTTTCGAAAATAATTTATCCCAGCCCGAAAAGGGGGTAAACGTGTATTGGGTAGATGTCGTTTCACAACCAATTTAATGAGCTCAAAATGACAAGTGAATCGGTAATCGTTTCTGTTTTAGAGAGTCAGAAAAGAGCTGAAAGGTGACTCTAGTAGTGACTTTTTCATGTTTTTACCGAGTCTGAAAAAGTATAAAATACAAATCATCTCTTCATCAAAACCATGTGAAAAACCTATTTCTGCATAAAAAGACGCATGTAAAACATATTTGACGAGAATAATGTAAAAATATATCGAAAAACATGTTTAAAAACTCATTTAGGACTTTGAAAAGCTATAAAAGACCAACAGTGGTAAAACATATTTACTTTTCACTTTTTACCTTTTTGCAGAGTAAATAGTGACCCTTTTCTACTTTGATCTTTAGGTGACGAGTGCGACCAATCCAGTGGACCAAATCGACTTCCATCCAGTTCAGGTAAGAGCCGACCTCTTTGTCCATATTTCAAGTTACATTTTACTATATTTAATCATTGTTTGAGGTCCTTTAGGGAGGGATTTTCAAATTTAAGGGCTCCACAGTTGGCGTGGGTTCTGGGCATGGATCCGTGCCAATCTACTCTATTTTACACAGAGGTCACGCCAGTTGGCGCAGCTGTTAGCCAAACAGCCGCACCAATGGCGCAACATAAAATCCAGCTAATTTTTTTCAAATTTAAACCAATGAAATGTAATTTTGAATACCCAAGGAGGTTTATAATATTACTATGTTTGATTGATGCAGGTATTCCAACAAAAAGGATGGTTATTGAATGGAAAGAGAGAGAACATAGTGAAGAAGATGAATTGGAAATGGGAAATGAGCATTGTATGAATGCTCTCTGGAATTGCGGGCTGAAAAAATTCTTTCTGATGCCATGTCTCTGGGCTCAGCCCGAACTACTGCAGTATCTCATCAGAATTTGGGATGAGGATAAGGAGAATTTCAAACTTCGAGACCAGGTACTTGAGCTCAAAGTATCAGACATACACTTCATCATTGGACTATCACACAGGGGTCCAGTCCCTATTCTGACTGGTACCAGGCCTTCAGGAGAAAACATGGCGATGGTCATGGACAGGGTGTGTCGAGGGGCACAAAAAGGAACAAGGAGCGGGAAAGTAGACATTCAGACCATCCCTGATCTAGCACTAAGAGTAGTGCTACATACCATTACGCGGGCTGCGGGATCACAAGCACCGCAAGAGGCCATAAAGATGTAGCTACTTCTTGCATTGGAGTGTATGAACCCAATTATCTTTGACTGGGCCATGGCCGTGACCATGAACATTAAACGACAACTTACAAAATGAAAGAAGGCCAAACTGAAATAGTTTGGATATGGGTCGATTCTGGTGTCATTCTTCCTGGAATGATTACCAATTTTCTAGTGCCAGAAGGCCATAGTCCCGGATCTAGCACTAAGAGAGTCATAGATGGCTCGATGGGAAGCATTGATGCCTAGGGCAGGGGGCGACCAGCAGATTTCCTGGTAGCCCGAGTTCTTTGACAGGCTCTGACGATAGTTGATATCATGGAGGACTGGCCCTATGTGGGCACCAATTTTACCGGAGACCTAGACCTTCCACTCCTAGAGGGAGAGGACTAGGACGAGGAGCTTGGTAAGACTCTTTTTAATTTTATGAGTTTTATGATTTTTTGGTATACATGCATGTTCTAACAGCTAATCCTATATGTATGCAGATGTTGGCCCAGAGAGGCCTGCTGGAATGTCACCAATAGGGAGGAGGACCCTCTTTCTTATGACCCTGAAGGTGAGGGGGGCGAGGGGGATGAGCTTGTATAGAACCTGGAGGGGATTGCTCACAGAGTTTTGGATTATGCTCATTTAGCTGATGTTCCCATAGCTTATCAAAGGCACATCGTAGGGGTGTCGACTCATCTCCACCACTTACTGAGGCGGTTGGTGCGGGCAATGACGTGCTACCACCAGCACCATGCCGATTAGTCACCTAAGCTTTTTATTTGCATATTTTTTGAGAGACATGTCGTCTCCTGATGTAACTAAAATAAACATGTATATTTCTGTTTTATATGATGCACACGTTGCAAACACTTGACATATATATATATATATATATATATATTTTCTACATGGATATTGCTTACATATGATAATGTTTTTACAAATTGCATAAATGTCTATCTAATACCATGTTGGCTACTGCATCTGTTAGTGTATTCATTCGTCTTGCTATATGCTGATATATGATGTAATCAAAATTTCTTTCAAGTAAACGAATACGTAGATATAGTCTTAAAATGCATGGGTTTATAACTGAATAATGACCATTGAGCTGTAAAACCACAAGTTGTGAGTCCAAATGTACAAGTAACATGTGAATGCCTAGGTTAACATCCTCATTTAATAATTCCAAAATGGCACTATACTCCGCAACATTATTTGTAGCAGGTCCTAGACAAACACCTTGTAAATTAACCAACTCACCTATAGGATTGTAAATTACCTAGGCTGCCAAAGATAGGTTTCTGGTACTATGGGAGGTACTGTTGAGGAGGTAAATCCCCTCTGCGGACAGAGGCGATCCCTACTAGCCCAGATCGGGTCTAGCAACAATCAAACACACTACAGTGCAGGTTCCTAATCATAAATAAACTGACTTGCAAGGAAGGCTTACCTGGAATCCAACGTTGTCGTTTGTAGAAGAGGTGGTGCTCCCGTTCCTTTGCCTTGGAAGATCACAATCCTCACGATCTCCGTGATCAGACACCTGCACATGCAAGAAACAACACAAACGCAAGCATAAAACCCAAAATATACAACTATATGTCAGTCGAAGAGGACATAGCTCATGAACATGATCAAGAACAAGAGTGGAACCATAACCAATAGTCGCTTAATATTAATGAGTCAAAAAGAAGAATACAACCAAAGCTTCAACGCCAAATTCTCCTTTGGTGGGTCGTCAACAGCACATGTCTCGATAAATCCTGTCAAGGATGGGACAAGCCTCTCTCTCCAGATACTTGGCAATAGTATCCTTTCTTGGATTTGGCCTTAGGGAATCAAGAAGGCTTTTGCAGCATGAAAGCTCTTGGGAACTTGGAGATTCTGGAACTAGCTTGCTATGGAGATGGGCAAGCCTTTATAGGACGAGGAAGGGAAGTTGGGATCCCTATAATTATGGGATTGGCCCTATCATCAAGGAAGCTTCCATGAGAGGTGGCAAACCACTTCCTCTCTATGGAAATCCGTAGCCAAACCACCCAACTCAAGATAGATATCAGTCCAAGAATTTGTTAGGATGAAAATTCCACCTCTTATTTAAAAAAAACACCTCTTAATATGGTTGGCGCGGGTGCGGCTCTATGACAGAGCACCAATTGGCGCACCCTCTTTGGAGGATTTTCCCTCTTGGCACGAGGGCTGAACTATGGAACCGTGCCAATGTAAAAATAGCTATTTTTAGGGTTTTTTGCAAGGAGATGTCTTCAGGGCAATTAAAGCTCATCTTCAGAGGGATGAAATGAAAGTATTTTCAAGTCTTAACTCTGCTCGCAGGTCACGGAATGAACCCTCCAATGTGCGGGATGGGGATTGCAGGGATGGTGACAATTTTTTGTGTAACAGGTGCCCCCTAAAGCATGAGGCCCGAGAGAGAGAGAGGGGTGAAATGATTTATGAGAACATGCCGACTGAAAACACCGCCATCGGAAAACCTGCGGAGCGAAGTACAACTGATGTCTCAGATACATGATATATATGCATGGTATGGGTGCTACCATCCATAATAGAGTTTACAATAATCTAGATCCAAGGCATGGACGCAGCCATCAAGTGAGGATTGATAAATAAACTCAAGTATGGTCGCAACCATCCAATCAGTGATTCATGTAAATAATCATAATAATCCACAATATCGCAGCCTGGATTACAACAGACACAATCCAGGGTCTTGCACTCCTCTCGACCCGAACAAAGTACAAGTTCAAGCATGTGAATATGTGAGATGAAGTAGAACATGCAAGAAAATTTCCTGATTACCATCCAGTGATGAAAGTTGTTAACAGACGCGAGAGGAACCACCAATAATGACAATGTCTCTCAAGGTACTATAGGTACAATCTACAGCGTGCGAATCAATGAGCTGGTGTCGAACACCCGTAGAATCACTCGATCGGAGGCCAATGATGAAAACCTCACGTCGAATGTGACGAACCTGCCTTTGAGGCATGCAGGCTCCAAGGTACCATGAGGGAGTCTCTAGATCAGCTTCTCGGATAATGAGCTGAAGTCGACGGGAAGTGACCTTGATCAAAGGTGGGCCATAATTTTTCCCACATCATCGACACGAGATAGAGGAACATGATGTTTTTGTGAGTTAGGATCATACGAGAATCAGAGGAAGGATGATATTTGCAAAGGTCAACTTCTCTTGAACATGTAAACGACACGACAGTGGACCTGGAAGTATTTGACATCAACAGATCAGAGGTCATGGTGACGAGGAAATGAGCAGATGAGAGGTCAAAATTGATTATCCAAACCCATGGAGGCAAGTGAAGAACAAGATGAGATTTCCCCAACCCGACACGAATGCAGAAAAGTGCCATGTTCAAGAGCGACATACTGCCGACATGACAATGATACTGGTCCCATTTTCCCCCACCATTCCTGGCGAGTACCTCTTTATTTTTCCACAAGCTTGAAGAGGATACCATATGCTTGTCATATAAGTCCGTCCTTTGGATGAATCCATCCTAGTACATTTAATGAGCCCTAGGAAGGAGAAACTCGAATACCATCATTACGACTGAATCCAATGTCATCAGGTTTTAATGAGTCTGAAAAAGGAAGAACTCGACGTCTTTTCATATTTAGAGAGTTTGAAAAGACAGAATAAAAGTAAACTCCAGTGGTTTCTTTTCGTAGATAGTTCCTCGGACCCGAAAAGGTAGAAAACAATATCTGAGAAAAACCCCTAGTTGCAATAGGCTAGGGTATTCCTTTTTCGTAAATAATCTATCCCAGCCCGAAAAAGGGGTAAACGTATACTGGGTAGATGTCGTTTCACAGCCACTTTAACGAGATCGAGACGGCAAGGGCCTCAGCAATCTTTTCATGTTTAGAGAGTCAGAAAAGAGCTGAAAGATGACTCCTCCTGGAGGAACGAGTGGTATAAAGGGTAGCAACTGGTTTCGATAATGGTGGAACTGCTCTGAACATGATAAAAGTCAATAGGTTGGCTAACAATACCACTCATCGCAGCGGTTCCTCGGGAATGGGTAAAACAACCAAGTGAAGGCATATGATCGGCCAAGTAGATAGTGACGATGGAGTGAGAAAACCAAGGCTCATCTGGAAAAAAAAGCTGATAAAATGGAAATCACAAGGGGTAAAATGGGCATGTTTTCATTTTTACACAAGCTTGAAATCAGGAAACTCTGCTTGAAGTTGGTTTCATTTTTACACAAGCTTGAAACAAAGATAAACTATGCTTGATGTTGGTTTCATTTTTACACAAGCTTGAAACGAAAACAAACTATGCTTGAAAAAGTAAGCATGCCCCCAGCATGGTGACTCAATTTGAGGTACATGGCCCCCAAGCTTTAGTCCATATGAAAGGCAGATGGAGTGAAGGTTCAAATTACGAGATCAAAAGAAAGACTCGATTGGGATTTTACGAGAACTTATCAGAGACTCGAATTGAATAGGAAAGTGTTTCATTGTTTTAACGAGGTTGACACATTAAAAGAAATATCCTCAGAACACCTTGTTTCATGGTTTAAGGAGCTTGGCACAAGACAAGGAACTGTGCTCCGACAACCTTGTTTCATTTTTTAAGGAGCTTGACACAAGACAAGGAACTCTGCTCCAACTAGCTTGTTTCATTTTTTAAGGAGCTTGACACAAGACAAGGAACTCTACTCCGACAACCTTGTTATAATGAACAAGAAGTCATCGCTTCCAATATTTCCACTCCCGATGGAAGGAAAACATCTTGGAAATCAGGACCCAATGCCCCCAGCACACTATGCACAACGGCATCATCACTGAGCACAGGCATGGGGTAGGTAGCCACATAGTTGACCTGCGGTGGGGTAGATACAATGGGTGGATAAAAACCAGGAGGGGGTGATGGCGGGCCAGTTGCTGAATCAGGACTAAAGAACGAAAGCTAATCAATGGTCACGATATGTCCTTCATGCGGAAAACAGGCCACACGAAAAAGGGAGGAGACGAGCGCTCCCATGGCATAGGTGTAATCGCGCCCCAGGAGCAGATTGAAATCCAAGGGGCCTGGAACGACCATCACGTCCATATGCACGGTTTTACCTCCCAAAGTAATAGGTAACCCTGGAAGGATTCCCAACGGTTGGCTCGTCCTTCTATTAAAAGTCAACAAATTCTGCGTAACAGGCGCAAGGGCAGCGAACCGAAAGCTTTCCAGGTAGCTGAGGATAGAATACTAATAGAGGCGCCTTCGTCTATAATGGTGCTGGGTACGACTAGACCAAGAGCCTGTACTGTGATCTCGAAAGGCACATAAACAGAAGGCGGAATCCTGCAAATCGACTCCAATCAAAGGAGGCGACCAGACTACTCGGAGGGGCTACCATCGAACCGAGAAGGTCTTCCCCTGGTGTTACGGAAGGAGGAGCATTCTCCATAACCTCCATCTCGAAGGCAGGAGGGGTATCCTCCAAAGCCTCCATGGTGGGAGGCAGAGGAGCAGCTCCTTGAGGTACGGGGACAAGAGAATCTTTCTCCAAGTTTGAGGAATCTGAAGAAACCAGAAGAACATGAGGGGTGTGAGGTCCACTCTCGATAGAAAAGACCTGGTGCACCGCAAATGGGGCCAGCTCAACCGATCCCTCGACCAATGGTTGGTTAGGGATGGATTCTTGAATTCAAATTTCTGAGGGAGTGGGATGGACCAAAGATGACTCTAGACCAATTGTATCATCAATAGGTGGAAGACTCAAAGATAGCTGCTTATAACCAGCTGGGAGGCATGGTGTGGAAACAGTTGGGTTGTCCAAAACTCGCTTGGCTTCATCCATATAAGGACAAAGGTGAATGGCATGGTGCCCTTCACACAACTTACAGGGATTGGTGATCTTACCCTGCTTCTTAGGAGCCTTATCAGCACCAGCTGAAGCCGTGCCCCCAACCTGGCTCCCGGAAGTCAAAGGCAACGGCAGACGGCCGTTGGACCATGCTTCAAGCACCTTGGGAATGGCAAGGCAATCTCGAAGAAGATGGTCTCTCGTGCACAACATGTAGGGGAACTTGACTTTCCGTGGAGGGTTGGAAGGCATATCAAGAGGAGATGTTTCAAAAATAGTAGTTGCAGTTTTAGCCTCTCTTTTATCAGAATTCTTTTTATTTGTCTTCTTCTTCTTCTTCTTAGCCACCTGGTTACTCAAATCCAGACTTTGACCAGGTGAAGTAGAAGAAGGGGACGCAGAAACAAGCGAAGAAGGGGAGAGGTCCACTTGGGAATCAACATGATGTTGTTCCGGCGGAGGAACTGATTGAACAGTAGTGGAGACATTCGGGACCACATAGGTTGAAAACAACCAAACAGGGAACCCAACAGTTAACCCAGGAAGGGACAACGTTGCCATGTAAGGAGCACCAACATTCCCAAAAGGAGGAAAATGACCAGGATTCCCTTCTGAGGGGATTCCTTGGTTGGTAAACTCTGAAAAAGTTGCCATCCAAACTCAAAACCACACACGGGCTGAAAAAGAACCAAGGCACACAATCAAACAGCCAACAAGCAAAACCTAATAGGGCATGTGATTGCGGGTGATTAATTTTTACCACATTGAAAAATAAGAAACTTCACCGTTTCATGTTTTAAGAGTCGAGAAACGGTAAAAAAGGTGACTCTATCTCTTTCAAATTTGACACAAGCGTGAAAGGACAAGCGCTTGGTGATCCTTTCAAATTTAGGGAGTCAGAAAAGATCAAATGACTACTCAGGAATACTAGGCAAAAGGGTGTACCAAATAACCGTGAACTGCAATATACACCTTGGTTCCAATAATGAAAGAGAAATCAACCAAGGACTTTCCGTACGTGCAGGCAATCTCCCCGAATGCTGTGTCCAGTGTATCACGGGTATAGGGCGGCAGACTCAGCTTCCTATGGATAAAGGATTGAAACCTAGTGGGGTCTCCCTTTATATACGCGATGGTACGGGGAGCACAAGTCCGTACTAGCGTTGTCTAAAGCCAAGAGGCGAACGACAGCTACTAGGTTTTAAGACGTCGGAACACGTCTCTAGCCTAGACCTCTAAATGTGTTTCGTTAGATTTCAATGCTGCCTTAGTGTAAATTGAGTAAATTTTAAAGTTTATCTTCAATTACGTTTCAGTTTTCAGGCCCTAACGAATGTGTTGTCTCAAAAATCTCCTAAATGCAAAACTACATGCCACAGTATGTCATTTCGTTCGATGAAAGCTAGCTACAGAAGAGTTGAGAGCTTTTTACACAAACAAAATGATCAGAAGACAATCAATGATATCTCTAATGCAACTAATGAAACTAAAAACTTTTCTTTCAAATTCACTAATTACTAGTAAAATCGAAAAGATTTCAATTTGCACTAATCAACCAAAGCAAAAGAGATTTTTTTTTATTTTCAATGTTTGATAGCTAGATGCACTAAACAAACCAAAAACAAATGAAAAGAAATTCGAGAAATGATAATAAGAGAGCAATAACAAGCAAATTTCACTCAATGGCACAAACAATCAGATCTCAAATCGACCAAAAGTCTCTCAAAACCAAGAAAAGTCCCAAAGACACCAATGAGCCGTGTAATCTAGGCCCAGAACGAAGCAAAGTAAAATTCGAATGAAAATGAAATCAGTCACTCAAAAAGTGCAATAAGATTATAGACAACTGTCAAACGAATGCAAGGAAGCAATTCCAAAGTCGACTGAACGAACGCAAACCAAAAACTCCCAAGGGAGGCTCGACTCACAAAGGCACCTAGATGCCCTAGGGCTCGTATGCAAAATCGAAAGAAATAGGCAAAAAACCAAAGGAAGTAGGCTACAACCAGTCAAACTAGGCTCCAGTGCACTCAAACAGCCGAAAAAACAAGATCAAAATCACAAGTCAGCCTCAGAAAGCATGAAACACAGCAAACCCTAATAGCTCACAGGATTGGCGCGACTGTGAGCTTGAAATTAGCACCAGAAAGGCAATGGCACGGGTGATACACAGGCAACCTGCGCCAATGGGCGCGACTGTAATGCTGAAAAGCGCGCCAGCCAAGTTCACTATGGAAAAATGAAAAAACAAGCAATCTCAGACACAGACAAGTGATGACAAGGCTAAAACAAAGCCAAACAAACAAGAAAAACCAGTCCAAAGAGCTGACCAAGCAAGCAAGACCAAGAAGTTGACCAGAAAAGAGAAGACAATGCTCCAAGTTGTTCAGTCCGTAAACCAAACCGGAGATTGACTGAAGCAGCGTTGATCTACTCCACTAATGCAGAGCAAAAGTGTTTCAAAGGCTATCTGGCTATGCTTCAGACTCTGTCTATAGTTTACAAATCAAACAACAAGCTGAGTCCCTAGTGGAGTCACCAAATTGTTGAGGTAAATCCCCTCTGCGGACAGAGGTGATCCCTACTAGCCCAGATCGGGTCTAGCAACAATCAAACATGCTACAGTGCAGGTTCCTAATCGTAAATAAACCGACTTGCGAGGAAGGCTTACCTGGAATCCAACGCTGTTGTTTGTAGAAGAGGTGGTGCTCCCATTCCTTTGCCCTGGCAGATCACAATCCTCACGATCTCCATGATCGGACACCTGCACATGCAAGAAACAACACAAATGCAAGCATAAAATCCAGTATATACAACTATATGTCAGTCGAAGAGGACATAACTCATGAACATGATCAAGAACAAGAGTGGAACCATAACCAATAGTCGCTTAGTATTAATGAGTCAAAAAGAAGAATACAACCAAAGCTTCGACGCCGAATTCTCCTTTGGCGGGTCGTCAGCAGCACATGTCTCGATAAAGCCTGTCAAGGATGGGACAAGCCTCTCTCTTCGGATACTTGGCAATAGTCTCCTTGCTTGGATTTGGCCTTAGGGAATCAAGAAGGCTTTTGCAGCATGAAAGCTCTTGGGAACTTGGAGATTCTGGAACTAGCTTGCTATGGAGATGGGCAAGCCTTTATAGGAGGAGGAAGGGAAGTTGGGATCCCTATAATTATGGGATTGGCCCTATCATCAAGGAAGCTTCCATGAGAGGTGGCAATCAACTTCCTCTCTATGGAAATCCATAGCCAAACCACCCAACTCAAGATAGATATCAGTCCAGGAATTTGTTAGGATGAAACTTCCGCCTCTTATTTTTAAAAAACACCTCTTAATATGGTTGGCGCGGGTGTGGCTCTATGACAGAGCGCCAATTGGCGCACCCTCTTTGGAGGATTTTCCCTCTTGGCGTGAGGGCTGAACTATGGAACCGCGCCAATGTAAAAAGAGCTTTTTTTATGGTTTTTTGCAAGGAGATGTCTTCAGGGAAATTAAAGCTCATCTTCAGAGGGATGCAATGAAAGTATTTTCAAGTCTTAACTCTGCCCACAGGTCATGGAATGAACCCTCCAATGTGCGGGATGGGGATTGCAGGGACGGTGACAAATTGCTGTGTAATAGGTACCATCCGCGAAACCGACATAAGGAGTAATAGACATATGCACAATCAGGAAGACCCAATAAGTAGAAAAATTCTTACAAAGCACACCTCACCACACATGCACAAAAATGAAAAAATCACCTATGTACATATACTACGCAAGAATGATTCAAGCATAATATTTCTTGAGGTATAACCCATTTCTGGGTTGTGCCAAAGGAAGACCTTCATAATCGATCAGCTCATAAGCCCCATTTTTCAATACACATTTAACGATATAGGGCCCATGCCACATAGGTTTGAATTTTCCTGCCCCAAGCTTGTCATGGGCTTGATCATACAAGAGGACGAGGTCCCCTTCGATAAAAGAGCACGGAGAAACCATTTGATCGAAATGAGATTTAACCCGCTTTTTTTGTGCCTCAATAACCAAAGCAGCCAAGTGGCGAGTTTCAACTAATCTCTCGAGATATAGGAGATGTTCTTCCTCCGAGGAAGTATCGGGCAGTAATTCCACAACCAAATTTAGTGAAGGGATCTCACATTCAACCAGAAGAGTAGCCTCCATACCATACATCAACTGAAATGGTGTGAATCCATTTGCACTCTTCACTGACGTTTGGTAGGCCCAAAGAGCTGAAAACAACTGGAGATGCCAACTCAATTTGTGTATACCAATTGTTTTTTGAAGCATCATGACAAGCACCTTGTTCATGGCTTCAACCTGGCCATTTTCCTGAGGGTAATATGGCGTTGAGCTATCGTGACGCAAGCCCAACTTAGATGTCATCTCGGCCATCATATAGTCCCAAAAATGAGATCCATGATCAATGACGATGGCTTGAGGAATGCAGAAATGAGTGATCACATAGTTGAAAATGAACTTTGCAACTGTCTTATCGTCCGCAGCTAGTGTAGGCATTGCTTCAGCCCACTTGGTGAAATAATCTATGACAACAATGATATAAGCATGCCCCCCCGGCCGAGTGAGGGTTACACATCATAAAATCAATGCCCCATTTGGCAAAAGGGCCCACGGTAATGACAGGATGTAATGGGAGAGGCGGTGCACGCATCTTGTGTTGGAAGATCTGGCACGCATGACACTTTCATACTGCAACAATACAGTCTTTAAATATAGGTGGCCAGAAATATCCCACACGAAGGATCTTCTGTGCGGTAGCATAATCGAACATGTGACCGCCACATGCACCACTATGACAGTCATTTAGAACTTTCTCAGCCTCTTCTAAGGTCAAACACCGGCGAAGTATGGAATTGACTCCAACACGATATAGGGTATCTCCGACAATGCGATATGGTTGCGACTGATGCTAAATGCAGCATCAAGCATCCCTTGTTAACTCGGACCAGAAGGTAGATGTCTGGAGGTATACGATGATATCACCGTACCATGAATCGAGAGTGCTGATTAAGAAGAGATTTGCGTCTAGGATATGATCCTCGGATTGAGACGGAACAGAGTCATTAGGGTAATGTTCCAAAATCTTCATGAATAAATTGGAACATTTATTTTTGCTTATATTATATAAGAGATGAATAAAAAGGGAAGAGATTTTTGCATGAATAAAACTCTTCATAATGTGAAGAGGGAACCCTTGAGGAGCTTATTTTACACCTCCTAGTGTGAAAAGGGCCAATTGTATGAGGAAAATTTCAAGTTGACCAAGTCAACCAGCACAGCCTAAGGATGAGTAGCTTTCCTAAGAAGAAAATGCATTTTTGGAGGGAAGAGATTCAAATGAAGATGGAAACCCTAAGAGTTGGGACCCAAGGTGAGGAGACACACCAAAAATGAAAGGAATGCATAACATAAAAGAGGATTCATTCATGTATTCAAATATTTTTGTCTAGATACCATTTGCATACTTCATCTATTTAGCCGGAGTTGCTGCACTGTGTAGTACAAAGAATTCTCGTGCGGGAATTCCATCCTCTCCTTGGATCAGCTTGCTTAAGGGATCAAGAGAGAAGGATTTGAGCTTAATTTATGTATTTTTCTTGAGGCCATTCATCTACATTCAGCTACATCACATTCATCTTTAGAAACTACTTCCTTCATGCAAAGGCAGCAACAGTAGTGTTGCATCCTTTGATTTTTTGTTATTTCCTGAAGAGGAGGTGCTTATTTCCCTCCGAGAGTTTTGTTAGAGAGGCCTTTGGCCCTATTTCTGTATTATTAAGCCATCATATGATCTATTCAGTCAATATTAATAAATATTTGCAGCAACTGCATTATTTTATGCAGTATTTCTTATTTCATGCATTTTGTCGGAAATGTTGCTGGGAGCCTTGTCTCTTCTGTATAAGTGTTTAAAATTGCTTTTCTTTGTTATGTGATTAATATAAGTTGTGTATCAGACCTATCTAATCATTTTTTTCAGAAATACCTTCAGAAAACACGCTCTCTATGCTTTAGAAAAATCTGCATACTCCAAGCCTTGGGAAATCAGGGTTTTAAAGCCTACTTTGGGAAGGAGAAGTTGTTTAACCAATCTAGAATCATTTTTTTGAGCTGAAATTCGGAATATAGGTCCCTATTTACCTAATATATCAGATCCAACCACTTCCTGCCTTTATTTTCACGCATATATATGAATATACGCATTTTAAGGCAAAAATCATCACTTTTCCCCACCTTTTTGCCCATAAAACGTTGTATAAAGCTTCTGTTGTTGTACTAAATGAAGGATTTTTTATTGAAAATCTGTTATGACATTATTTTATGGCTCATAACCATTTTTTTTCAAATATTTCTTATTTCCCCAATTGGGAATATTACAGTGGTATCGGAGCAAGATCTTTGGCTCAGCCTGTGGCTTCATGCAAAAGTGTTGACTCCATGAAGGAGGAATATTTACATAGCTATAGATATAGCCTGAGGAGTGGCTAAATAGCCTCTGGATCTCATCCTCTCCTTAGAGGTGACACATCCGGTAAATGCCCACTCAGTCCATCTCTGAAATAGCCTTGTACATATTTCCATCAAAGGGTTTCTTCAATGGTGGCTTCAAGCAAGGTCAGAATTATGGAGAGGATGATTTTACTCTCATCCATATTCAGACCCAAGAAGAGAGGAGAAGATAAATACAGTGAAACTCCAAGAGGGTTTCAAGGAGAAGAAAATTGCGGTGAGACCTCTAGAGGGTTTCAAGAAGCAAAGGCAGATGCATGCACTTCCTGTTCTTATAGGGGAAGTGAAGAAAAAGGAGACCACTTAGAGCATGAAAATTTGAGTGGGTATTTGGCAGAATACAAGTGCCAACCTAGGGCTTTCAAAGAAACCCTAGATTCTCCTCAGTTTATTCAACAAAGAGAAGAAGGAAGATGCACATCACTAGGGGAAGAGGCATGTACCAGTGCTGCAATGACCTTGAGAGAGAATCCATCTACACCAGCAGTTGGATCAGCCAACATATTGGAGAGGGGACCTCTTGTAGCATTAGAATATGTCCCAAAGGCTCACCGACGTATGCATTAGTTTCCATATCTCAACATTTTAGAAAATGTTATGGAAGGGTTTGGAGATTTGTTTGCATATGGCCCAGGATCAAATAGTACTGCTGAGGTAGAGGAGTAGGATTTCACTGTGTTGTGCAAGCTTGGAGGGTTCCAGGGAGATTTGAACCATCAACCTCATGCATCTCTGATAAGTTACACACAACCCTTGAGGTTGAAGTATGGGTTCTTGGAGGATGGAGTGAACCCTGCTCCAAACAAATACATGTAGAATGTTAGGTCCCTATATTACTATTATAGTCCCTTATTGTTGTTAGTGTAACCCCCTTATTTTTATTATTGTACCCTTGTAACCCCCATTTTGTTATTATCGTGCCCTTAAATTATTATTGTTAGGTCGGCTAGGATTACATTGTGGCCCACTAGGATTACATTATGGCCCCATGGACTCCTATATATAGAAAGGAGGTTTTGTAAATTGTATCATCCAAGAATTTTTCATTCATGTAATGTATTGGAGGTTGCCCCCTCGAAGTGGCTTATTTCTAAGGCATTGATATCTCATTTCTTCTATTTTTGGAGTTGGTTACACAACATTTGGTATCAGAGCTTTGGATTCTAGGGTTTCGCTGCTCCAAACAGGTCATCGTGGAATTTTCGCTATAACTTTTTTTCTACGAAGTTTCATAAGCTGAAATTTTTAGGGTGCGAAGCTGAAATCCTCAGGAAGCTTGTCTAAAACTTTCAGAGCTTGGTTCGCAATATTTTCGGAGATATCATCTGTGGAAGTCAAGTCTTGTTTCAAGCCCCTAAACAGGTCATCGTGGAATTTTCGCTATAAATTTTTTTCTACGAAGATTCAGAGTCTGAAATTCATATGGTGCAAAGCTGAAAGCCTGAGGAAATTTTTCAAAAAATTTCAGAGCTTGGTTCGCAATAGTTTTGGAGATATGATCTGTGGAAGGTAGTGCTTTTTCAGGCTCCTGAATTGCATATCAAAGAGGTGATCGTGGGAAAAGTTCAATAACTCTCTCTCTGGGCATCGGATTGGAGTGCCGTAAAAAGTGGTCACAAGTACACAGACTGTAGTTGATTGGCTATCAATTTCAGAGACAAAGGATAAAACAGTGACACGTGGAAAGTCTTACAAGTTCGCTCTACTAAACCAGTCCATAATTAGGTCACTGTGGGAGATTGGACACAACTTTGTCTTGGAGAATCCAAATCAGGTCATACCTGTGGCATTAAAAAGAAAATTCAGAGGGCTACTATAGTGCTGAATTTCAGATATTGAAAATCTGCAATTACAGATATAATACAATTTCAATATCGAGCTCCTCAAAGCAAGAAAAAGGTGTGTATTTTTTTCAAATTGCACAAGTCTTGTTTGAATAATCAAGTTAAATTGATCCCAAGGGCATATTGTAGAATAGATATCAGTATTGGATTCTAAAATGGCCCCTAAAAAGAATTCAACACCCATTAAGCCTTCATAAGGCTCTACTATGACTCATGAAGATGAAGAATGGCAACATGACATATCAAAATTACAAGAGAAAATTTCGCTCTCGCAAAGAACAACAAAAAATGAAATGGAATTTTTGAAGAAAGGCGTGGAAACTAAGAGGAGAGGATAATCAAGGGCAGCCAAAATTGGATGAGGGAAGATGGATGGAGAGAAAGAGGCTTGTGAGTTACTTGCAAATCTATGACACAGGGCAGCAAGAAGCTAAGCTGCGTTGGCTACTCAGGAGAGAGATTGGCAATCATGAGAAATATCCTATTTCCAAGGGTATGAGGGAGGAAGAAACTTGGCAGGGTACTTTCATCATGGGGAAGCAAGGAGTGTGGATACATTATGATGGCATGGTCATTATGTTTTCACTACGTAATGTGTATGATGGAGGTATGATGAGGTGACAAAGATCTTTGTTGCTTCAGAGGATTGGAAGAGAGCAAGGGAAAAATTTCTCTCCCACTTGGCATAGTGTTGCAAGGGTGAAGTATGGCACTAACATGGTGCAAGAGGTGTTTTCATCATGGAGGAGACACCTCATATTTGGAAGAATTATGGAGAATACCTTTGAAAAATTACATTTCAAAGGATGGAGCTATATTTTTTCTGGGGCTTGCTTGCATGAGTCAACAACGATGTTACTTCATGGCAACGATTTGCTGATGGAGTGTCCATTTGACCTCTCCACTTTGGGGGCACTTGAGGGACAATATGAAGGTGAGATTTTTTTTTTTGCATGTGTTGATTACCTAACACAATGTTTGCATCTTCTCTCCATTTCCATGCAGTGCTTAGCTCCACAAGAGGGCAGCCTATTCATTAGGCTCCAAGAGCATTATTGGGCCAGACTATGTGATGGAGGCAACCATCTCTCATATGGCCTTGGGAAAGTGTTTATTTCCATGCATGTTCAGCTTATATATCCAACCACCTCCTATACATATTTAGAGATAAGAGAATGCATTACTTTACATGTACTCAAAGACAACTTGCCAAATCACTTCTTCAAACAACAATTTGACAAACTGCGTTGTGGCCACTTGGGAGACTATTAGTACATTGTTGAACACCATGAGACCTTTAGTACTTTCCCCATATTATTGCTGATTGTGTTCTCTTTTTTTGATGCTTTTTTTATCCTTATGGGGAGCATGATTAAGGGAGTGACACATAAGGAGGATGTGTCCTTGTTGGGAGAGAACTCCCATACTTTCCGCAATACATGTTATAAGGGGAACATGGAAGGAGACATGGCCTCTACAGCAACACATTTTTTATTGAATGAGGAGGGCCATGAGATGGATGGGTTGTCATGTGGTAGTGATTTCCTATCCATTATGTGTGTGAGGGATTGGGCTAGCTTGATGCACAGCGCTAGGAGAGAGACCTTTGGAGTTCTAACTTCTTTTTTTTACCATTGGAGGGCATTCATGTTGCAGCCCAAGATCAATATATCCTCATCACTTGTCTTGAGTGGGGAGGGGGATAGCGTGGGATAGGCCTTCTTGCCTATCATGTTCAGTAATTCAACCCACCTACACTTCAGGAGCCAAAGGTGGAGGGGATTCTTCATGAGTTACTATGCTGGAGGGTGACTCATTTTATATGGATTTTGGCTTGGGGGTGGAGGTTTCACTTTGGTGGGGATAATATTTCCCATGAATCTTGCACTCCATGCCTTGAGAAGACCTATAGACCACACATGGTTGTCTCCTTGAGCACTTTCCTTCTCATTATCTTAGTCATTTGGGTTGTTTCACCAAATGCTAGTCTATAAGCTTGGGAGAGGCAATATGGAGTTTCCTGGATGAGATGGAATCATATTCTTTGGAGGATTCCATCATATGCTGATGCTACCGGAGGAGGTAAGGAGATTAACCCAGTTCTATCCTTGCAGTTGCTTGAGGACAAGCAACATTTGGGAGGGGAGGACTGTAATGTTCCAAAATCTTCATGAATAAATTGGAACATTGATTTTTGCTTATATTATATAAGAGATGAATAAAAAGGGAGGAGGAGGCCTTTTTGCATGAATAAAACTCTTCATAATGTGAAGAGGGAACCCTTGAGGAGCTTATTTTACACCTCCTAGTGTGAAAAGGGCCAATTGTATGAGGACAAGGTCAATCTAACCAAGTCAACCAGTGCAGCCTAAGGAGGAGTAGCTTACCTAAGAAGATAGTGTAGTTTTGGAGGGAAGAGATTCAAATGAAGATGGAAACACTAAGAGGTGGGACCCAAGGTGAGAAGACACACCAAAAATAAAAGGAGGGCATAACATCAATGAGGATTCATTCATGTATTCAAATATTTTGGTCTAGAGACCATTTTCATACTTCAGCTGTTTAGCCGGAGTTGCTGCACTGCTTAGTGCAAAGAATTCCCGTGCGGGAATTCCATCCTCTCCTTCGATCAGATTGCTTAAGGGATCAAGAGAGAAGTATTTGAGCTTAATTTATGTATTTGGCTTGATTCCATTCATCTACATTCAGCTACAGCACATTCATCTTCAGAAACTGCGTCCTTCAGGCAAAGGCAGCAACAGTAGTGTTGCATCCTTTGATTTTGTGTTATTTCCTGAAGAGGAGGTGCTTATTTCCCTCCGAGAGTTTTGTTAGAGAGGCCTTTGGCCCTATTTCTGTATTATTCAGCCATCATATGATCTATTCAGTCAATATTAATAAATATTTGCAGCAACTGCATTATTTTATGCAGTATTTCTTATTTCATGCATTTTGTCGGAAATGTTGCTAGGAGCCTTGTCTCTTCTGTATAAGTGTTTAAAATTGCTTTTCTTTGTTATGTGATTAATATAAGTTGTGTATCAGACCTATCTCATCATTTTTTTCAGAAATACCTTCAGAAAACACGCTCTCTATGCTTTAGAAAAATCTGCATACTCCAAGCCTTGGGAAATTAGGGTTTTAAAGCCTAGTTTGGGAAGGAGAAGTTGTTTAACCAAGATAGAATAATTTTTTTGAGATTAAATTCGGAGCATGGGTCCCTATTGACCTAATAAATTAGATAAAACCTCTTTCCACCCTTATTTTCACGCATCTATCTGAATATACTCATTTTAGGGCCAAAATCATCACTTTTCCCCACCTTTTTGCCCATAAAACGTTGTATAAAGCTATTGTTGTTGTATTAACTGAAGAATTTTTTATTGAAAATATTTTAAAATATTATTTGATGTTGCATAACCATTTTTTTTTCAAATATTTCTTATTTCCCCAATTAGGAATATTACAGAGAGAACAAATGAGATCAGCAAAACCCAGTGATTTCTTAGATTTGGTAGTAGTGAAATCCAAATAAAACTCTTGGAGGATCAAAATCCACTTTGAGTACTTTCCCCCCAGCAATTTTCGAGACAAAAGGTAAGTCATGGGGTTGCAGTCAGAAATCACAGTTGTCGTGCGTAATAGGATGTAATGGTGAAACCGCTGAACGACCTGGACCGCGGCTAGCACCAAGTTCTCGATGTGTGCATAACATGTTTTAGTGTCGAGGGGGTTCTGAGACAGGTAATAAATCACGTGTTTGTCACTGTCATTTTCATCCTACACTAGAACCAAGGCAATTGTACTGAATGCAACAGCTAAATAGAGAGTAAAGTCACGATGATAATTTAGAGGACGTATTAATGGAGCATTGATAAGAAACGTCTTAAGGTTATCGAAATATTGCTGAATAATCTCGTCCCAAAAAAAAGGGACGTCCCATTTTAGAAGTTGCATGAACCCTTTGGCTACCTCCGCATAGTTCGAGATAAAATGACGTAAGAAATTAGCTTTCCCTTGAAGACTCTAAAGTTGATGTAACGAGGATGGGGAGGGGAGATTAACAATAGCCTCAACATTAAGAGGGTCAAGGTGAATTTCGTCCTTAGAGACAATGAACCCTAAAAGTCGACCATAGTCGATGCAGAAGACGCACTTGTGAGGATTAAGCTTGATGTTGTAACGTCTACAGCGGAGAAAAATCTGGCGGAGATGTTTTGAATGGTCTTTGCGCAGAGCTGAATGAGCCGGAAGGTCATCAGTTATGAATGAAAAACATTACATATGTCGCGAAAGGCGTAAGACATGGCACGCTGGAAGGTAGCCCAGCGTTTTTCAAGCCGAAAGGGAGTTTCTTATAGGCGAATGTTCCCCACAGACAGATAAAAGCGGTCTTATGTTGATCGGATGGGAGGATATTGATTTGATAATAACCTGAAAATCCATCCATAAGGTAAAATATCTCACTCCCTGCAAAATCGTCAATGATCTGATCGATAAAAGGGGTGGGATAGTTGTCCTTAGGGAAAGCCCGATTGATATCTCGATAGTCAACACAGACTCGAATTATGCCCTGCTTCTTATCCACAGGGACAATGTTGGAAACCCACTTTGTCAGAGGGATTGGATATATGAAACTTTCTTTAAGAATTTTCTCAACTTCAGCTTTCATAGCAGCGGCTTTCCGAGGATGCACTGGACGCAAATGCTGGCGCACAAGCTTCGCACCAGGATAGGTGGGAATTTCGTGCACGACAATACTGGGATCAATTCCAAGCATATCTTCATAAGACCAAGCGAAAAAATCATGAAATTCATGGAAGAGACTAGTGTACACTTGAATCTCATCAAGAGAACAAGTGACTCCCACATGGATGTTCTCGACAACCCCCAATTTAATGGAGATGTCGATAGGCATCATTTGGGTAATGTTACTCAAATTTCCTTCTAAGAAAACTTCGTGAGTCAATATTGGCATTTGGAGCGGCAGAGAGGGAACCTAAGATGCAAAACACTCGAGAAAATTAGACATTTCCCCCAGGACGGGCATAAATGAGGAACGATGATTCCCATCGCTCCACGACAGATCTTCAAGAGACATAGTCTCCACGATAGCTTCGTCAGATGGAAAAAATTCTCTCAAAGGATCAGGCGAATCTGTATCGCCGAGCTAAGGGGATTGAGAATAAATGTCAAGAACCATGCTCAAAGGAGCATTATTAGTAGGAGGAGGATCCGATCCAGCAATGATCTCACAATAATTGATTTCAACCGGGGTCAGAGGCATTGATTCTCTAAAAGAGGCAACCTGTTTAGGAGGAGGGATGATCCATGAGTCATCCGACCTAGAGATCATATTGACTAGAACAGTATTCGGTGGTGGAGGAGGAAAGACACCCATAAGGACGAGATTTTTGAAAATTCCCGGTCCCACACTGTCAAAAGGGGTAGGTATCTGATCCACATATGGGACGTTGTTCCCAGATGACGAGGTAATAAAGAATAACTAGTCGACAGTAACAATTTTTCCATTATGCCAAAATTTCAACATGCGAAAGAGGGTGGACAGCACGCATAGCATAGCATGATTCCAACTACGACCGAGCAGAAGATTATAATTGAGTTTTGCATCAACAGCTTCCACTTCGACGTTAACTGTCTCCCCTTGTAAAGTAATTGGTAGACTCGCAAGAACACACAAGGGTTTCAATTCCCTTCCATCGAATGCCCCGAGGGCAGTGGGAGATGAAGTCAAGGCTGGAGAGCCAATGGCCTTCCAGCAAGTAGATGACATGACGCATGTGGATGCACCTTCATCCACAGCGGCTCTATGGATATTGAGACCATTAATACCAAATTGTATAATAAGCACAATCTAATGCAGAAGTTGGGGAACAAAATTTTCCAAGTCGAAAGAGAGAAGGCAAGAATCAGTAGGATCAATCCCGCCGATGGTAGATAATAATGCCTTCTTCTGAGATGGGCAACTTTGGAGCACTTCCAACCCAGACATGGTGGATGGTGCCTGTGCCAAATCCTCAACAATTCTATAATTCTGGGCAGCATGGGCATTCGGATTATAGGAATATTTCCTGAGAACACCTTTAGAAGGTGGTCGCACAACGGGTTTGGGACTAGGCCTTTGAATCTCAAGTGGGCCAAATACAGGTGGGGGAGGAGGACCATCAACGATCTCCTTCCCTGTCGCCTGACACAACCCAGCATAGTCTTTCGACCAAGTGGCAATAGACATAGGTGCAGCACCATTCATCATGAAAACCTGAGACCCAAACGGTGCAACATGGCGAAGGCTGCTCGACCATCTGGGTCTATTGAGATGGAAAAGGTTCCTTAAGAACTACAGGAGTCCCCTTAGTGCCCTTAAGAATTTTACTAACCTCAAATCGTCTAGGAATATCTTTATTGTAGTGGTCTTCATCACAAATCAGGCAAGGGTACTTCGGTTTCCGCTGCGAACCATCATCAGCACGCGGTTGGAAAGATTCTGGTTTTGGGGCATCAGATTTGGATTTTCCTTTGCCCTTCTTTTTCCCCTTGGAAGTCTTGTCCGCAAGATTGGCCAGAATGACATTGACCTCCTCAGTTTTACCAGAATCTGGGGTAGCCTGAGGATCAGAATGGTTGGAAGAATTAGATTTATGCTTCCCATTGGAAGACTTGCATGAAGTCTGGGATATGGAACCAATAACGCCATCAACCAATGGAGTATCCGGTGCTTTAGAGGTCCCTGGTCACAGGGGCATCAGTCGAGATGGCGTACAACATGCCCGATTGAGAGTACACTAAATCGAGGTACTGGGCGCGAGAAATGGCTTGTTCCTTGGTTACACATGCCCTGATAGCAATGTCTTGTGAAATATTATTGACAAAAGAGGTAGTGAACTAGTGAGTCAGAAGTTGATCAGGAATTTCAAACTTGATCAGGCGATGACGACGTCTCCATTCGTTAATGTGATCTGAAATATGAGTAGCTTTTTCCAGTTTCAGAGATGTCAGGAGATGCGTCCCGGCTTCGTAACAAACCGGTAACTGGAAATGCGTCAGGAATGCCATAGCTAGAGTGTTAAAATATTGAAAAATACCACGAGACAGTTCTATATACCATTTAATAGCAGCACCGATGAGAGTGCGCTGGAAAAGACGTAGATGAATCGAGTCATCCACCTAAGAATTCAAAGAACACCATAAATGGTATGTCATGACGTGTGCTTGGGGGTCTTCTCCAGATTTTCCATCAAACTTATTACAATCACCAGGCACCTTCGTCGGAACTGGAGGCCAATACGGATTATGAAGAATCAGATCATTGGTCAATTTGGACACACCCGGTAACTCCAATGTGGCGAGAAAAGGTAATTGAGGGTTAAAAGGCATGCCAGGTCCCCAATAAGGACCTGTACCTGTACCCCATCCTGGTTGAGGATAAATCTGCTCCCATTGGTTTTGTCCTGGGGGATTATGACCATAGGGGGTATAAGCCAGATAATTGGGTTGATATGGCGGCCGAAAACTAGGATGCGGGGGTTGATAACCAAGGTACTGATTCTGATTATACATGGATCCCGATTGAGCAGTATAAGGATTTTTCTACAGAGTATAAGTATAGCCTGGATATTAACGGTAATAACTAGAACCTTGAGGCAGGTTGTAAACTGGTCGAGACTGACCTTGAGGGTAGTATCCGCCTTGGGGTCAAATGGGCTGCTGGTAAGTGGGGCCTTGCTGAGTCGAATAAGTCGGGTGCACAGGTGGATTCAGATATGGCATAGAATAGATTGGAGGCTAAGCAGGGTTAACAGGCTGTGCAGGTTATCCTAATTGAACAAGTTGACCTAGCTTATGAGGGACACCAAGTTTCCCTAGCAGAGTGGGTTGGCCTGATGGTGGGAGTGAGCCAGATTGTGCCTGATAACCAGGTCGACTTGGGACAGGACCATAAGATGGCCCTGGTTGTGTAACATTTTGACCAATGGGAAAATGAGGCTGTTGAGGTTGCACCAAAGGTTGAGAAGGGTGGGTTTTCCCCCCAAGACTATATGAAGGTCTAGGTGGATATACCGGTTTCCCTGCCGGTCCTTGAGGTTGCCCTAGTTGGACCACAGGGTGAGGCTGTAGAGGTTGACCTTGAGGATTGTAAGACTGCTCTTGCAGGCTGTAAAATAATCCCTGCTGGACCGAAGGTTGTCCCTGTAAGGGTTGCCCTTGTGGGTCGTATGCATACCCTGGATGGGCCAAAGGTTGTCCCTGGAAGGGTTGTCCTTGTGGGCGAGAAGCATATCCTTGTTGAAACAAAGGTTGTCCCTAAAAGGGTTGTCCTTGTTGGTTAGAAGGTTGCACAGGCAGGGTAGGTATAAAATCGTTAATATACTGATTAGCCTCAGGAGTAGGAAAATGAATGGGGTTACCATGCTCATCATATTGAAATGGAAATGAATAGATTGGGGTACCATCTGCTCCATAATGAGAAAATTAAGGATTATTGAGATCCTGAGAGGACTGATCAACCTGGGAGATCGACGGTTGTAAAGTAATCCGATACTCCTCAGGAGAAAGGTTCGTAGGAATGTTAATATATATATAAACGTCTTCAGGAATGGATGAGGTCTCAGTTGACTGAGTGGTGAAAACAGGCGTAGATGCAGCCACGCAAACAGTAGGTATAACAGGTACCGATGTGACAAAAGGAGATGTCGTGAGAGGTGTCGATGGCAACATCCCTAACGAGGGAATGGTCAGTTCCGTGGACGGATTCGATATTCCCATAGAAGAAATAGCAACCAAAACTTGACTTAAAGACTTATATCTAGCTGGGAGCGATGGACTAGGTGAAGATAGAACAGATGGTTCAGGGATGTCTTCAGGAAAAAGTTTGTAGTCTTCACCAGAAGTAGGAATTCCCTCACTAGGAATAGGATTGGATGAGTCCATATCTGAACTTGCCGTAAGATCTTCTAAAAGACGACAGGGACTAGGAGGTACGACAACAACCAAAAATGGTGATCCTAATGTAGGAGGATAGAAGTGTTCCCCAACTCTAAATCAAAACCAAGGGTTGGACAAGGGCCAATTGAACTCAACTTGTCCTCCAAAGGGAAGATCAGATATAACTAGTCCCCCAAAGGGAAACTCGGATACAACAAGTTGTTGATGCTTAGCAGAGGACTGAGAGACCTTTGATGAATCGTCTGTATAAAGACTACTAGTAGATGAAACTGATGGTTTTGCCACAGTGACTATAGCAAAAAGAGGAAGAGATAAAAAACAAAGACACATGGGCAAAAACCAAGGCAAAATAAAACAGGCCAAAAAAATCAATCTCTATATGGGCATGTGATCGTAGGTGATTAATTTTACCACATTGAAATTGGAAATTTTACTGTTTCATGTTTTAAGAGTCTAGAAATGAGTCAAATATGACTCTATTGCTTTCAGTTTGGAAACAAGCATGAAAGGACAAGCGCTTGATGATATTTTCAAATTTAGGGAGTTAGTAAAGATCAAAAGGATTGCTCTGGTAATCTAGGTAAATGGGTGTACCAGATATCCGTGAACTGCCATATACACCTTGGTAAAAATGAAAGAGAAATCAACCAAGGAATTAATGTACATGCAGGTAATCTCTCTGAATGTTGTGTTCGGTGTATCATGGGTAAAAGGCGGCAGACTTGGCTTCCTATGGATAAAGGATTTGCAACATAATGGGGTTTCCCTTTATATACATGACGGTATGGGGAGCACAAGTCTGTACTAGCATTGTCTGTAGCCAGATGGCGAGCGATAGCTACTAGGCTTAAAGATGTCGGAACAAGTCTCTACCTTAGACTACTAGATTATCTGTTAAGTTTTAATGTCGCCTTAGGTTAATTTAGTAAATTTTAAAGTTGATCTTTCATTTACGTTTCGATTTCAAGGCCCTATCAAATGTTGGATCTCATAAAACCTCTATATGCAAACTACATGCCACAAAATATCATTTATTCAATGAAGAGATATCTACGGGAGAGTTGAGAGCTTTCAAATGATAGCGAAATGAACACACAAAAACATCCACTACCGATTTCAATGCAAGATAATGAAACTGGAAAATTTTTATCTAGAATTATGCAACACTAGTAATGCGAAAGAGTTTTCAATTTTCACTATGCTAATCAAAATGCAAAAGATTTTTTTTTTTCAATATATTAGAGCAAATGCACTGAATAAATGAAAATTTGATGAAAACATCAATTTGAGAATGATAGGGAGGGAGCTGAAAAAAAAACAAGTTCACTCAACTCAAACAAGCCCAATCAAGACTCGAACCGATGACGAAATCCCTCAAAACAAAGAAGAATCTCGAAATAGACTCAAACAAACCGTGTGATCTAGGCTTGGATCAACACAAAGCGAAACTGAATGAAAGAGAGGAAAATCACTCAATAAACGCAATGAATCAATTGGATTTAGCAAGATGATGCAAAGAAGCAGAAACAAAGTTGGCCGGGAAAGCACAGACCCAAAACTCCCATGGGAGGTTGAGCACACTAAAGCATCTAGAAGCCCTAGGGCTAAAATGAAAAATTGATAGAAAATGGAAAATAACTGGAGGGAAAGGGCTAAACACAGTAAAAAATGACTTCAAAGCACTCAAGAAATAAAAAAAAACAAACCAAGATCAAAACTCAAGCTCAGAGAGTCCAAAAATAGGCAAACCCTAAAGCCTACCAGGGTTGGCGTGGGTTGGCGTGTCTGTCTGGCTGTAATATCTGCCAAACAGGGGATGGAGCGGGTGCCTAACTAGCAACTATCTCCCTTTGGCATGACTATTAGAGGGATAACCGCACTAATTAGGTTTACCCTAGAAAATTATGAAAATGAACGAACAGAGGCTAGATCTGGTCTTCTAGGGGTTGAACAGGGTTTTAACACCAAGGAAGGTGAACCAGAAAAGTAGACTAATCAAACAAAAAGCCAAAAAACAACCCAATGGAGGAAGAACCAACTCCCACAGGTCCCCAGTGGAGTCGCCAAATTTTTGTGGAGGTAAATCCCCTCTGTGGACAGATGCGATCCCACTAGCCCTAGAGTGGGTCTAGCAACAATGGAAACACACAAAGCTATTGATTCCTAGTTATAAAAGATATAATCGCGATAGATCACTTACCATGATTCCTTTGCTACTATTTTCGAAGAAGAAGTGGCGCTTCCATTCCTAGTTGGATAGGTCATGATCCGTGAGCTTGCTGCATCCAGATAGTTGTAAACATGCAAAGAAGAGAGACAACATGCAACGTAATATTTCACATTTATAACCATCGATCAGTCAGAGAGGAACGAATGAAATTTCATTATATAATGGATAAACACAATCATGGAACCAATAGCAGAGTCATGTATATTAATATACGAGAGAACGATTACAACCGGTGCTCTGACGTCATTATCTTCCTTCGACAGGATTCCAGTGGGACATGTCTCATGAAGCTCATCAGGGGTTTGACAAAACTCTCTCTCTCACAAGGTTCTCCTTAGCACTGCTCTTGATTGCCACTTATCTATAATTTCCTTCCCAAAAGTTCAGCTAGCTAGAAAATGGAGAGGGCAGGCTTTTATAGAGGGAGAAGGAGATTTTAGGTTCCCTATAATCATGGGGGAGAGTCATATCTCTTAGGAAGGTTCCATGAGAGGTTTAAAACCACTTCCTAATCAAGAAGATATGGAGCCAAACAACCTAATCTCTTTTTGATGATCCATTCTGAAGTTGTTAGAATCAAACTCCCACCTTCTATTTATTAAAAAACATTCCAAAACAGGTTGGCACCAGCACAACATAGGGACAGAGCGCTAGCTGGCGTGCCCACTAGTGTATATTTTCCCCATTGGAGCGAGGGATGAACTGGCTACTCACGCTAATGCCAAAACATGGGTTTTTGGGGATTTTCTGAGGAAATGTTCTGAAGGAGAATTCTTGCCCTTATGCAAAAAGATGCCATCAAGGTGCTTTCAAGACATTTTACTGTTCACAGGTCACGGGAATAGTCCTCCAATGTACGAGATGAGGGATTGCAGGGATAGTGACAAAATGTTGTGTAACACTCTATTTTACTCCTTCTTCACTATTTCCCTTTCAGCCTTCAAATCTTCTTCATATCAGCTCTAGATCTGCAAAACATCTCTATCTTGTTTGTTTTATTCTTCCACTCTCTAACTCCTTTATGCATATAACAATAACATCATTTATATATATCACTTCATAGATGTTTTCATTCCATATGGGAATATGAAATGAACAGGTATGACTCTTTGCCTTCCACCCTCTCATTTCCTCGTTCAACATATTCAGGATGTTATAACACTATATACTCATTTCAGTATTAAATTGGAGTTTTTCTTTGCCTATAGATACTTCCCTTTGCATCACAAACAATATAAAACAAATAATACATTTACAGTTACATTCAAATATTTCACTCAGCCCTTTCAATTTATTAGCTTTGCTGAGTGTTTTTTCTCTTCTACTTGTTTTCCTTTTGTATTTTCGATTTCTGTAGTTATATTTCTACTATGCTGCATAACTGCCCTTTTTGTTTGACTTGACCCATGTTGTTGCACTGTTCTGCACGAGGTCGAGTCCTTTTACTTGCCTGAGCCTTTCCTTGTTGTGTTCAGAATTTTACCTTTATTACATAGCCACAACTGCATAACACTGTTACCTATGTGTTATGGCCCACGTAAATCCCTTTTAACGCAACTAAGTACAACATCGGCATTTATTCAACATACATAAATTAGCGATAAAAAATTGCATATTAACATACACAGAACAGGGGTTATCGGGTCCCACTCTACTTGAACAATTATAATACATCACACATTTCTTGCCCGCACCTTTTAATGTTTTGCACAAATATTAGAATACTCAGCGGAATCATAAAGTTTTACTTTAAGCCCAATTAAACACAAAACCCAAAGCAATTACATACAGGCAGGACTTATTTACTGGAGGGTCCCACCACACTTTCAACCAATCACATCTCATCGAAAATACTTGCCTGCAAGTTTCCCACTATACCAATAACGACAAACCATAAACCATGCGAAGTGCATTGTTATTCAATGTTGACACGTGGACTCCCTTTATCGGAAATACTCGCCCTCAAGTTTATCTCTTATCGATACCGCTAACCCATATAATCTGTGATGTGTGCTATTGCATAGAGCTAACACGTGGCTCTTACCTCATCACATCGCAACCAATTTACCACACCGTGCGAACTCTTAATGGTATCCTCTAATATTTGCGATGTGCGCTCATGCATAGTGCTAAAACGTGTCTCTTCCCTCACCGCATCACATACAATTTACCATACCGTGCGAAATCTTAACGATATCCTCTAAGAATTTAGATGTGCGCTCATGCACAGTGCTGACACATGGCTCCTTCACTTCGCATCGCAACCAACTTAACTTACCATGCGACACCTTAACACTAATCTCTTAAAAATTGTGATTTGCGAAATCTCTCCTGGTGTAATTCGATCTTCGCCATTCATCTCTCGCCTTCACTTCTGTGATCTAATCATGGCTGTCCGCTCATCCTTCATGTGGCTCTTCTTCATATATTGTACCCACTCTGATCTCTGTCGTTAATTCTTAATAATTTGATTATGTGATTCGATCTTTGCTGTCTGATCGCCTCCCTTGGAATTCTTCAAAGAGTTCTTTTCCTTAGTCGATTTTCCTTCTTTCAGTTGTTTCCGCTCCTCTGCATCTCCGCTATCCTTCCTTAGCTTTATTTAGTTTCTAAATATGATGATATCTCCTGAGATTGTTCTTCTATTCATTATTCACTCCAACTTGGGATTCTTACGCTTGTTGCATGCCTTTGCTGCTTCTCTGCTGCCTTTGCTGTCTCTGCTTCCTTCGCTGCCTATGCTACCTCTTCTTCTTTGCTGCCTCTACTTCCTCTGCTTCTTCATGCTTCTATGAATCCCTCTCGAGCTTGTTCTTCTGGTTATTCATATAACCATTACACCATCACTATAATATTCCTAAAATTTAGCTTTTAGTTAAATGGAATATTATAGATTATTTTGTCACTAGGTAGGTGAATAAATGGGTAGGGAGACCCATAAATATATTTAGCAGCAATAAAATCACTTCAAGTGTGAAATGAGACCCTCTATGTAGATAAATAAAGAACCTTTGAGTATGAACAAGGGTTGGATCATGTTGAATAGGTCAACTTTGACCAAATCAACACCGCTGTTATTGAGGAGTGGACATTAAATGAGGAATAACGCGGTTTTGGAGGGAGATTTTTTGCATGGAGGTAGTGACCTAATTGAGTGGGGCCAATGTTAAGAAAGCTCATAAATTATATAAGGAAGAGGATGGCAGCCATATTGGTTATGTTTTAGATTATTATTTTGTATGTGGTATGTTTAGACTTCTTGCATTCTTCAGCTGTTTAGTTGAGTTTGATGTGATGTTTAGCACCGGGTGTTCCCGAGCGGGAATCCGATCTCTTTCCTTGAGAGGCCTCTTGGAGGAAAATTTCAATTCATCTCCACACTTAGGCTTTATTCCAAGCTACAAATTTCTTCATCAGCGTAGTTTCTGCGGAATATTTTGCTGTGTTGCAGGGTGCAGTAGTGGAGGATCATTTTGGGTGTCTTCAAAGCTATTTTTGCAGTGGAGGAAGGTTTCCATCTATTGGAAAGCATGTTAAGAAGCCCCTTGAGCTTTATTGAGACATTTAACAATAGGATAAGGACTATTTATACCCTACAACACATTTTTAGTCCATATCTGCGTTATTTTAGAGAGGATTTGTAGGGGTAGTTGCATTGGTTATGTTGGGAGGTGATTTCTTTAATGAAGGAGCCATTATTTCATCCGGAGGATCTATTAGAGAAGAGTTGTAGGTTTTTACATCAGCTTCAGATATATATTCTCATTTCAGTTATTGCAGCATATCTTTAGCCCTAGGGATGCAACTTACATTGGCACATTGTGTGAATTTTCCGGAAAGCCTCTTGGGTTGTCTTGGAAATCTGATCTAGTACCCAGATCTGTATGTCTAGATTCTATAGGGGACTATATAAGTATTTTTCTATCATTTTATCATCTCCAAATGTATTTATTCTTAATATGACTGCGCTGCACTTTCTCTCTGGCATTTTGTATTGTAGCAGCATTTAATATTTGGGAGTGATTGCTTATGGGAGGCTTGTTTCCTCATTGTATATGATTTATGCCTCAATATTTTGTATTGATTTGATGATATAATACATGATGATATGACTCCATATTGGTATCCAATTTTAATGAGTTTATTTACACTTCTATTTCCAGTTTTGTGTTCATATATTGCTGCTTTCCCATTTGGGAATATTAAAGTGGCATAAGAGCATAATATTGGCTCAGTCTGTGCATTCAGCCAATATGTCACCATAAGGAGAAGCTTCTCACAAGAAGAGGAGATGTAAATAAGAAAAAAATACATGACCCCATTATTTGGAGGAAGGGAGAAAGAGAAGCTCTCAAAGCTTCTTTTTCAAACTATGCAGAGCATCAAGGGAGATATCAAGAAGATGAGAAGGGAGATGTGTAGGGAATCTCCAAGGGGGTTTGAATATGAAGCAAACCCAAGATTTTTACATGATGGGTGTGAGCATGCAGCCACACATTATGATCAACATCGCAGTATTATGCCCATATTTACTTCAAGAGAGATGGAGGAAGAAGATGCACCAAAGGAGGAGACTTTGAGTGACTATCTTCAAGAGAATGAATCTCAATCTTGGAGATTCAAGGAGCACTTGAAATTCCAAGATTTTTTCCAACTCAAGGAGGAAAGAAGACCCAAAAATCACAACAGGAGCAGGAGAGGTAGATTCTTTCTGCCCAATTTTGATGGGTCCTCCACATGCACAGCTAAGGATTGGATAGATCAGCTAGACTCATATTTGCATCTACATCAATTTTCAGAAAGGGAAGCCCTTATGATAGCAGTGTTGCATCTTGAATGTAAGGCTCATACTTGGTGGTTTTTTGAATATTCTTCATTCAATAATGCAAATACAACTACTTATGCAAGATTCACTAAGAGATGAGGGAAGAGATTTTATGTAAAACAATCTAAAACACCTTTTGAGCTAGCAAAACCTAAACATTCAAAACCTTTGCATGAGTTGGAAAGATCTATTATACCAAATCCACTTCATATTTCTCTTAAGGGGGATAAAAACTTGTATGATACCTTTCCAAGGGCAAGATCCCCATTGCAGGAAGAGCTTTCTTCTCAAAGGGAAGACATAGAGATTCCTCCTTCAAGGAAAGACCAAGATCTAGGGTCTCTCATTGTTGGTATTTTCAAATATTGATGAGGAGGAAGAGTGGAAAGGAAGTAACAGCACTGTCACTTTGGGAGGAGAACCATCACTACATGGAGATGGGCATGAAGTTATTGCTTCAAGAGGAGGATATTTTGCACCTTTGCAAAAAGTTCCCAAGGAGCATCATGTGACAGTAGTGATGGGAAGTAACACTTTGATCAAAGGAGGAGAATAAAAAATGGGTTAGCATCAAAGGATGGGGAGCATGCACCCTTTTTTATTTCAAGGGGTTTATATACAAAAGAAGGAGATTTATTTATGCAGTGAAGGGAGGGACAAATCAGTCCACTCATCTATACAGTCTACCTCAGATTTTGATGTCTCTTTACATGGAGGCATTCCACCAGGGAGACCCCCTGATTGGAATATGAATAAAGAGCTCTCTCGAATAGGTGCAACATTGATACATTTGGCTAGGGGAGAAGCCTTGGGAGGAACTAGAACAGCACAAAGGACCTTTGATGGGTTCAAAGGAGGGGTGAACAATTTTATGATATGGACATTTCTACCTCCCACTTAGCTATTTACGCTGAAAAATGATTCAAAAATCTATGATGACATGAGCATGGTGTCAAATGGCCACTCCATAGCCTTGGAGCAACAAATGATACCTACACACATGAGGAATATTTCTGAATATGACAAGAGGTTATTAACACTCTTGCATGCACTGGCAAAACTATGGAAGTTTTGGATGAGAAATGCCTTCCAAGAGGAGGTTGACCACCATGTACTTCAATATTGTCCTAGGCAAGGCCAGCTCCAACGAAGGCAGAAAAAGTGGGGTAGAAGTACTCCAACATGTGGCTTTGGCATTGGGCATGGCAAACAGGAGAGCTATGATGAGACAAGTGCTTCATTTCAAATTTCTACAGCCTGTCATTGTTTGGAAGCCTAGATCCATATTGGGAGCCCCAACTATTGGTGGAATATTCCAAGAACCTATTCACATGTAAGGTTCTTGATGGGAAAGTGGTAGATGGGAGATATAGAGTGGTTTATGGAGTCATGTATTTCCATGATCAGATCTACTTGACTAGAGACTCAAAGCTCAAGGAGGGGATTCTACATGTAGCATATGAGGCACTCTCTTCAGGACATGTAGACTTCATTGAGTCTTATCAAACCATCCTGGATGGATTATATTGGAAGAGTCTCAAAGAAGATGTGCACTAACATATCAGAAGATATGTAGCTTGCTTGATGTATGAGGAGGAGAGTAACAACCTTGCAAGGTTATTTCAATCACTTCCCCTTTTGATGGAGAGATGGGAAGGCTCACCGATGGACCTCTTCAACAACTTGTCTACAACATATGGTAAAGATTGTGTTTTGATGTTTATTTATCAACTAACAATATATGTGCACTCCTTTACCATGCATTTGTAGCCGATTGCTCCACAAGAGAGCAAGCCTCTTTGTGGATTTCATGGTCCTTTTGGGACTACTTTCAATGATGGGGATAACCACTTTATGGAGGATTTTGGGCAAGGCAAGTTTTTCTTGGATCATATTCAACCAACACCTAATATCCCCTACTATTTTCAAGATTTTGAGAATCTTATGGCAACAAGTAAGTGGTTGGATGGCCACTTATCATTTCATGTTTGGAGGCAGCAAGAAGAAGAACAATGCTAGCCTCAATTGAGGGACTATTGTCACAATCCTATATGTCATATGAAATTTATTCCATGTTTATTTTGGAGCGCTATTGAAGCCTCGAAAATCGCTGCTTCAAACATTGGGGGATAACCACCCAGTCGAGACCTTAGGACAACTCCTTTTCTGTTTGGTGTGGTGGCTCCGACTGGATTGATAGGACTAGTTTCCTAATAACTTAAATTGGTTGGTGATGGAATGATTGTGTGAGTGGATAATGAAACTAAATGACTGAAATAAACTATCTAATCTAATTTATAACTTATAAATAATCTTAAAACTAACTCGGGTATCAAATATGAATATAACTTTAATATTGCTTCAATTAAATCAATAACCATGAAAATGTATTATTATTTAACTGAAATATGCAACATCAAATAATGATAACCATGTTTAAGAAATTAAACAGAGTTATAATAATACATTATATTCATCATTTTATATATCATTTGTATATACTCTAAGAGATGAATATTTCTTACACACTCAGAAATGATATGTATAAAGAAATATTGTAAAACAAGTACATATAAATGATAGCAATTTTTAAAGAGAATATCTCATAACACAAGAAAATTAGCAGTGAATAGATAGAAATACCATATCCATCTTGATACTTTTCTCGATGCAATTCAATATCCAAATCCAGCACTTCAATGTAAAACAGGCTCCAAGATACAGAAATGCAATTCTTAAAGACAATTTTCCATAAAAACCACCAGATGTGATCCTTTATAAAAATATAAGAGTCAATGGAGTACAAAAATGTATCATCCAAGTCAAAATATTACAAATTTAGGACTCCTTTCTAAATGCATGAAAGGGGTTTAAATTGGAACTTAAAATAAAACAAAATAACTAAAACTAATACTACAATCTATCTTATTGAAAATCTCTAAACAGAATTTCTATATTGAAGTGAAACCGATTCATTGATTATCTTCTGTGTTCAATGTGTCCAGATGAAAAATTTTGAGCATATCTTTGACTTCTGTTGGATTAATTAGCCTTGAATGTAACTTCCCAATATACGTAACATCAGAGAATTTAGGAATGATACAATGAATAGCATTTGAAAGGAATTTGATGGCCATTTGTTGACTGGGTGGCTTGATTAGATAAGTCCACATAATATCCCATGAAATTCCTTTAATTTTGCTAATCTGTTGATTCTTATTGATTATCTCTTCCTTCGACCTGGAATCAACTTCTTTTACTTTTGGTAATTTTTCTGGGGTGCAATATGAGATCAAATTAGTGGCATACAAGCTATCATTAACCAGCTATGTAATCTTATTCATCATACTTTTAGCTCTTGATATGGATCTTTCTGATTTCATCATATGTTGTTGCCATTCCACAAATTTCCTTGTGTCTCTCCTCAATTTTGGGAAGATTTGTTTTTCTTCCCTGCTCTATATCCTGCCATGAAAGGAATTTAGAAATTTTGTCATGAGAATCATCAATTTCTTGTCTGAGAGTGACTGCTTCATCTATCAAAGATGATGTTATTCAACACAAGGGCTCGGCTTGTGTCAACTTTAGACAAAATTCATTTAATTGTTGAGATCGCAGTTTGTTCATTTCAAGAGCTTCAGTTTTGAATTGATCTAATTTAGGGTAATCCTTGAACTTGTCCAATGCTGATTGGAATATTTTATCTTGTTCAATCTTTGCATTTTTTCATTTTGCAAAAGATTTTGTAAATTTTCTACCTCTTGACTCAACTTCTGTTGTTTGTTGAAGGCTTGCTCATGAATCTTCTTCTTTTCAATACTAAGCTACTCTTCCAGCTGTTTAGATCTGAGCCCCTCATCTTGCAATTGTTTTTCCAACTGAACAAGCTTTTACTAATTCCCTGTGGCCTATTCCTCCAGCATAGCTATCTGTAAGTCTTTTTGTTTCATTAAATTGGAGACTTCAGAAGCTTTTTCTATAGTTGTAGCACTATAAGGAACTGTGTATTGAGATAATTTGGTGAGATCCTCTGATGGATTCACCGCAACATTTTTATAAACAATATTCATAAATTCCACTTGTGATGTTGAAAGTGGATCCTGGTCAGTTCTTCTCCTCTTCCTCTACTTTCTAACAACAACCCTATGCTTAGGACTGTAAAATATGTCTATAGGATGAATTTCTTCTACTTTCAACATAATTTCAACTGTAGGATGTTCAAGAATAACTTCCATATCTTGATCTTCCAGTGCTTTAACTTGGGGATTATTTTGTTGTCCTATTTGCTGGGTAAATTGCTCATATTGGCTCAGCAAATGGGAATAAACTATAATTTCAGCAGATTCCACTACTTTCTCAGTAGTTTTTCATCTTCCAATTTGAGAATATGGATTATTGCTCATATCTTCTTGTAAAATAACCTTACTGCCTATGTCTCCTTTCTCAGTATGTACATTGGTCTCAGTTCCTATGCTTTCTTTTTCTATCTGAGCTATAGATTGTTAATCAATATGTACATTAAGTTTACCATTAGTATTATATTTTTGCACATCGGGTTTGCCATTAGTGTTTTCTTTCTACACAACACGCTTAATTCCTGTGACTTCCTTCTATATCTGTACATTGACCTTGCTGGTAGATGTTTCTTTAGATGCTTTGTCATATGCATCCTCTTTTTCCGTTTGCTATGTTTCAGACTCTTGCACAGAAATTATTAATTGATCTAGAGGAGCTTTGAGCATTCTATGGCTTCTAAATAACATGAATTTATTCATCTCTTCAGTCTAAAATTTAGACTTGGATAAGTTATAGACTTGGGACAAATTATCAGTAGAAACAAACAAATCATCAAACTCATCTGGTTCATGCTCAAATCGAGCGATTGAAACTAAAGTGGTGAAATCAAACGCCACCTTTTTTGCGTCATATTACCTTCCCAGGACTGTTGAGAGTTTAAGATATGTTATTTTTATAACCTCCTTCTCAGCATGTGTGAAGTTATTAAGAGTAAAATCTCCACCGTTAAATGGAAAAGTAGGCCACATCAACTTTTTATTATTCTTCAAAGAACTGGACATGCCTTCTACTGTTAACTGATAGGAAATATCTTGTGCTAACAGTTTATCGGGAACATACAGAGGCAGAATATGGGGCTCTACTATGCTCCCGAAGACTCTGATATAAGTAAATATTTCTTCTTCGAACCAGTCCCCAATCAAGGATATATCAATTTTAGTTTTTTCAGAAAGCCTGGGAGCGAATCAGTTAAAAATGGTTTAATAAACAGGGATGAGGAAACCATGACAAATTCTATAAACATGCTTTTTAAAATTTAATTTCCACAAGAAATTATGATAAACATGAATAGGAGCAGGATCTTTGAGGGTCCATTTCCATCGTAACATGGGAAATTCAGAGTTGAAACATAGGGCATCTAGAATATAGTCACAAAAGTAAAATGGGGTTGTGTTTCCTGTTTCCTTGTCCTTTCTATACTCGATAATTCTGTTGGCTATATTATCTGAAAGACTGACAACCCAGTCCATGATTTCAGAACTTATAGCAGAATGGATTAAAGTACCATTTGTATTGAAAACCTAGCTGAATTATCATTTCCAAATAGCATGCACAACATTGCAGTGACGTAACAGTATGGAGGCGAAAGAGATTCCACAGATTACATACCTGATGCCTTGTTTTTTTGCTTCTTTAGAGCTCTTCTCCATTCTCTGATTGGCTTCGACTGATTTTCATTATTTGCAACAAATTCCTTGATCAAGGCTTTGTTGTAGATTTTCTGCCGGTCCTGAAGGTGGTACATTGCTTTAATTTCTTTTTCTTTAAATGACCCAAATTTTGTCCCAGTAGCTGAAACAAATGTCCTTTTCTTGATGGTGACATTATCTATCACCCACCGGATCACATCATAGTAAGGGAAAATGTTTGCCCGAGTTGCAATTCGGTGCAGGAATGAATTCACAAGTGCTTCAAGAGAAGTTTCTGAATTGGAATCTGAGTCATTTTCTTCAGGAACTGTTGCCTTCGCCACAGTGACCTTAGAATTTTCCCTTTCAATGAGGTTATATACCTCTTCCCAAGAGAGTTTCCCAAGACCTTGCCACGATGTGTCTGTAACCAGCTTAATTCTGGCTGGTTTCTCTTTAGGTACCATGGTGAAAATAGGGGTCTTTGCAGCGACAGTGGCCTTTGATTTCCTAGATCTTTTAGACATTTCGTTGTCTGGTAACATTTCTCTTGCTTGGCGAATGAAAGGATTGGACGTTCTATTGTTCTGCAATGGAGAAAAGCTTTCAGATGTGGTGAAAAGAGAATAAAGAGAACAGCTATATGAAACATCTATTCATTGATTTCCATTTATTAACTCTGTATTTTAAACTTAAATGCTCTTTTTAGAAGTCACACTCAACGTATTTGAAATATAATTAATAACCATCATTCTTTTGATTTTCTATTTATAATAAACGTACAATTGGAGATCGACGGTTTTGAAATGAAAAAATAAAACTTTCCCTTTCAATCATGCAATTGCGATGAATAAATAACATACGTGCAATGTAAAATATAAATATTAAGTATTAATCACATCGGGGATTTTCAAGAGGACAACAAATAAGGTTTCATGATCTCAGCTGATATCCGATTTAGATGATGGTGTATCGCATCGACTCTTTTCAAAAGAAATGAGTTGCAAATGATGAGTTGCGATTGAGATTACAGTGGGGGTCCATTGCATTGGGATTTTAGTATCATGAGTGAATATAATTTTTGTTCCTCCGAAATGTGATTGCGATCACTCGCGTCGCATCGGAGTTTTTGCAATTGACCAAATAAAGAGTTTGCATTTTCGTTTTGCGATTTGCGATTTGTGATAGGGCCCATCGCATAGGAGTTTATATAACAAGCGCATATTACATTTCTCTTCCGAAATGCGATTGCGATCAATCGCATCGCATCAGAGTTTCATAAAACAAATGTGAAAACTTTTGACCTTTGCGATTTGCGATTGCGATTTGTTCTATTGCATCGGACTTTTTCAAAACAACTGTAAATTTTTGCGATATCTCCGATTTGCGATTGTGATTACTTTATCACATCGGACTTTGTTCCAATTGAATACTTTTAGTTATTATGTTAATGTGATAAAGTCTTTATATCTTATCGGATCGGAATTTTTTAGTGTTGCATTTGCTTATATACACTTGCTATTAAAGATATGCAATATATGCCCTTTTAGCAATGAACCTTTATTGTTTTATTTCAAAATGATCGGATTTCCTCTAAGTCTTTTATTCATATCTAAAAAGAAAGGGGACCTATTTCTAAATGAATTTTATTATAAAATTTTAAAATGGGGATGGTTTTTGTACCGTACAGAATTTGGCGACTCACTGGAAGAAACATTTATCTCTAAAAAATAAAATGAATACTATATTTCTAGAAAGTAAAATTTTTTAAAGATAATGAAAACTATCTTAAGAAATTTTAAATAAAATCTAACTCTAAAAAAGAATAAAAAATCACTTAAAATTTATTTCTAATTCCTCAAAGATAAAAACATTTTTTTGGTTTTCTCAAGCCTTGATTGGTTGATAATAATGAAGTAAGGGGCCTTTCCAAGTTTAGCTTTTGTAATATACTCTATTGTCATAGGCATTGCCTCTGCTGCCTGCAAACATTCATAGTCTCGATAGGGTTACCTTTTAACCATCAACCATTCATTGTCCCATCCAACTAAGATTATGAATCTTTAAAAATAAATTCATAAGACATATTATCTCATGTTTTTTTTCTTTTACTTATTTTTTAGTTTAAGAGCCATTGTTCTGGTTTGGCAGCCAGTTAATAACAATGCCATTTACTAGTTGTAATGAAACTAAACAAGCTGGCTCGTGATGAGACCCCTTGTCTTATAATTATAAGCCATTACCCTGTTTTGGTATGTAGTGTTGGTAATGTCATTTTTATTACTTCTTATGATCATGGTAAGCAGGCTCGTGATGAGACCTCTTATCTCTTCATTTATATATATAATTTCTTAGAATTACATTCTAAAAAATCAAAACCTTAATGGATGGGGTAAAATGATTTTATCCTTAAGAATCAATGGATGACAATTTTTAGAGTTTTTTGAATGCCAAAGCTTGGAAAAGTCTTTAATTTTTAAAGATAACCTTTCTCTACTTAATAAACTTATAATGATTTACATTTTCCTCAAGGTTTCAAAAGATCATGTAAATGTTTTAAATAGATTTTCAAAGTTTAACATTTTATTTTAAACTATCCAAAATTGTAATCATTTCCCTAAAAAATTTTATTTACACAAAATAAGTATTTATAATATTCTTCCTAAGACATTTTCTAATAGTAAAAAGTTAATTAGAGACTATTAACAACCTTATTTACAAAAGAAAACAAAAATTGCAGAAAGGAATATGTACAAGTAAGAAGGGGTTACCTCCTTATGAAAAGAATTTCTTTAAGAGAAGCCCATTTACAAGAAGAGATTCTCTCTTTCTTGTTAAATCTTGGAGTAAGAATGTATATGAGCCTATCTTTTCAGCAATCTGAAATGGTCCAAGCCACATTTTCTGAAATTTGGTATGCTTAAATTTTTCTTCATGTGCTTTATCCCATTTCAGAACAAAATCACCAATTGACAAATTTTTTGAGCTGGTGGAACTTGAATCAAAAGAAGATTTTACAAGCTGTTGATGTTTTTCATGAATACTTTTTGCTTTCTCTCTATCTTCTTCTAATTTAAGGATTTGATCAAATCTCAACTGAATAGATGAGGAAGGATTTTCTTCAATAAATTTCACTAGAGCTAATGATGCGAGAACTAGATTTGATGGTATCACAGCTTCTTTTCCATAAACTAAATTGAAAGGTGAATTTCCTATTGAAGCTTTATGAGTAATACGATCAACCCATCATGCAAATATTAAATACTTGTGCCAATTCTTTTGATTTTGATCAATGGTCCTTTTAATGATTTTGATGAGATTTTTATTAGTAGATTCAGCTAAACCATTACCTTGTGGATAATAATTTGCTGAATATTTCAATTTAAAACCTCTTTTGATTGCAAATTCCATTATAATATTCCCAGAAAAATAAGATGCATTGTCAAATACAAGAGCGTTAGGTACACCAAACCTGGTAATGATGAATTGATCTATGAAATCAATAATTGCATTAGAATTGGCTACCTTTAAAGGAATTGCTTCTACCCACTTTGTGAAGTAATCTGTTGCTGTAAGGATGTATTTGTGTTGTTTGGAAGAATAAGGTACTATTTCACCAATAATATCAAGCCCCCATTGTTCAAATGGTTGCTCAATACTTACTGGTTGCAAGGAAAAGTTGGCTTCCTTTGCCTTCCACTAGCAGTTTGAAAATTTTTTCACTTCCTCACATAATCATGTGTATCTTTGAAAAGGGTAGGCTAATAATATCCAGCATGGATGATTTTGTGAGCTGTGGTGTCACCTCCAAAATGTCCACCTGCTGGTCCATCATTTAATTCCTGCAATACCTTTTTTGCTTCAATCTTTTCAAGACATCTTAATAGAATTGAATCATAATTCTTTCTAAATAACTCAACATCAATGATTTCATAATTTTTTTATTTTGATATTAGAACATGTTTGTTCTTATAACTGAGATTAGAAGGAGCATACCCATTCTTCAAGAAAAAGATCAGATCAACATATTGAGATTCAGAATCTATAACACTTATTCGATTTACTTGAAAAACATTATCTGGAGCTTGATTTTCTGGTATGTTGTGAGCTCCTGCTAACAATCTACAAAAACCTTGTCCTCTAACAATCTTGGCTGGCTTAATATCAATATCATATTCTTGCAAAGATGTTACCCAATTAGCTCTCTTTTCTCCTACTTCTTTTTGAATTAACAATTGTCTCACTGCAGAGAATGGGACAATAATTTTTGTGTGTGTCTTTAGGAGAAAAGATATAAAATGTTTAATTTATTTAAACACATCGACAACTTGTTTTTCTACATCAGAATAATTAAGCTCATCTCCTTGCAGATTTGAGCTAAAGAAAGAAATTGGTGCTTCTATTTGTTGATCATTGAGTTGTGTTAAAACAACAGCATAGGATGTTTCAGTAGCTAAGGTATACATAATAAAATATTTAGAAAAATCAAGAGTGTTCAATGCAAGTGCATTAATGATTTCCTGTTTGATTGTATCAAAGGCTTCTTTCTCTTTATACCCCCATTTGAATACTGAATTTTTCTTAATCATATTCTGCATAGGTAAAACAATTTGAGAAAAATCAGGAATAAATATTTTTACAAAATTGATTTTCCCTAAAAATGATTGCATGGATTTTTTGTTATGAGGTAAAGAAATATCAGAAATTTCTTTCACTCTTTCAGGGTCAATATATATACCATCTTTTGACACAAAAAAACCTAAGAGTTTTCCTTCATTGAGAGAAAATATGGATTTCTTTGGGTTTAAATAAATACCAAACATTCTACACCTTTCAAATATTTGCTTTAAATCATGTAGATGATTAGCACTTTTCTTTGAAAATATTGTTATGTCATCAAGATAAATAACAACTTATCTATTAATCAGACCCTTAAATGCTATATCCATGGCTCTCTGGAAAGTAGCTCCTGCATTTACTAAATCAAAAGGCATTTTCTGATAAGCATAGGTTCCCCATTTGGTTTTGAAAGTGGTTTTTATCCTATCATCTGGATGTACTAATATTTGGTTATAGCCTGAAAAAACATCAAGAAAAGACATGAGCTCAGAACTAGCTACCTTTTAAAGTATTTGTTCCATTGTTGGCAATGGGAAATTTTCCTTTTGACATGCCTTGTTTAAATTTCTAAAATCAATGCAGATTCTAATATCTCCATTTTTCTTCCTGACAAGTACCATGTTGGAAACCTAATTAGAATGCCTTACAGGAAAAATAATTTTGGCTTTTAAAAGTTTATTGAGTTCTACCTTGATTTGATCTTCAAGATTTCGATGAATTTTTCTTAAATTCTGTTGAATAGGTTTGACATCAGAAAGCTTTGGAATTGTATGTTGAATAACAGACGTATCATAGGTTTTCAATTCTTCATAATTCCAAGTAAAAATATCTTTATACCTACTCAGAAGTTTGATGAAAGCAGCTCTTTCTTCTGGAGTTAACTCGAGTCCTAGATTAACATTTTTAGGTTTAGACTCAGAGCCAAGATTTACTAATTCAAACTTCAAAGTAGAACTTTGAAGTTTAGCATTAGTAACTTTCTTGAATCTATCTTTTATATCATTTAGGTCCTCAAGTTTGACTATAGATTTAGGAATAGGATTTTCATAAGATCATGATCATTTTCATCAATAATTTGTTCATCATAGGATTTCTCTGAAGTCAAGAAATTCAATATATCTTCATCGTGATAGAATACTCTCTAGTTTGTGATATTATCGAGAATATATGGTCGAAAGATTAATTTGACTGAAAATCTATCAGGATTGTAATCTTCAATAGGAAGGAGTTTGGATGCAACATTAGCTAACAAATTAGCTGATGTATTTTGAGTTCTAGGGATAGGAAATATGTTGAATGCTAAAAATTGAATGGTAAGGTCTTGCACAAGGGTTTGATAATGTTTGAGATGTCCTGAGAGATAATGGATGGTATTCCTTACTTGTCTTATGACAATTTTAGATTCACCATATACTTTCAAATATTTGACATTTAACCTTATATCTTTATAAATTCCTTGAATGAAGGCTTCATATTTTGCAGTATTGTTTGTGCACTCAAATTCTAGTCTACATGATAGCATGGTTTTTTCTCCATATGGATCAATTAAAATGCATCCTACTCCTACTCCATCACTAGATTTTGATCCATCAAAATATAATGACCAAAATAAAGATTTATTTACAGGTTTATCTACAGATGTATCAGAAACATTAACAATTCTAGAAGAATCAGATTGTGAAAATTTTTCAATTTGTGAAATAAAATTATTTACAGAAAAGGGTGATTGTGGTGTTGTGAAATTCCCAAGGAATGATCCAGCAAAATAACCTCCAAGAATGTTGTTATTAAAAGCTACAGGTTCATTTGCTTGTTCAAACTCAGTTATAGTATGCATCATGTGTTTTTCTCGCTCAACTTTGATTTCATTTGGTTTCCCTTTGTAGGGAAGCCACATATGTGAATAATCAGTTGCGATATAACCATTAAGCTTTGCAGACCAATCCCTAATTAATACTAATCCATAGAATTCAAGAATATATGCGACCAAAATATCAATTCTTTGGACAATCCTAGGATCAAAAGCTAATAGAATAGTAACTGAATTGATTTCTCCTACAAATTGAACTTTAGAGTGATCCAATTGAACAATGTGAAATGCAGAATTTTGTGGTTCAATATTCAATTTTGCATACACTGAAGTAGGCATTATATTAGAGGATGCTCCAGAATATATCAAACAATTATGAAAATTCTTGTTTTAGATTTCATAAGTCAAAAGAAAAGGAAGTGTCTAAGAATTTTATCTTTCTCCAATAAGAACAATATCTGTGGCATATACTTTGTCTGGTGGTTTACTAGTCCCTTTAGCTGCTTTGGCAATTACACCACTTGGTACAAGAGCAATAGATGTTGCATTTAATTCTTTTAATAGCAGCTTCTGTTGATATTTAAGTTCGCTGAGTTCATGTAAGGAAATATTCGCTCTGGTTTTCTTCATGTCTTCAACAATGTTATGATCCATGGGATATGATACCACCAAAGTTGTAGATGTTGATGTAGGAGGATTAGAAGATGATGGCTGATTTTGAGTGGGTAAGGGAGAAGCTTTGTTTACAGGGGATTTGTCTTTGGTAGTTGAAGTTGTGTTTTTCTTCTTAGGAGTAGATTGAGCAGGTTCTGCTACAGATTTACTCCTTGTACTTATAGGCATGGATTCTTGTTATATTTCACTGTCCGAGTTAGGGAGAATGAAATCCCACATTCCATGTAATTCAACTATTTCCTCTTTTTCTTCCTCTTCATCTGATACTGGAGGAGTATCTTCTTCTTCTTCTTCTTCTTCTAATTCTGCATTGGATATTGAATTAGGAGGTTTAGATTCATCTTGATTTCTCTTGAAATTTATAAATGGTCTCTTAGTAGAAGTCTCTGCCACTTGCTTTTTAATCTCAACCATTTCATTAGACATGGTTTTGAGAAATTTCTGTATGCCTTCCATGTCATATGGATCTCTTGTTGTATTTTTCTTTGAATCGTCCTTAAAAGTGACTTTCTTGGATTTTCTTTCCTCAATAGCATTTTTCTTATCTAGAGAAATAATCCATTTTTCAACTGAAATAGCTTCTTTCATATTCTCAGCTAAAGTAGATTTAGAATCAGTATCTACAAAAATTGCTATGTTTGAGGGTAAAGCATTTATATACCATTCACTTCTAACTTGTTCACTAGGTTTTGAATCTGTCGGAATTTTATTCAAAAGTTTGTTTAATAGAGAGTTAAAATATTTAACAGGTTCCTTGGGTTTTGTCCTCAGATTGGAGAGATTATTGATTAGGGTAGCTATTGATCTATCATCTCCAAATTTGGTCAAGAAATGATCTGCGAAAATATCCCAACTTGTAATAGATCCTGAAGGTAATGAGAAATACCAGGATCCTCCTGTCCCTTGTAAAGTATAGGGGAATAATCTAACCACAACATCTTCATGTTCTACTACATTTAAATTTATAGCAAGCATAAAGTTATTGATATGTTCTTCTGCTGGTATACCAAGGTCAGGACTAAATTTTGGAAGCCATTTTTCAGGATGATTAGGTAAATCATGTAAAGGTGTAGCCATATTAACAGCTCCTGGTCTAGCCCATGGTCTTGGTGCTACTTGTGCCATTGTTGTGATAACTGTTGAAGAACTAGAAGAGACAGTTGTTGTTTGGATAGATGTTGTTGGAACAGTTGGTGTTTGGACAGCTGATGTTTGGATAGCTGATGTTGTGACAACTATACTTTTTTGAGTTGGGGTTTGGGAAACAGATGATTGGATTTGTGATGAATAACCAATAGTACTCTCTGATTCCAATGGGGTTTTTCTTGTTTTAACTCTACTAGGTAAAGGAAATTCCTTTGGAGGAATTCAAAGTTTTCACTCTGTGACCTAGTGAGAGGTCTGGAAGAAACAAATTGTAAAGTAACACTACCTTCAGATATTTCAAATTCTTCTAATGAAAATGAGAACCCTTGGAGTTTATGAACTAAATATTGTATTTCGGGGGACTCAGGAGGTTGATTATCTGATTGGTTTGATACTTTGGTAGTGGGTGTTTGAATATCTTTGTCAATTTCTTCTCTGGTGATTTGAGATGTAGAAGAAATTGAAGAGGGTGATGAGGGTGAGTTTCTCTTAGAATAGCCTGTAGGTTTTTATTTATCTGCCATTCATATCTTAGGCCCTCCTTCTAGCGAAAAAAATGTTGAAGCCTCGAAAATCACTGCTTCAAACATTGGGGGATAACCACCCGATCGGGACCTTAGGACAGCTCCTTTTTCGTTTGGTGTGGTGGCTCTGACTGGATTGATAGGACCAGTTTCCTAATAACTTAAATGGGTTGGTGATGGAATTATTGTGTGAGTGGATAATGAAACTAAATGACTGAAATAAACTATCTAATCTAATTTATAACTTATAAATAATCTTAAAACTAACCGGGGTATCAAATATGAATGTAACTTTAATATTGTTTCAATTAAATCAATAACCATGAAAATGTATTATTATTTAACTGAAATATGCAGCATCAAATAATGATAACTCTGTTTAAGAAATTAAATAGAGTTATAATAGTACATTATATTCATCATTTTATATATCATTTTTATATAATGTAAGAGATGAATATTTCTTACACACTCAGAAATGATATGTATAAAGAAATATTGTAAAAAAAGTACATATAAATGATAGCAATTTTTAAAGAGAATATCTCATAACATAATAAAATTAGCAGTGAATAGATAGAAATACCATATCCATATTGATACTTTTCCCGATGCAATTTAATATCCAAATCCAGCACTTCAATGTAAAACAGGCTCCAAGGTACAAAAATGCAATTCTTAAAGACAATTTTCCATAAAAACCACCAGATGTGATCCTTTATAAAAATATAAGAGTCAATGGATTACAAAAATGTATCATCCAAGTCAAAATATTACAAATTCAAGACCCCTTTCTAAATGCACGAAAGGGGTTTAAATAGGAACTTAAAATAAAACAAAATAACTAAAACTACTGCTACAATCTATCTCATCGGAAATCTCTAAACACAATTGCTATATTGAAGTGAAACCGATTCATTGATTATCTCTTGCATTCAATGTGCCCAGATGAAAAATTTTGAGCATATCTTTGACTTCTGTTGGATGACTTAGCCTTGAATGTAACTACCCAGTATACGTATCATCAGATAATTCAGGAATGATACAATAAATAACATATGAAAGGAATTTGATGGCCATTTGTTGATTGTGTGGCTTGATTAGATAAGTCCACATAATATCCCATGAAATTCCTTTAAGTTTGCTAATCTGTTGATTCTTATTGATTATCTCTTCCTTCCACCTGGAATCATCTTCTTTTACTTTTGTTAATTTTCCTGGGATACAATATGAGATCAAATTAGTGGCATACAAGCTATCATTAACCAGTTGTGTAATATTATTTATCATACTTTTAGCTCTTGATATGGCTCTTTCTGATTTCATCAGCTGTTGTTCCCATTCCACAAATAAAATTTCCTTGTGTCTCTCCTCAATTCTAGGAAGATTAGCTTTTCTTCACTGCTCTGTATCCTGCCATGAAAGGAATTTAGAAATTTTGTCATTAGCATCATCAATTTCTTGCCTGAGAGTGACTGCTTCATCTATCAAATATGATTTTATTTCACACAAGGGCTCAGCTTGTGTCAACTTTAGACAAAATTCATTTAACTGTTGAGATAGCAGTTTGTTAGTTTCAAGAGCTTCAGTTTTGAATTGATCTAATTTAGGGTAATCCTTGAACTTGTCCAATGCTGATTGGAATATTTTCTCTTGTTCAATATTTGCATTTTTTTCATTTTGCAGAAGATTTTGTAACTTTTCTACCTCTTCACTCAACTGCTGCTTTTTGTTCAAGGCTTGTTCATAAATCTTCTTCTTTTCAATACTAAGCTGCTCTTCCAGCTGTTTAGATCTGAGCCCCTCATCTTGAAATTGTTTTTCCAACTGAACAAGATTTTGTGGATTCTCTATGGCCTATTCCTCCAACATAGCTATGTGTAAGTCTTTTTGTTTTATCAACTGGGAGACTTCAGAAGCTTTGTCTATAGTTGCAACACTATAAGCACCTGTGTATTGACATAATTTGGTGAGATCCTCCGATGGATTCACCTCAGCATTTTTATAAACAATATTCATAAATTCCACTTGTGATGTTGAAAATGGATCCTGGTCAGTTCTTCTCCTCTTCCTCTGCTTTCTAACAACAACCCCATGCTTAGGACTGTAAAATATGTCTAGAGGAGGAATTTCTTCTACTTTGAACATAATTTCACCTGTAGGATGTTCAAGAATAACTTCCATATCTTGATCTTCCAGTTCTTTAATTTGGGGATTATTTTATTGTCTTATTTGCTGGGCAAATTGTTCATATTGGCTCAGCAAATGGGAAGAAACTATAAGTTCAGCAGATTCCACTACTTTCTCAGTAGTTTTTCCTCTTCCAATTTGAGAATCTAGATTATTGCTCATATCTTCTTGTACAATAACCTTACTTCTTGTGTATCCTTTCTCAGTATGCACATTGGTCTCAATACATGTGCTTTCTTTTTCTGTCTGAGCTGTAGATTGCGGATCAATATGTACATTGAGTTTACCATTAGTATTCTCTCTTTGCACATCGGGTTTGCCATTAGTGTTTTCTTTATACACAATAGACTTAATTCCTGTGACTTCCTTCTGTATTTGTACATTGACCCTGCTGGTAGATGTTTCTTTAGCTACTTTGTCAGATGCATCCTCTTTTTCCTTTTGCTGTGTTTTAGACTCTTGCACAGAAATTATTAATTGATCTAGAGGAGCTTTGAGAAGTCTGTGGCTTCTAGATAACATGAATTTATTCATCTCTTCAGTATGAAATTTAGACTTGGCTAAGTTATAGACTTGGGACAAATTATCAGCAGAAACAAACAAATCATAAAACTCATCTGGTTCATGCTCAAATCGAGCGATTGAAACTGAAGTGGTGAAATCAAACATCAGCTTCTTTGGGTCATATTTCCTTCCCAGGACTGTTGAGAGTTTAAGATCTCTTATTTTGATAACCTCCTTCTTAGCATGTGTGAATTTATTGAGAGTAAAATCTCCACAATTAAATGGAAAAGTAGGCCACATCAACTTTTTATTATTCTTCAAAGACCTGGACATGCCTTCTACTATTAACTAATAGGAAATCTCTTGTGCTAACAGTTTATCGGGAACATACAGAGGCATAATATGGGGCTCTACTATGCTCCCGAAGACTATGATATAAGTAAATATTTCTTCTCCGAACCAGTCCCCAATCAAGGATATATCAATTTTAGCTTTTTCAGAAAGCCTAGGAGGGAATCGGTTAAAAATGGTTTGATAAATAGGCATGAGGAAACCATGAAAAATTCTATAAACATGCCTTTTAAAATGAACTTTCCACAAGAATTTATGATAAATATGAATAGGAGCAGGATCTTTGGGGGTCCATTTCCATCCTAACATGGGAAATTCAGAGTTGAAACATAGGGCATCTAGAATATAGGAACAAAAGTAAAATGGGGTTGTGTTTCCTATGTCCTTTTCCTTTCTATACTCAAGAATTATATTGGCAATCTTATCTAAAAGAATGACAGCCCAGTCCATGATTTCGGAACTTACAACAGAATGGATTAAAGGTACCATTTGTATTGAAAACCTAGTTGAATTATCATTTCCAAATAGCCTGCACATCATTGCCACGACATAATAGTATGGAGGCGAAAGAGACACCACAAAGTACATACCTGATGCCTCATTTTTGTGATTCTCTGGAGCTCTTCTCAATTCTCTGATTGGCTCCGACCAATTTTCATTATTTGCAGCAAATTCCTTGATGAAGGCTTTGTTGTATATTTTCTGCGGGTCCAGAAGGTGGTACATTGCTTTAATTTCCTTTGCTTTGAATGACCCAAATGTTGTCCCAGTATCTGAAACAACTGTCCTTTTATGGATGGTGACATTATCTATCACCCACTGGTTCATATCATAGTAAGGGAAAATGTTTGCCCGAGCTGCAATTCGGTGCAGGAATGAATTCGCAAGTGCTTGAAGATAAGTTTTTGAATCGGACTCTGAGTCATTTTTGTCAGGAACTATTGCCTTCGCCACAGTGACCTTAGGATTTTCCCTTTCAATGAGGTTATATACCTCTTCCCAAGAGAGTTTTCCAATACTTGGCACAATGTGTCTGTAACCAGCTTAATTCTAGCTGGTTTTTCTTTAGGTACCATGGTGAAAATAGGGGTCTTTGCAGTGACAGTGGCCTTTTCTTTCCTAGATCTCTTAGACATTTCATTGTCTGGTAATGTTTCTCTGGATCGGCGAATGAAAGGATTGGACATTTTGTTGTTCTACAATGGAGAAAATATTTCAGATGTGGTGAAAAGAGAATAAAGAGAATAGCTATATGAAAGATCTATTCATTGATTTCCATTTATTAACTCTGTATTTTAAACTTAAATGCTCTCTTTAGAAGTCACACTCAACGTATTTGAAATAGAATCAATAACCATCATTCTTTTGATTTTCTATTAATAATAAATGTACAATCAGAGATCATCGGTTTTGAAATGAAAACATAAATCTTTCCCTTTCAATGATGCAATTGCGATGAATAAATAACATACATGCAATGTAAAATATAAAGATTAAGTATTAATAAGATCGAGGATTTTCAAGAGGGAAATCAAATAAGGTTTCATGATCTCAACTGATTTCTGATTGCGATGATGGTGTATCGCATCAACTCTTTTCAAAAGAAATGAGTTGCAAATGTTGAGTTGCAATTGCGATTACGATGGGGGTCCATCGCATCGCAATTTTAGTATCATGAGTGAATATAATTTTTGTTCCTCCAAAATGTGATTGCGATCACTCGCATCGCATTAGAGTTTTTGCAATTGACCAAATAATTAGTTTGCATTTTCATTTTGAGATTTGTGATTTGCGATGGGGCCCATCGCATTGGAGTTTATATAAAAATTTCATATTACATTTCTCTTCCGAAATGCGATTGCGATCAATCGAATCGCATCGGAGTTTCATAAAACAAATGTGAAAACTTTTGACCTTTGCGATTTGCGATTGCGATTTGTTATATCGCATCAGAGTTTTTCAAAAAAAATAAATTTTTGCGATATCTCCGATTTGCGATTGTGATTACTTTATCACATCGGACTTTGTTCCAATTGAATACTTTTATTTATTATGTTAACGTGATAAAGTATTCATATCTTACCGGATCAAATTTTTTTAGTGTTGCGTCTGTTTATATACACTTGCTATTAAAGTTATGCAATATATGCCCTTTTAGCAATGAACCTTTATTGTTTTATTTCAAAATGATTAGATTTCCTCTAAGTATTTTATTCCTATCTAAAAAGAAACAGGACCTATTTCTAAATGAATTTTATTCTAAAATTTCAAATTGGGGAGGGTTGTTGTACCGTACAACAAGCCAATATGGTGATGATACTCTATCCACTATATGCATGAAGGATTGGGCAAGAAGACTTCCTAGAACCAATGAGTGGAATCATGAGATTCCAAGCATATTTTGGCTTCATGACGACTATATTATTGCAGCCCAGGATCAACAGCTCCAAATTTATTATAAATGGAGAGAGAGAGACAACGTAATTTGAACAACCTTATCTCTCACTTTCAGCCATGCAACCCTTACACATTATAGAAATAGGGGATTGATGGTTGTTTTTATGAGCTACCAAGGATGGCTCACTTTATTTTGACGATAGCATGGGGATGGGATTTTATCATTGGGAATGAGATCCCATGTGCTTGTCATCACTCCTACCTTGAAAAGGCCATTGAACATCAAGAAGGTTTTCATGTAGACTTTCCATTTTCTCATGATGATATCCATTTGGTTTATTCACCAAAGGACAACTTGCACTTTCGGGATGAACCATTGGGAGACAGAATTGTTGGAGGATATCTAAAGCAACAGTGGATACTACTTGATGAAGACACAACGAGAGGAGGAGGGGATAATTTTTCTTAACCCTTACAGTTGCTTGAGGACAAGAAACATTTTGGAGGGGAGGGCTATAATATTCCTAAAATTTAAATTTTAGCTAAATCAAATATTATAGATTATTTTGTCACTAGGTAGGTGAATAAATGGGTAGGAAGACCCATAAATATCTTTAGCAGCAATAAAAACACTTCAAGTGTGAAAGGAGACATTCTAAGCAGCTAAATAAATCACCTTTGAGTATGAACAAGGGTTGGATCATGTTGAATAGGTCAACTTTGACCAAATCAATAGTGTTGTTATGGAGGAGTGGAAATTAAATGAGGAATACCGCAGTTTTGGAGGGAGATTGTTTGCATGGAGGTAGGGACCTAATTGAGTGGGGCCAAGGGTAAGAAAGCTCATAACTTATATAAGGAAGAGGATGGCAACCATATTGGTTATATTTTAGATTATTATTTTGTATGTGATCTGTTTAGACTTCTTTCATTCTTCAACCGTTTAGTTGAGTTTGTTGTGTTGTTTAGCATTGGGTGTTCCCAAGCAGGAATCCCATCTCTTTCCTTGAGAGGCCTCTTGGAGGAGAATTGCACTTCATCTCGACACTCAGGCTTAAGGCCAAGGTACAAATTTCTTCATTAGCACAATTTCTGCAAAATATTGTTATGTGTTACAGGGTGCAACAGTGGAGGATCATTTTGGGTGTCTTCAGAGCTAGTTTTGCAGTGGAGGAAGGTTTCCATCCTTTGGAAGGTCTGTTAAGAAGCCCTTGAGCTTTATTGACACATTTAGCAGCAAGCTAATGATTATTTATCCTCTACAGCACAATTTCAGTCCAGATCTGCCTTATTTTAGTTAGGAGTTGCAGGGGTACTTGCAGTGGTTTTTTTGGGAGGTGATTTCTTTAGTGAAGGAGCCATTCTTTCATCCGAGGGATCTATTGGAGAAGAGATTTAGGTTTCTACATCAAATTCAGCCATATCTTCCCATTTGAGTTGTTGTAGCATATCTTCAGCCCTAGGACTGCAACTTACATTGGCACATTTTGTGCATTTTCTGGAAACCCTCTAGGGTTGTCTTGGAAAGTTGATTTAGTGCCCAGATCTGTATGTCTAGATTCTATTGGGGCTTATATCAGTATTTTTGTATCATTGAATCATCTCTAGTTATAGTTATGCTTAATATTACTACGATATAGTTTCTCTCTGTCATTTTGTATTGTAACATTAGTTCATATTTGTGAGTGAATGCTTATGGGAGGCTTGTTTCCTCATTGTATATGATTTATGCCTGACTATTTTGTATTTATTTTCTGATCTAGTACATGATGTTATGACTCCTTGTTGGTCTCCAATGTTAATGAGTTGATTTACACTAATATTTCCAGTTTTGTTTTCATATATTTATGCTTCCCCATTTGGGATATTACAGTCTCGAGCTTTCATTTTCTTCCTTTGCTGCCTCTGTTGCCTCTGCTTCTTTGCTTCTTTGATGCCTCTGATTCTTTGTTTCCTCTGCCTCTAATTCTTTCTACATTGTTGCCTGATCTGCTCCTTTGTCTTATTACTGTTTCTGGTGCTACTCCTTTATGCTCATTTTCCATCAATGGCAATATTTCCAATAGTCTCCCCCTTCGGCATTGATGGAAACACATCCACCAATACTCCAATACTTCCTCCAGGACTTCCTCCCCCTTTCACTCTGAGAAGTGTCTTTCTTCCTCTTCTTTATTTTCATAGGATCCTTTCTTCTTCTCCTTTATTTTCCTCTCCCTTTGACATCAATGGAAAAGGGTTTCACGTTTCCCAATGTAGTTTCTATATTTGCATTTCCTCTCTCTGAGTTGTGTTTAGGCCTTACTGCTCCAAACGGGTGTACAAGAGTTGTTGGGAGAACACTTTGAGAATCATTGAACTTGTATGTATATACACAATAAGATGATACCATCCCAAAGCACAGACTCCTTTCAATTGTATAAATATGAAAGTGATGATAAGGAAACTTCATAAAACAAAACACAGCAGACTTATATAATCAAAGATGCATCATTGGAAAATACTAAAATAAATAGAATTCTCCATACGACATATAAAGAATGCTCCAACCAAACTTCAGTCTATATTATGATCTTCATTTGAGATACATATCTATTGAGGGGGATTGTAGATGGAATATGCCTTCTTCTGCAATACATATCTGTAGTACACATCTATTCAAATATGATTATGAAAATATATATTTTATAGTTGTGGTTCACCTTTACTGCTTGTTGGTGGTGATATGTGCTAGACTTCTGATAGGGATATTACACTATCAGCTGAAAGGCCCTTGATACCGATGTGAAAATTGAATCACATGAGAACTTACAACTTATAGTAATATTAGACAAGAGATTTCAATCTAAGAGACCAATTGACTTTAATATTTTACAGAGTACTTTAAAAAACAAACCCTTGAGGTTGGATACAATCAATGCATTGGTCATTCTCACTTATCAACTATGTTGTTTTATTTATGACATAAGGGGGTATGTACGTCAATGATCAACCTTTCTGCAATGGTGAAATACTAGCAATTCCCTTCTGCTGAAGTAGGCTTTAGATGAATCAATAAAAGGTGCTTGAGCTTCAAATGTAAGATTAACACAACTAGTCCTTCATACTTCATATACTTTGCAATAATCAGAGCAACCAAAGCTTAATTCACATATACTATAATGTTGATAACGCTGGGAATACTACCTTGATGTAATTTTTCCATAATACTCTGATCCTGAGGCTATGTACCATACCACTACTCCACTGATAACACTTAGTATTCTGTTGATAGGCAGGTTGCTTATTCCAAATACCAATTGATACTAATTTGATAAATCATAATCATGAAGTAATTTCACTTCAGCTCGTACATGCACCAATAGTTAAGTCAAACTTCATAGTTTATACTATTGAGATCTTCACTATTCTCAACAACAATCATCAATATACTGAATTTGATATTGGCATCATTAACCTTTTTCTTATTCTTTCATTTTGTTTTAAAAGAATATCATTGCATATTCCTTTGTAGGAATTCTCCAGAATCATCGCTTCTCTATATACACTTCAATTGTTCTAACACAATGATCTTCGGGAAGACATCTTCAATTTCTCTACTTGGAATCTACAAGGGCAGACCACTCATAGTTTTATCACTCATTTAACTGCTTTCCTCCAAGGGGACCTTCTATAGATGAGTGATGTACTAATATAATGATGATAAAAATTTCTCTTACTCATCCTTCTTAATTTTTTTTCATTGTCAACTGTTGTAGTGTGATGCACAGTGTGATCATCCTCTATGGATCATTCTAGTTCTAAATCTCAAAACATAATTTTTGAGATTTTAACCATTCATCACTTAGTGTGATGTTGTCTTCTTAGCTTATATGTTCATGGCTGATTTTACCTCTACCACCATGGCTGCTTGCTGCCTTCTCTCCTTCCATAAACCTATTGGCTATTGAATGCTTCAGGAATCCTTCTTCATCTATAGTTCTATGTCAGAGGGGTTTTCCTTTCCCTTCCTGAACTTTTAGTTGTTCTTATTCCAAGGATCTCTTCTTAGACTAATTTTGTGGGGACCTTTTATGAACTACTCTCCCCCTGGGATGTTGCTTCTTATCTATTACTGGCTGGATATTTGCGTTTCTTACTAGAGAAAATCCCCCTAAAACTATGATGGATACATTATGTTATTGAAGTAACAACAGGATCCCCCTTTCTCTTTTCCTTCCATACTTTATTCGGGTTCTTCATAATGTCTGCACTTGTTTTTGATTCACAGTTTTGTCTGATTTGATTGGATGCTATCATCTGTCTAGAGTTCTTTAATGTATAGGGCAGCTTACAGTATTTTTCTTGTGACCAAGCTTGCGGCATGAATAACATATTATTTTACCTAAGTAGGGTTGAGCTGATGTATGGAATTTTGTTCCCCTTTTCGAACACAATTTACATTCAACAGATTTATGTCCAAATTCATTGCATGAAAAATAGTAGCCATGGAAATGATTTGTATACCTGGTGATAGTTTGTCTTCTCCATTTTTTTTCTTGAGGTAGTCTTTTTATTTTCTACATATTTTTCTGATTGGACTGGATTTTCTTTGTCTTACAGTAGGTCACAATATGTCCAGGTTTGTGGTAGGAAAAACAAGTGATACATATCATAGGAGGAAAGAACCTCCTTTGACAGCTTCCGAATTTATTCAATTCATATTCAATATTGTATGAGCATGTTGTAGTTGACTGCTTCTTCATTTCGTTCTTTGTCATTTGAGGTTGCTGCTTGTTTCTGTTTATTTCATTACCCATCAAGGTCTTGTTGGCTTCTAATTATTTGCATCTCTTTTGGGTTGCTTCATCATCTTTCTCAATGTCTACCTTTTCTAATTTTTCTTTGCAGGTAATCTCATCCCTGAGCTACTTACAAAGCCTTCTCCTTTCTTCTATCAGTCTTCTAGCTGCAATAATCTCAGATTGCTGAGAGTTATCATTTTATTTTATTACAGTTTTCACGAAAGTGATATTCTTGTTATCTTCAACCTTGGACATACTATTTTCTCCTTCATAGCCTATCTCGGTCTTTATAAGAGGATATATTTGAGCATTTAGTATGTTTTCCAACAATTCAGAACTTTTCATCCATGGATTATTCATAGATAATTCCCTTTGGGCGTTTTCTAATTTATTTCTCGGGCATACTACTTCTTCCAATTTCTCTTTCTCCTATTTTTTATCATTTATTTGATTTATCATTGTGTCTTCCACCTTCTTATCTTCTTCAAGTTATAATTTCAACTGAATGAGGTTTTCCGAACTTGGTTCTTCCTTTACATATTTCAGGAGAGTGTCTTTCTGTTTTCTGCACTTGAGTTTAAGTCTGTCTATTTCCTCGAGGACACTCATTAGTTACCCCTCAAGATCTACCTCACCTTCTTCCTCATCTTCCAGAAGGAATCCTTCACACTCTTCCTTGGCCATAAACACAAATTCAGAGGTTCCTTCTTCATTTGAGGATTCATCTGAGCTTTCAGATGCATTGCTATCTTGCAAAGCATAAAATTATTTCCTATTCAATCTCTTCCCTTTATGCCAGTTAATTTTTTTTTTTCTCTCCCTCTTGTGGTAGTTCTCGGCTCTATTATGGGGACATTTTGAAGCATAGTGCCTCAGTCTTCCACAATTAAAGCACTTAAATGGAAGTTTACCTTTATACTTACCTATGATTTTCTCAATTTTTTTGACAAATTTGGTCTCTTCTTCATCAGAGCAGGAGCATGTAACTTCCTTCTCTTCTCTGCACTTATCTGCCTTAAAGGCTGCCTCCCTCAAATTTGAATTTCCCTTTGGAAGTCTCATCTCATAGGCTATCAATTTTCCGAGAAATTGGTTCATGGTCAGTGTTTCCCAGTTTGTTGTTTCTTCTATGGAAGAAAACTTAGGGTTAAACCTGAATGGTAAAGATCTCAATATATTTTGTACAATTACACATTCTTTAATGATTTCTCCTAGAGCTTTCATGTTATTCACAATTTCTACAACCTTTAAAAAGAAACTAGCTACATCTTCATCTTCATTCGTATTTACATTTTCAAACTGAGCTCTATAGGCTTGCAGTTTGGCCATCTTCACCTTTTTATCTCCCTCATGGATATTTTCTAAAGTATCCCAGATATCTTTGGCAGTCTCATCGTGCATTACTTTGATAAATTATGTTTCACCAATACTGCTCAAGAGTTCATTCATGGCTTTTGCATTAGCTATGAAATTTTTCTTGGCTTATTTCTTTGTGTCAATATCCTTTGGAGCATATCCTTCTTCCATAGTATCACAAACTTATATTCCTAGAGACATTATGTATGTCCTCATTCTTATTTTCCAAAAGGCATAATTTTTTCCAGTAAACAAAGGGGCTTTATTTGTTGAGCAACCTTCTAGGCTAGCCATTATGGGGACCTAGGATATCCTTCCAGTTGTTAAACTGATACGGAATGAACTACCTCTGATACCAATTGTTGATCTCTTAGTTAAACTCAGTGGGGGGGGGGGGGGGTGAATGAGTTTAATACATTCATGGACATTTAAAACTTTCCTTTAAACTTATTTACACCCTCATTTCATGATAAACTTATTATATAATGAAACAACAATCTTAATATGTGAGCAACAATAATTAAGCAAATTAAATACAGAACATCAACACATAATCATCATACACATGGACATCAGATATAAGTGGAAACCCATAAGGGAGAAAACCATATCCTATTATTGTTGTGATGCAAAGGCAAGCTCCAACTCCCTCACACCACTAATTTTCTGTAGGCTCCAACCTACAGGAGGCTACCACCTCAAATTCCACAAGTTACAATTTGTAAGGAAGCTCCAACTCCCATCTATTTTATGTAGGCTACAACTCACAGGAGGCTCCTACCTCAACCAACTCTAACTGGACATCTATCATGCTACAACTTGAAACGGAAGCACCAAATCCCATGTATTTTCTGTAGGCTACAAACCACAAAAGGCTCCTACCTCAACTAGCTACAGTTGGACATCTATCAAGCTACAACTTGATATGAAACCACCAACTTCCTCACTCTACGATAAAATCATATGCTGATTTACTTTTATATTAGCTCTGTTTTACTCTTTCTTCACTGTTTCCCTTCCAGCCTTCAAATCCACTTCATATCAACTCTGGATCTTCACAACGTCTCTATCTCCTCTGTTTTATTATTCCACTCTCTAACTCCTTTATTCATATAAAAATAACATCATTTATAGAGATTAGTTCATAGCCATTTGCATTCCATATGGGAATATGAAATGAATAGGTATGACTCTTTGCCTTCCACCCTCTCATTTCCTCGTTCAACATATTCATGATGCTACAACACTATATACTCATTTCAGTATTAAATTGGGGTTTTTCTTTGCCTACAGAGACTTTATTTTGCATCATAAACAATATAAAACAAATAATACAGTTACAGTTACATTCAAATATTTCACTCAGCCCTTTCATTTTCTGAGATTTGTTGAGCGTTTGTCCTCTTCTTCTTGTTGTCCTTTTGTCTTTTCTACTTCTATAGTTATATTTCAACTCTACTTCATAACTACCCTTTTTTCCTGACTTGACCCATGTTGTTGCATTGTTTTGCACGAGATCAGGTCCTTTTACTTTCTCGAGCCTTTCCTTGTTGTGTTCATACTTTTTCCTTTATTACACACCCGCAACTGCATAATATTTTTACATGTGGGTTATGGCCCACATAAATCCCTTTTAACACAACCGAGTACAAAATCGACGTTTATTCCACACACATACATTAGCGATCAAACAACACATATTAACATACATGGAACATGGGTTATCGGGTCCCACTCTACTTGACCAATAAAAATACGTCGCACATTGCTTGCTCGCACATTTTAACATTTTGGACAAATATCAGAATATGCAGAAGAATCACAAATTGTTAGTTTAAGCGTTATTAAACATAAAACCCAAAGAAATTACATACAGGCGGAACTTCTTTACTGGAGGGTCCCACCACACTTTCCACCAATCAAATCTTATCACAAATACTTTGCCTCAAGTTTCCCACTCTACTGATAACAATAAACCATAAACCATGCAAAGTGTGCTGCTGCGCAATGCTCACATGTGGACTCCCTTCATCACAAGTACTCGCCTGCAATTTTAAATCTAATTGATATCACTAACCCATATAATCTGTGATGTGCACTATTGCGTAGAGCTGACATGTGCCTCTTCCCTTATCACATTGCAACCAATTTACCACACCGTGCAAACTCTTAATGGTATCCTCTAATATTTGCGATGTGCACTCGTGCATAATGCTGACACGTGTCTCTTCCCTCATCGCATCGCATAAAATTTACCATACTATGCAAACTCTTAATGGTATCCTCTAAGATTTACGATGTGTGCTCGTGTGTAGTGCTGACATGTGGCTCCTTCATTTTGCATCGTAACCAACTTAAATTACCATGTGACGCCTTAACACTAATCTCTTAGAAGTTTTGATTTGAAAAAACTCTCCTAGTGTGATTCGATCTCTGTCGTTCATCTCTCGCCTTCACTTATGCAATCTAATCCTAACCATCCGCTCATCCTTCATGTGACTCTTCTTCTAAGAGTTCTCTACCTAGTCGATTTTCCTTCTTTCAGTTGTCGCCTCTCCTCTGCATCTGCGCTATCCTTCCTAAGCTTTATTCAATTTATAAATGTGTTGATCTCTCATAATCTTATTTTTCTATTTGTTATTCACTCCAACTTTAGATTCTTATGCTCGTTTCATGCCTCTACTACTTCTTTGATGCCTTTGCTCCCTCTGCTACGTTCGCTGCCTCTGCTGCCTTTGCTTTTTTGATGCCTCTATTACCTCTTCTTCTTTTATGCTTCTATGAATATCTCCTGAGCTTTTTCTTCTGGTTATTCATATAACCATTACACTGTCTCGAGCTTTCATTTGCTACCTTTGCTGCCTCTACTGCCTCTACTTCTTTGATGCCTCTACCTTTGCTTCTTTGTGCATTATTGCATTATCTACTCCTTTGTCTTATTGTTTGTTCTGGTGCTACTCCTTTGTGCTCCTTTTCCATCGATGACAATATTTCTAATAGTTCTATGATTCATTTCAAGGGAAATGCACACAATGGATTGAAATTTTTCCTGTTAGATCTATAAATTCATTTGCAGATTTTTGGCTTATTTTTTTGGAAACATGGATGGAAAAAAGAGAGTTGGTTTTAGAATATCTTTCCATTCAAGGTTTTAAGCAATGGAACGATGATCACACTAATGAGGAAGTGGATGAAAATTTTTCTTCGGCCTTGTCTTCTTATATAAATTCATTTGAGTGCAATTCAGAAGATAAGATTCAATTTTTGGATGAATTTGCTAGGAACATTGAGAAAAATATTGAAGTTTTAGAAGATAAAATTCAGTCCTATAGTTTTCATGGTCAACACTAGTCTTTTGAAAACTTTTTCATGCCAAGATACAAAGAAAAGGTGGTTCTATCATTCTCTTTTGAGATTGAGGAGGAATGTCTTGTTTTTTAAAATGAGTTTGATAGCACACAACTGAACTCTTATGTTGATAAACAAAGCATATATCAGTTGTCTAAAACTGCAGAATGTCTTGAGAATCATCAAATAAACTATGTCTTCTATGATCCCATAGTTGACTACATGGAAGAGTTATATAGTCCAACGTTTCAATTATTTTTTCATTGTGAAGATCAGATCCATTTTTTGTTACCTTTGTCATTACAGTATTCAGTTTTCTTTTGTTTTAACCACAATCAGGTATCATATAAGCTCATTGACTGGCTTTATTGAAGGTTTCATGTCACTTTAATCAAGCATGAAGATTGCAGTTGTTAAGGTAGGTAGGAGTGTGTGTGAATAATCTCAAGTATTATGAGCATATTTTCAGCATGTATAGATTTAGTCTTCAGCTTGGATTGTAGTTTTCAACAAACTTGAGCCCAAGGAGAAGGCCATAAGAGTTTGAGGAACTCTTCATCAATTTCATACATTTTTGTTTTTTTTGAAGGAACGCACTGGAACTACAAGTTCTTTTCTATACCACATGGGCACACCATCCCCAGTGCAGCCAATGTTATCACACATAAATTTTTAATTTTTTATTACGGTCACTCACATAGTTTTCATTCTGTCTCATTAGGTTGGTCCACGAAATTGATGAAACATTCATGAAATAAGTCTTTATCATAAGTCCAAAACACTTCATTAATCATGTCATCTCAGTCATATCTATAAAATCCACATTAGGTTCACATGCATTGGTCTAAAATTCATTTTTACCCAAAATTCTGATTTTTCATGATTCCGCAACAAATTCTATGAAAAATAGGCAGATTTTGCTACAGAATCACCTAACCATTTTGTAGCAAAACTATCAAATTTATATTTAGGAACGCTGCCAAATCATGTTTTTCTGCATAAATGAATGGGATGATGACCTGTCAAAATTTTTAGTGGTTTAGGATAAATATGTGGTCATATAATTAGTTATCATAGTCATCCAAGCATGCAAATTTAGTGTAAATACCACCTCATCATTTTGTCTCACTTCCATTTTTTTCCTTTTTCATAATTTAAACTCCATGCATCCGAGCTTAATCACTTACCTTGTTAATCCCTATTAGTTGCTTCTACCACCTTTTAAATTTTTTCTAAGAACACCTCTAGATGTTTTCATAAATTAGATTCCACCATGTGTCAATAACCAGCTTGTTGTTCAAATGGATTTCTTTGCAAGTATCACTTTTTCAAGAAAGGCAGAGTGGTTATACAGGAAGATGGCCGTGAAGAAGAAAACAAACAAAGGATGCTCTTGTGTGAGATATAAACCCATGGACCTCAAACTACTCATGGGAGACCCTGGTGTTTCAGAGGATTCATCAAAGCTAGCTGCATGAGTTTTTACAAGAAGATACAAAGGGATTTCTCTGTTTTTTTATTATTTAAGTTGTCAAATTCAAGAGCAGTGTGTGGCAAAATAGAGAAGAATTCTTAAAAAATTAGAGAGGTTATTTTCAAGAACAGATAAAATAACATTAAATTCTTTCACTTTTCTTGCAGGTGCTACCAATTGGGAGATTCGAAGATGTCTTTGGCCTCTATTTTCATAATGCATTTTTTCCTATTTTAGACATATTTTTCAAATACAGATTCTGGACACTTGGAGATGTTTTGCAAAAAAAACAAGAGATTTTTTTCTTCAGAATGAACTAATTTACAAAAACCTCCTCCAGTTTTGCAAAATATATCAAGGATTTGGAGATAGAAGCTCATTTATGAGCCCTAATTTCCAGAAAAAACAACAAAAATCCGAGTTTATTTCCAATTAGAAAATTTCGTAGCAAACTCCAGGCTTGAAGGACAAATTTTGCTACGAAATCCCTATAGGTTAGTTTTTGTCAAAAATCACAGTTTGGGGCGAAATCAAAGATGGAGGGAATTTGTATTTAGCTCATTTTTTATAACCAACACATCCAAAGCAGAAAAGAAGGCTAAAAATTGGCATAGGTGGGTGTAGTGAATTTTCTACAAAACCACGCTACAAAACTGCCTGTTTTACTCTGTTTCTACAGCGAGCAACATTTAGCAGCAATTTGGTGTTTTGAAGGTTCATTGGAGGTCAGCAAGCCATGTGGAGAGTTTAAAGAGTATCAGTGGAATATTCTGTTGGAGGTTTGGTCTTCGATAAGGTTGTCCAACTCACTATCTCATCATGAAGACAATAAAATTATGATGCCACCACTTCCTTAAAAGTAGGAGGATTAGTTTCCTAATTTAGTAAGGAAATTAATGTCTTGGTGATGGTCTGTGTTACTCAAGCACATGACCATATTCGACGTAAATATTTCATCCCTTCATTTAGTTGATGTCATAAATAGATAGAAAAGTCCTAATAGGTCTCTACATCTTAAAGTTAATAGATGTCAATTTTACTTCCATGTATTTTGTTATTGGTTAAGATAGGTGTCAGTAAAGAAGTTTGATGATCTAGCCATGTAGGGAGACCTAATGTAAATTTTTTGAAGGTTATAAATAAGCAGAATATCAAATAGAAGAGGGGTTGGAGAATGCTACTTGACACTACCACTATTGTAAATTTTTATCATCAATAATAGACATTGACTGTATTTCTGCTTCACTTGAGATTCTTGGAATGTTTCAATGAGCTTTTGTTTTATGTTTCTCTTTATCTGTCTTACAGTATCTTGATGTTTAATTACTCAGAATTCATGTTATTCATGCTATTATTTCCTTTTAACATTGAGCTATTGAATATTTCTGTGTGTTAGTATTGTCCTTTCATTGAAACAGTAAAAGCCTCAACTTCCACCAGAAGATACACTTGTCATTGGATTCCTTCTTGCTGACTCCATAAGCCCAATGGTAGTGAAACCCATTTCATTTTTCACCTACAATCAAATACATTAAAACACTTATCATAGATTTATCCATTTGATTGAACCCAAATTGAGCAAATCATTAGTTAAATTGAGAGAGCCCTCTCAGGCTAAAGAGGCTATTCCTTAGTCATGTTATAATATTATATATTACAAAGAAATGAAACACATAAAATATACGGAAGACACAAGAACAGAAAACACATAAAGCCAAAGAGGCACAGATATATGTGGTTCACCCAGTTTGGGCTACGTCCACCCCGAACAGCCAGTCCTTCCTTTCTATTGTCTAGCAAAATGAAGAGACACAACCTACAGCAGATCCGTTGTAATATCCTCTGTTCTCTCTCACAGTCTCCCTATCTATTTCTCGCTCTGAGAATACACATACAATACACAGCCGGAATACAATACCCTCATAAAAGTGAGGGTTTGCCTTCTAGGGAAAAAAAAACCCTAAACTCAACATAACTTCTACCGTCAGATCATCCTCCTAATGAACAACCCAGATTGACTAGAAATTACTATACTTTTACAAGGCAATTTTACATCTGTTTCTAACTTCGGGGGCGCTGCCCCCAAAAACACCCACCAGGGGGGGGCTCCATAAAGTCACAGCCGCCCCCCCTAGACCCCCCAGGCAGTGTTTAATTACGAGCAGCATTGCCGCCCCATTAGGGTACAGGGGTCCAACGTTGTGATACAAAATAAACAAGATAATCAAGCTCCACACCCAACAATCTCCCACTTGGATATTGATTGTAGAAACTCTACTACTGCTTCATTTTCTAGACAATGACTCCTCTTTGGACCTGGCTTTTTCTCATCTTCATCGTCATCCTTGAGGACCAATTGAAACTAAGCATAATCTCAGTTTCTCCCTGGTTACAAATTTTGTTACCATATCTACAGGATTATGGCTAGTGCATATCTTTTCCAGCTTCAACTGTCCATCTTCCAATACTGACCGTATGAAATGGTACTTGAGTTGTATGTGTTTAGTCATAGAATGAAATGTTGAGTTATTTTCAATATGAATGGCACTTTGGCTATCACTATATAACTTTCCCATATCTTGCTTCTTACCCAATTCATCCATAAACCTTTGTAACAAAATCATTTCTTTACTAGCCTCTGTAGCAGCAACATACTCTGCTTCCATTGTTGAAAGTGCAACAACACATGGATTTTTGAAATCCAACTAATAGTTTTTCCACCTACAGTAAATACATAACATGTAGTTCTCCTCCTGTTATGTTTTTCACCTGCCATATCTGCATCAACATATCCCTGTAGAGAAATTTTTGAACCAGAAAAGCATAATTCTTGATTTGCGGTACCTCTCAAATATCTGAGAATTCATTTTATTGCCATACAATGTTCTTTTCCTAGATTTTTCATGTACCTGCTTAAAAATTCCACTGCGTGTGCAATATCAGGCCTTGTGTAGACCATTGCATACATTAAGCTTCCAACTGCTGATGAATATGGAACTTTAGAAATATAATCCATTTCTTCTTGGGTCTTGGGGCACATCTCCTTACTAAGTTTGAAATGGATAGCAAAAGGTGTACTAACTGGTTTTTCATTCTGCATATTAAATATTTTCAACACCTTTTGTATGTACTCATTCGAAGACAATGTTAATTTGGGATTTTTCCTGTCTCTAGTTATTCTCATACCAAGGATTTGTTTTCCATCTCCCAAATCCTTCATTACAAAGGAATTTTCCAATTTTCTTTTGAGCACATTAATTTCATGCATATTAGACCCTGCAACAAGCATGTCATCTACATACAATAACAATATAATATAACTGCCATCATTTTTTTTCTTCAGATAAACACAATGATTAGAGTGACATCTAGTATAACCTTGTTCATAAATAAACCTGTCAAATTTTAGATATCACTGCCTTGGAGCCTGTTTAAAGCCATACAAGCTCTTTTTTAACCTACACACTAATTTTTCTTTCCCTTTGCCCTCATATCCTTCTGGTTGCTCCATATAAATCTCTTCCTCCAAATCTCCATGAAGAAATGTTGTATTTACATCCTACTGTTCAAGATGTAAATCTTTCGCTCCTACAAGACTTAAAATAGTTCTGATTGAAGTCATCTTAACAACAGGAGAAAATATTTCATCAAAATAAATACCTTTCTTTTGTGCAAACCACTTCACCACAAGTCTAGATTTGTACCTTTGTTTTCCTCCATCTTCTTCCTTGAGCCTGTAAACCCATTTATTTTGCAATGTCGTTTTACTTGCAGGAAACCTTTCTAAGTCCCAAGTCTGGTTATGCATTAAGAAGTCCATCTCTTCTTCCATGGCTAGCTCCCACTTCTTCCTGGTTTCAGCCTGCATTTCTTCTTCATAATATTCGAGCTCACTAGATTCATTCAACAATAAATAATATAATGAAGCAGAGTATCGTTCAAGGGGTCTACTTATCCTGGTAGATCTTCTGACACCACTTTCAGGTGTTTGAGGTGCCTACTTTTGTTTTGGTGGTTGTTGTTGTTGTGGTTGTTGATTATGATTATTTTTAGGCGCCTTTAATTTTTTAGTGATCTCATCAAGAACTGTGTATTCCTTGTTTTTTTTTTCTTATTTCTTTTCCTGCAACTGATCCTTATACAATACTTTTTCATTAAATATTACATCTCTTCTCCTAATTATTTTGTGATTTACATAATCATATAAGCGAAAACCAAAATCATTAACACCATATCCAATAAAGGTACATTTCTTTGATTTTGTCTCAAGCTTTGTTCTATTTTCTTTATTAATATGGGAAAAGGCCTCACAACCAAAAGGCTTTAAAAAGAAGTAGTTTAATTTTTTACATGTCCATGCTTCCTCTGGAATACCACCATCTAAGGAACTTGAAGACCCTCTATTTATTAGATAAACAACAGTCTCTACAGCATCTACCAAAAATTGTAAAGGCAATCCTGCATGCAATCTCATACACCTTGCATGCTCCATGACTATTCTGTTCATCCTTTTTAACACACCATTTTCTTGTGGTGTTCTTGGAACTGTCTTCTCTCTGTGAATTCCATGCTCTTCGAACGGTGTATCAGACTCTTTTAACATGTGCATATTGTACGATGCGAGACATGCTTCTTCTGTCTCTCAATCTCAACCAAAGCTTTCCATTTCTTGAAAGTATCAAATACATCAGATTTATTCTAAATAAAATAAATCCAAAATTTTCTAGTTGCATCATCAATAAAAATAACATAATAACGAGAGCCACCGAGAGATGATACCTGAGCAGCTCCCCATACATCTGTATGCACAAGATATAATTTTTAGCTCTTCTTTTCTTTCCCAACTCTGAGAAATCTGACTCTCTTCTGTTTTCCATAAATGCAATTCTCACAGAAATCTAAATCAATATTCTTCAAACCCGACAAAAAATTTGTTGAGTGAATAATCTTCATCCCCTTCTCACTCATGTGTCTGAGCCTATGATGCCATAATGTTGCATCTGCTCCTTTGGAAGTTAAAGCATTAATAGAGTTAGAAATACAATTACATAAATACAATGTACCAACCTTTTCACCTTTTGCAATTACCAGGGCTCCTTTGGTGACCTTCCAAGTTTTATCTGTGAAAGTTGTCACACAACCTTCACCACCTAACTTCCCTATTGAAATCAGAGTTTTCTTCAGATCTAGAACATGAATTACCTCCTTTAATATCTATTGGTTTCCATTCTGCTATTTTACAAGAACCTTACCCATTCCAACAATTTTATAGGGTTTATCATCACCCAAACGGACTTTTCCAAAATATCCTTGAACATAGTCATGAAAATATTTCTTATCAGGTGTGGCATGGAATGAAGCCCCTGAATCTACTACCCAGGAATCAGTAACATTTTCGAAATAAAGAATCAAGGCATCTTGTAACACATCACCTGTCACATTTTCTTCATGATTGTTTTCTTGTTGTGTGTCTCCTTCTTTTCCCTTTCGAGATCTACAGTATTTATTTAGGTGTCCTTTCTTTTTGCATTTCCAGCACACTATTCCCGATCTGGACTTGGATCTACCTTTCCCTTATTTACTACGATATCCCGAGCTCTTTCCTCTTTTCATTTTTCTTCCCCAGGACTCTACACTCAAAGAATTACCTGATGTCTCACCAGAGCTTTTCTGTCACATTTCCTCGCTAAGGATAGCACCAACAACATCATCGAAATTTAAAGTAATAGATCCAGAGATAGAGTTACTAATGGCCATAACTAAACCATTCCAGATTTCTGGCAATGAGCACAGAAATAAAAGATCCCCAACTTCATCATCAAGTTTACCCCTACAAAACTTAACTGACTAGTAACTGTATTAAAATAATTTACATGGTCTGCAACAGATCCACCTTCCGACATATTCATATTAAATAAATTTTTCATAATAAATACCTTGTCTGAGGCTGAGGTTTTTTCATATAGTTTCGTCAATGCCTTAATCAAACCATTTTTTGTTGTTTCCTTCGAAATATTGAAGGATACCGATGCCACGAGGCACAATCATACTATTCCGAGTGCCTTTCTATCGAGAATCTCCCATTCTGCATCTATCATATCAGCTGGCTTCTTTGTTTTTCCACTCAATGGTAGGTACAGATATTTCTGATACAGATAATCTTCCATCTACATCTTCCACAACTGGAAGTTTTGGCCATTAAATTTTTCGACCCTAAACTTACCATCTTCCACCATTTCTCCCACTCAAACCAACAACGCTTCTTTCCTGCTATTTTATCAACCAAATATACCTTCGGCTTTGATACTAGTCATTAGAATATTATATATTACAGAGTAATGCAACACATAAAATATCAGCAAAACAGAAGCACACAAAATACATAAAACTAGAGAGACACAGATATACGTGGTTCACCCAGTTTGGGCTACGTCCACCCCAAACAGCTAGTCCTTCCTTTCTATTATCTAGAAAAATCAATAGACACAACCTACAATAGATTCATTGTAATATCCTCTGTTCTCTCTCATAGTCTCCCTATCTATTTCTCGCTCTAAGAATACACATATAATACACAACCGTAATACAATACCCTCATACAAGCGAGGGGTTACCTTCTAGGGAAAAAAACCCTAAACTAAACATAACTTCTACCATCAGATCATCCACCTATTGAACGACCCAAATTAACTAGAAATTACTATACTTTTACAAGGAAATTTTACATATGTTTTTAGCTTCGGGGGCGCTGCCATCGAAACCCCCCGCGAGGGGAGGGCTCCATAAAGTCATAGCCACCCCCCCCCTGGACCCCCCAGGCAGCGTTTAATTACGGGCGGCGTTGCTGCCCCATTAAGGTACAGGGGTCCAACACTGTGATACAAAATAAACAAGATAATCAGGCTCCACATCCAACAAGTCAAAATATGGTTTGAAAAAGTTACTCTAAGTTGTCTAGTGGAGTAGCCCATCTATACCAATTTAAAGATAACACATTGACAAGGTCCTCATAACTATGCCAACTCTTGGGTAGTCCTAGGAGAGCTAGGATCACCAAGTCATCATCAGCAACATTAATTCCTACACTCCCAAGCTCATCCCGACAATGGAAAAACTTTGCCAAGTATACTGGAATAGTGTCTCCTTTCTCCATTTTTATCTTCCTGAGCTTGTCTTTAAACGCCAATTTCTTATGGTCACTGTTGCTCTGAAATATATCCGTCAAAGCCTTCCACATCGCATATGGAGTCACTTTTCCATGGAGGCTTGAGACAATGTGGTCTCGTACTCCCTCCAATAAGATCCTCCTCGCCCTTGCAACTTTCTTTTGCCATGCATCAATATTTGCATCATCTGTTAGCAGTTTAGGAACATCATTTTCAAGGAATTCCCTCAAGCCATTGTCTTCCAATACTGCCTCCATCCTATATTTCCAATAAATTGAAAGCCATTTTGATCTTGAATCACCTTTAGCACTAAGAAATTCTTCTACAAATTTCAAATTCTATTTAGTCACAAACTCAGCTTGTCCTCCACTATTGTGATTTCTTGTGCTTTGATACCATGTAGAAAATTTATAGAAGCTCTCATACCATGTAGAAATTATACAACATATATCTATATCATGGATTCAATGTGATCTAACAATGTACTAAAGATAGATAATGAATCGCTTCTACAAATCAATTGCGGAAAATTAAACACAATTGCCAATCACATGAAGCAAAGAAAGAATCGAATAAAACCGCAACACATATAATTTCCTGGGGAAATATTTCTACTCAAACCCTCTATAATATATTGTATATTCCACAAGGAATCATGAAACAATTACAATGAAACTCTTCTCACAAGATCCTCCTGCAATTTTCCTATCGTCTCGCACTGATACAGACAAAATCGGGCCAACACATCGCCAATTCTTAGCATGTCTCCAGCCTGCCTTTCTCATGCAATTATTGATGAATGCAATCCCTATTCTTTAGGAATTTCATCCTTCCTCAACTGCGATGAGTATCATGGGCATCCTGTGGTGTTTTAACTACATCTGGGCAACCTGCTAATATCAAAATTGATAGTTAACTTCCCTTTAACCTTTTTCTCAACTAGGTCTCCATTGAAACTGACATGCATGTAGCTATTAATAGTAAATCATCAGTTGCATGGCAGATCACTGATTGTGATTTGTCCTGATGATGGGTCTTGTTCTAGACCCGAAATTTAGACGCAAAAATTCACATTGTGGAGATTCCGAATTCAGCAACTCAAAACTCACACCATAGAAATCTGAAATCTATAATCATTTAATTCACTTGATCTCTCACTAGTGCAACAAGTAGTTACAACTAGTTCAACTAACTTTAACTCACTTAACTGAGTTAACCGATTACTCATGCAATTAACTACAACATGAACTCTAAAACACATAGAATCACTATGCATGCCTCACCAAGTACCCTAAACTCGAAATACATGAGTTAAATGAGTTTATCACACTCAGTTAACTATTACAAGTGATCATGAGACAAGATTACAATTATTGTCCAATTTAATTAAGGGATAATTAAATTTGACACATATCCAATTTATTAAATAAATTGAATTTCACACTAATGTATTGCTAGTACCCATCACTACATGACCTGTGGTCCCACACTAGTGTAGGTGTTTTCATGTTGTTTCTGGATGCCAATTTCAGTGTTTCTTTTTGAAAAATTTAAAAATTATTTCCTGGGTGAATGAGGGATCCCAAATTATTTTACTTGCAAGAGAGATTGTTTCTATCTTTAATTAAGAGACTAAAGTTTTCTTGAACAATTTTTTGCTGGTCAAAATTAGCTCTTTCCCCTTTTTCTATTTTTCTCTATTATCCTTTCATTTTCAACAATAATTGTGAGCCATCACATGATATTTTTCGCTCACACTAGGATATCTTGATTCAACCAAATTCCCCACACGACTGTATTCAAACTCCTATTTAGAACAAGGGGATTTAGGATTGATTCATTATAGGCAGACATCTAGGCACAGTTCATCGGTTGAGTAATAACTAAATCAACATTCATTGTTGAGGCATTGGAGGGAGAAATTCCTGAAACCTTTCTAAATACAAGTTCCTTATTGTACAAAACATGATAACAATAAGATGTGGATATCATAAACGGAAAACAAAACATGCGGGAAATGGAGGGAAGGAAATGAAAAAACTATGATATAGGGTGTGGAAAAAACTCGAGGGTTGTCACGTGAAGTAGTGTTTGAGGTCATGGTCGTTTACTGGGAGGGTCTCAACCCTCCCTCCCAAGGCTTGCAACTTATATGTGTATTGGCCAATGTTTTCTTTAATATGGAATGATCCCATCCATAAGGCTTGGAAATTAGTATGCTTCCCCTTATCCTCATGGGCCCTGTCCCATTCAAGGACCAGGTCGTCGACTTCAAACTCCTTGTTCCCGACGGACTTAATTCCAAACCATATTTTTATTCAGCTTTGGTGAATGGCGAATTTATCCCTGTCTTTTAGTCTTTCCTCCTCTAGCTTAAGCAGGGTGTCAATTTAGGACTGCAATATGGGGCAAGGGGTGCCATGCGATTCTTTAGATAATTGAAGAGTAGGTAGGGAAATATTAGGGGGCAGGATGGCTTGTTTTTCATAGACTAGGAAGAAGAGAGAGGTCCCAAGAGAAGGTTTGGGCATGACTTAGTCGGCCCACAGGGCGTTGTTGAGGGTAGTGAGTTAGTTTTGTTGTTGGGATAGGAAAGTCTCCTTGATGATGCAGATTAGGTTCTTTCTGGTCAAATCGGCTAGCCTATTACGTTGAGGGTAATAATTGTCAAAATGTTTAAAAAATATACCATCTTCTAGAGTGAAATCATACAATATAAATGATGAAAAATATGTAGTGTTATAAAAAATGAGAGAGGTTGGAACACCGAACCTGGTCACGATGTGATGATTAATGAAACATATTACCTCTTTATCTTTAATTTGGTGGATTGGTACCACCTCAACCTACATTGTGAAATATTCCATGGGTGTAAGGATATATTGATCTTGTTTTGAGGATTTTGCTACTATCTCCCTGATAATGTCCATACCCCATTGTTGGAATGGTTCCTCTACTGCGATAGACTGTAGAAGAGTGAATGACTGGGCTTCCCTTCCAACATATTTTTGACACAAGGGGCATTTGTGAGCATAGGCGTGAGCGTATTTTAATAAGGTAGGAAAATAGAAACCATCCCGCATGACCTTCTGTGTTGCGGCATCACCTGAATAATTTCCTCTGGTGGTACATCGTGTATCTCCTTTAGGAATCATTACATGTCCTCGAACTCTAAGCATCGTAACAGGACACCATTGTGGTGTTTGCAAAATAATTTTCCTTGCAGCATTTGGTAGGAAGTGAATTTTAGCCTTATGTCCCACTTCTGTTTCACCGTCAGGGTTGGATACAAGGTCCCCTGACCGAGATATTGCATAAGGTCTGAGTACCATTATGGAGAGCCTGATGAGGATGCATGATCTATGTGGTAAATTTCGATTTCGTGTTCCAAAAACTCCCCATTGTCGTTTTGTGGGCCAGAAGATTCGGTCGCCAACTTGCATAGCCCATGGTCTTTAACTGTATATGTAGGTTTTAACTCTAGATCATACTCTTGAAGACATGCCATCCAATTTCCCCCCCACTCCACTAGTTCTTTTTGCACAAGTAATGAATGGACCACTAGGTGAGGGATGAAAATTGTCAGATGGTTCTTCAAGATATACGGCCTAAAATTCTCTACCACCTTGTATACTACATATGCTTGTTTGTCGATTTCTAGATAATTCAGCTCGACACCTTGCAACCCTATGCTCATGAAATATATGGGCCACCCATCATACCTATCATCATTTTGGGTAAGGACAGCTGCTAGTGACAAGGTCAAGGAAAAAGTTTGCAAGACAATCCTTTGCTGAAATTCAAGCTATAAAGGGTTGGTGCTTCTACAATGGCCTTCTTGATATTGTCAAAGGCTTCCTTATCTACCTGATTCCATTTGAAAGTCTTGTGCCCTTCTTGATCATGTTTTGTAAGGGATTCACAATTTGGGCGAAGTCTGATATGAACTTGCGAAGGAAGTTGATTTTCCCAAGGAAAGATTACATAGATTTCTTGTCGTTTGGGAGGGGAATCTAGGAAATTTCTTTTGTGCGGTTTGGATCAACAATGATGCCATATATGGTCATAATTTTTCCCAATAAATTCCCTTCTGAGCCTGCAAAAATATTTTTCTTAGGATTCAATGAGATCCCATACTTTCGACACCATTTGAAAATATGTTTCAGGTGGTGTAGATGGTCATACCTACATTTCGAAAATACTATGACATCTTCTGGGTAGACCACCACACTTTTTCCTATTAATCCTCTGAAGGCGATGTCCACAGACCTCTCAAAATTTCCTCCAAAATTGATTAAATCGAAAGGCATGCGTCAGAATATGAACGTTTCCCACTTTGTTCTGAACGCTATCTTCAAACGGTCGGGCTCAAAAACCAACACTTGGTGGTATCCTGAGAACCCATCCAACAAAGAGAACATTTCTGAGCCTAGCACAATTTGAAGACTTTGTTCCATATGGGAAACATGATAGTTATCTTTGTTAGATGCCTAGTTTAGGTTTCAAAATTCTACGCATAATCGAATTTCACTAGACTTCTTAGGCATAGGGACCAAGTTTGACACCAATGTTGAATGCCTACTTTGAAAATAATGGAGGCATCAAGGATTTTCTTGAGTTCCTTCTAAGTCAGTGGTTCCAATGTTGGATTCACCTTTCTCAATTTCTTCTGAAAGGGTATAACACCTTCTTTCATAGGTATAACATGCTAGATAATCTGAGTTTCATATGTCTGTGGGTCGTTATATGACCAGGAAAAAACATATCGATACTTCTCAAATAAGTCGATGAATGACCGTCTTTCCTCGGGTGTGCACTTGGTACCAAGATTGAAAAATTTTGGATCAGTGTTTGTTCCAAGGTTAACATTATCATGTGATAAGGTGGAGCTTTTCACTTTGGTGTTAGGTGGCCCTTGGAATCGGCTTTGCAAATCAAATAACTTCTCAACCAAAACAACCCCTTTAGGCACATGATTTCCTTTGCATTCATCTGCTTCCTTTTGCAAATCCAACTCATCTTCCTCTTCTTCGATAACAACATCCTTGAACACATCAACGTTTAGCATGAATTCTATCACCTGTTGATCATCATTGAAAACACACAGATTAGTCACATTATCAAGCACCGCAGGTTTATATAAAATTTCAACAAAAAAGTCGTCCCTTAACGGGGTAAACCTAGCAAAAATATTGGCTAGAGTACTAGCCGTGACATTATTCATCCTAGCAACTAACTTAACTTCAAAATCATTGAAAAAAGAAAACGAAGGTCATACCTCTTGCTAATATCCCTTCAAATGTGGTGACAAACAATGGATGGTGTTGCGTACCTATCTGGTAATGATTTTAGAGTCATTGATTACCTTAAGACATCCAACTTTTAGATCAATCGCTTTCTTCAGCTTGAGGATTAGTGCTTCATATTCAATAGTATTGTTGGTGCATTGGAATTCTAACCTGCAAGAAAGAATAAATTTATTCTTCTGAGGATCTATCAGGATACAATCAGCGCTAGCTCCATCATGGATTTTAGAACCATCATAGTATAGGGTCCAAATTTCACTCTGAGTTGCCTCCAGGCTACATGCATTTACAGACGGGGAATTTATCTCGATAGCATCAGAAGAAAAATTTATACTGATAGCGTTAGGTGGGGAAAAAGGTAGAAACTCTACTTGGGTGTCTAGGGCGATGGGTGACTGGACAACCTGGTAGCACCCAAATGTGGCTTCTAAGAAGCACATTCATAGCTCCTCCTAGGTGAAACTAATGGGTTCATTCATTTCTTCAAGGTCGGTGACAGTGTATTTCATGTATGACTTGTTTTTAACCTTGATTTTATTGTTTCTTCTTTTGTACGAGAGCCACAAGTGGGACCAATATGTGATGAAGTATCCCTGGAGCTTGCTTAACAAGTCTCAGCTTAGCAACAAACCATAAGCCTCTAGAATTTCAACGAAAACTATGTTGATGCACTGGTGAACTCTGGAGTCTGAGGATAGTTGGATTAACACATTGTTTTGCTTGCCCACAGTGGGGACCTGAGAGGTATCCAACTAGATGATCCTAGCATCGTAATTCTCGGGCTAGATATTCAAATTTTTTCACATAGACAGGGGCATGATGTTGGTTGATGCCCCTGAGTCAACAAGGCAGTTATGAACATTGAAATTGAAAGTTTGGAATGATAAAAGAAACAGGGGTGTGGACTCCCGTGATTTAGCGTTTACAACGTTAACAATATATTATAGGTTGACCACAACTTGGGATGGCATTGAATTTCCTTATTTCAAAGAAGAGGATGAAATGTTTGCTGAGGAGGGGTTAGCAAAAGCTTTAAGAATTAGATCATGTTGGTTAGCTATCCTGGCGAGCTCATAAAGTGAAATGTTGGCCCGCATTTTCTTCATATCTTCGATAATTTTGTACCTGGGCTCTGAGTGTGAGGGTCTTTCTATGGCTTCCTGAAGCGAAGTGGTGGACTGCAAAGCTCTTGGTGTGCTACCAGTAGTGGTGAGGATTGTATTTTCTGAGGTGGGGGTTGTGGGTTGGTTCGACTTGTTAAGAGGCGGGATTTTCCTTAGGAATGCTTTCATTTTCTCTTCAAGGGCCTGGTCAGCTACCTGACCTATGCTCCTAATGTTGTAGGTTCACAGAGGCTTGGTATAGAATTTGTTGGCCATATTAACCTCCACAAACGATTGGGCTTCCTCCCCGAGGAAAAATTCGAAATCCAAAATAGTCCATCCTTGATTTTCATCAAGTGGGGATGGGGGGTGGTTATATCTCTTCCTCGAGTAGCTTGGATTCCTCCTCGGGGTCACCTACTATATGGTCTTCTAGAAGTTTTTTAACCAAAATTTTCATACTATTGATCCACTGGGGGAAATTTCTCTCTAAGTGAGATGCTTGGTGGAAAGAACAAAAATTATCACTGTCGATCTCCTCGACATTGAAGTTTGCGTTGGGGTTTGGAGAAAGTCGATTCATTGTATTATTGTTCTTTCTAAAGAAAGGTTTTTGGGGATTCCTACTTTAGGCAAAGTCACTGTTTTTCCTTTTTAGATCAAAGACTTCATTCGTTAGGAGTTTCAGATACTTATAAATACTTTCGAAGTCGAAGGGGTCTCCATCTTTGTCTCCTGGATTACTAGTTGAAGGTTACGACTTCTTGTTGGTGGAATTGGGATCATTGCGATTGTCATGATCCAAATCCCCTATTGTAAAGCATATATTTCTCAAAGGCAAGAGCCGACATGAAATTTTAAGCTAATTTAACCTTAGCTTCGCATTTAACGAAAACAACGATGTCTCACGGAAGGGCCCTTGTGTAATAGTCTATGGTGATGGAATCATCGAGGGCCATTTTCGGGTGTGATGCAGATCAGAGGTATGCGGGTTGGGTAATGAAATTGTGGCAGGGAGGCTCTAGAGACCCCTGATAAGCTCGTAGGAGAGTAGACATAAGGCTCTCAATTGATCCGTCATAACTTCATAGAAGGGGGGCTCCTCCTTGGGAGGAGTATCCTCAAGGGGTGGAGCCCCAAAGTTACTGAACTTGAGATCTTCGAGAGCCAGGGCCGTGAATTGGTTTTGGGGGGTTTGGAAAGGAATATTACTAGCTTTCTAGGAAACTTCTAGGTGAGAGCGTGTGTTAGCACCTACCATATGGCCCTCCTTCTAGCGTCAATTCTATCAACGTTTGAAAATGTCTTTCCAATAGTAAGGGGATATCCCCGATAGAGAATCCAACTTATACTCTACACCGTTTGGTTTAGGGATCCCATTCGGCATGTAGGCTCGATTGCCATTAAATTGGTGATGATGGTTTTTAGACATGGAGGGGACTCACTGAAAAGAAGAACGCATGGATGTTGAATGAATACACGTCAGAGATTGACGAATTCATTGTGAAACATAATGCCATGAATAGCAAAGCATAATTTTAAAGCATGAAACTTACAAAAATCATTGTTAGAAAACTTTACCAAGATCATACTTATAATAAGATTCACTTAAAAAATAAGAAATAGTTTGCGATGGCTAAGTGTTTCATTCATCATCTATGAACATCCCAATAAATAATTAAAGAAAATATCGACAACATAGTTCATCAACGTATCTTTAAAGTTATAAAATCATATACCATCCATGTGTTGTAAGAAATCTCATAACACAAGAAAATACATGAGTAGAAATGTGCACCAGTACTGAAAGGAAGCATTCATTCATTTGAAGAGACCACATTCATAGTATAGCCATAGAGGATACTTCCATCAGATTCAATAGGGAGATACAATAACACTTCTTTGTATTCATAAAAATGCACAAATTCGATAAACAACAGTGTGTCTCTCTCAAAAGTCCATTACAACATCTCCCAAGGTTGTACATATAGGCTGGAGAGACTCTTGGGTTTCCCTAGACCCTTGGTCTCACTGATTTTTGGGACGACTTGCGACCTAAGGTATTTTTTTACCTATGACTTTGGGTAGGTTGCGACCTCGGAGATTTGCGACCTGTGATCTATCATTTTCTTTGGAGAGGTCAGATACTACACAAACATGATATCCTTTCCTGTACCTCAGTTATAAGCGAGCATCTTAGTGATTTATAAGGTTGGAGTATCCACATGTAACTGCTCCTTGAGGTAATTTTTTCATTCTTGATAATCAGAAGTTATCAGGGCCAACAGAGGAATGTATTCCCTGAGTCTGTACAAGAATTCCAACGTATCTGGGACAAGCATTTCTTTCTTTGTGTTGATCTAGTTGGAGGCCAACTTTGTATAAATTCTGACTGGATCCATGATGTATTGTGTGATTTTTTCGTTGGTCACCTCTATGTATTTTGAGTTGTTCGCTTGTTTTTTTGGGTCAATAAATGCCTAGATTCCATATAGTACTTCCTTCTGACTCTTCTGATTGGCCAATGTTCCCATGGAGAGTATGAAATGGACTCTGTCCATTGAATCTATGCTGCTAATGAGGTGCTCATGTGTGGACAAGACCTTGTCCACGTCCTTGATGAGTTTTTCTATATAACTTCATGCGCATCTGTACTTTATCATTTTGGGTGGTGATCAAATCCCTCTTCAATAGAGTATCTGGGGCCTGCAGGTATTTATTGTACCAGTGCAGTATGTTATCGAGTTCTGTGGAGGATTCCTTTAACTAGGTAGATTTCTTCCTTGTATCTTCTTGGATACCTGTTAGGGAGGTGATATTTTGCCACAACCTTATCATTTCTTCACAAACATATACCGCAGTCGTGCTCAGAATATCCAGCTCACTTTGAATAATAGATTGTAATCCACTCGTGTGAATGAGTGTTAGTTGAAGTGATTGGTTCTCTACTTCTAGGGCTCCCTTCTCTTCTTCTACTTGGACAACCTTCTACTCAACTACATGGAGCTTGTTCTGCAATTCCATGATCTGTCTACTCATCCTACCAACATTTTCTTCTATTGTTGCTGCAAAAGTGGTCCCAACCGAGGCTATCAATACAATATTTGTTCTAATATTTAGAACTATGTCCTTTTCTATCATGACTTCTAAAGGCTCGCCTGCATTCCTAGCAAGGTATTTTCTCCTATGTTGCCTGATTTTGTGGTTGAGCTAGTTGTATGATAGTTGTGTTAGGTCCATTACTTAATCTTCCTACTCCTCTGAAATACCTAAATCTGAGAGGGGCAGATGCCCACTCGTGATAGAAGTAATTGGGGTAATTTCAAGTGAGGGAAGATATGTTTCCCTACCAAGCTGCAATGGTTGTGACCTAGTCTCTTACACTCCTTTGATAACTTCCTCTTGCTATCTTTTAGCTTCTTCTTCTCTCCTCTTCCTCTCATCTTCCTCTCTCTTTCTGTCTTCTTCCTTATCCTGCTCTTATTTCCTTTTATCTTCTTCTTCTTTTCTTTCATGTTCTTGGGCCGTTTTTTTTTCTTCTTCATCTCCTTTTTCTCGTGCCTCTTCCTCTTTATTCTTTCATTCTTCATGAGGTTGTTTCTTTCTCTGCTCTTCTTGATGTCATTTCTTGCATTGCTCTTCTTATTTTCTCCTCTGGCTTTCTTCCTTTTGTTGTGGGCTAACGTATCTTGTGTTTTCATGATTTATTCTTCCCTTTTCTACGTAAGTTATTTCTTTTTCCTTACCATGGCAATATTTCATTGTTCCAGGGTTTCCTCTTCCCCTTCTTCCTCTATATATTTTAAGGAATCATTTCCTTTGGCATTATTTGGTTTGTTGGCCTGGGAGGAAGAAGATCCTTCTATCTGTGACTTTGTCTTCATGGAGGAGGCTTTGTCCTATCGAACCTTTGTGGCTGATATGTTTTATCTTAATGCTTATATTAACAAGTGGGCCCAATTGAAGCACGTCCCACGAGTGGAGACCTCATGCATCAAGGGGACCCATGCTCCATTAAATTTTTTGGCATCCACTCTCCCATACATGCAGCAGATCATAGATGCATTGAGTCGATAGACCCTCTTGAAACCTTATGTCTTGTATTCCTAGTCTTTCATCCCCTTGAAATTCTTGGGTTCCTCCCACTAGCCCTTCAATGTGTCCGGAACTGGGACATTGTGCGTCACTACCCACTGGGTATTGAAATAATCCTCCTTGTCTAGCAGTGAATAATATACGTTGGCATCCATGGCGGCTATGTTGGAAAAAAGTGTCCTAGTGTGATCCGTTATGACCCAATGCTTGGAATATGTTTTTTGCAAGATCCAATCGATGATTTATGTGCATGGGCGGGTATGGGGGTGCGCTACGACATAGTGTAGTTTAGACCTTTTGAAATTTATGTACACTTGGTAGTCTACTAGGTCCTCTGGAAAATTTTGTCTCGTGAATTCCTGGTAGATATCGTACCAAGTCATTTTTGAATTTTTTCCAAACACATAAGTTGTGTCTCTGTAGATGGTATTCAGTGTTGGAGGTGAATCACTCTCTAGTATATTGATATTTTGGCTTTTGTGTCATCTCCAGACCATTGGAGGTGCCATATCACTCGAGGAAGAGGAGATTGAAACACAATCAAGTTCACTTCCGTGTCACCTGGAATATTAAAAAAAATCCCACAATAAGACCAACGGAATGGATGCAATAATATGACAGTAATAATAACTAGTCCAAGCCACCTAGTTCTTGGGGCAGGTGTGGGATGCTAAGTGACCAACAAGGCAGGTCACGATGATCTAGGAAAAGAAAATTAGTGACCTGGTGGCCTAGTCGTGGGATCGTAGGGTTGCATCAATCTAAAAATGAAGGTGTTGGAAACTTGGCAACTTGGTCGCATGTCACTAGGTCACAAGTCGCAAGGTCGTACTAGGGCTTCTTTCGCAGAATGAGCTAGTGGGACTCAGGTGCGTGAGCGAGGAAAACCAAGAGAAAAGAAAGAAAAATAAGGTTGGGAGTGCTCCTAAGTATTGGGGAGAGAGGCCAAAATGGGGACGAAGTGGAACTAGAGGGATTTGGAGAAAGTTGTGCAAGATGTTGTGGCCTGGTGAGAGAGTGAGGTAGAAAGGAAAAAGGGGTTGTTTATGGAAAGAAGATATCATTGATGATCAAATAAGGGCATACCTAGTTAGGGTGAGGTATAATCAAGGTTAGTCGGGCACACCTGATAGTAAAATAAAGTTACTAGAGGTCAGGATGACTTACCGAGATAAAAATTCTCTCACATTGGGTAGTCTACCACTTTGGAAGCTTCGTCGTGTAGGTCTAATGTGACCTATATGACCCTCCTCTATATAAAAAGCTCTCACATGTGATCCCTAATTGAAATCACTAGGTGGTTGCTATGTCGCTAGGTTGCTAGGTCACTAGGTCGCTAGGTCACAATTGCGCTAAAATTTCCCCTTTTGCGACCTTGCGACCGTTGTGACTCAGTGACCTAGGGTCACTAGTTCATTGCGTCACAAGGTTGCATATATGCTTCCATGAGGGATTTCTCGACCTTGCGACTTGGCGACCCTACAACCTATGTGTAGGTCGCAAGGTCGCTAAGTCGCAAAGGACTAGTGTAGAGGGGAAAAGCGACCCAACGACCTAGTGACCTGAAGAGGTTGCTGGGTCAGAAGGTCATATATGGTCAAGATTTATGAGGGTTGTGACTGTGTGACTATACTTAGACAAAAAAATAACAAAGGGAAAGACCAAATCAAACCATCAATGATATCATCACCAACTTTTGACTTGAAAGTACCCGGTTAGGGAGGATGTTTTGGGCTTGCAAATGCTAGCTGAGGGATGATCCCATTATCATTGATCTCATCAAAAGTGAAAGGGGCTCTGAAATTTTGGACTAGTGCCAAATTTCGGAGGGTAGTTGTAGTGGTTACAATAGGTTATTCCTCAAGAATTGGGATTAATGCCTCAAACTTGGAATACTCCCTCAGACACCAAACTCATATCTCTAGTGCATTTTTCCTCCTAAACATAATTGACATATTTATCGCATAATGAATTTATATTTTCCTCATAATAATTTCATTGAATATCTTCGTATACAATCTCAGATGGACTTTGGATAAGGCCTCAAAGGTACTTCTGATAAGGCCTTCAAATAGACTTTCGATAGGGAATAATAAGGACCTCTGGTAGGGCCTCAGATAAATTTCAGGTAGGGCCTTAGAAGGACTTATGTTAGGGTCTAATAAAGGAAAAAAATCTTCCCACCAATACCACAAAATAAAACACATAAATATGCCCAAAAACCTTTTATTTTTGCTTACCATATTATCATCTAGAACTAATTATAGAATGAGGTTTATTCTCCAATGTTAAATGCAGCCTCAAAAGCACTCACAATGAATTTCATGTATCATATTACAAAGAAACACTCCAAGCTTCTCCAAAATATATGTCTCAACATTCCACATAATTCCTTTTAGGGTTCTACTTATACAGAATTAGAAAACTTCTTGATGATTCAATACTTTCTTTTGTACCCTTTGATTTCCATGACTAGGATATATATATGTGTGTGTGTGTATATATGTATGTATGTATGTATGTATTCTCTTAAATTTAAATACAAAAATATAAAAATTCTCTTAAAAAACATGTATTTTCACTAGAGCTGATCTAAACTAGTGAGGGCCAAGTTGGAGAAGAAGGACTAGGATTCTTTAAAACTTATTTTTTTCTTTCATGGTGGCCCCTGTCGAGGTATAAAAGGTGTCTTTTTAACACCTATTTATCTCACATTAATTATCAATCCGGGAGTGAATTTTTATTTCAATAGCGTACTCAGTCTGAGGCAGCAATTTATCCAAGAATAATGCCTTGTAATATGTAGTACAGTGTTTCAAATGCAAAAGTAAATGGATGCTTGAAAAAGAAATCTAACTACAACAGCATAAACTCGAATGCTCTGAAATCTTAATTAAACCAATCTTCAAAACATTGATCAGGGATACAGTAGCAATAACTCCTTCCCTTAGAAATCGACGCAAGATAACCAATCTGGGCACTTGGAAGAAATAACCAGTGTCCTCTATAGTTGGTGATATTAAAGCAATCGAAATGAAAGAAAACTCAATCTTCGTGCTGATGAAAATAACTGAAAGGAAAAAAATCTGGAAAGGAACAGCAATTCTAATTCTAACGAAATTAGGCAACTAATCTCTATACTCCAATCTTGTTGACAACCAAGACTATGAAACAGTTCATTGGAATGAATCATAAATCAATGGAACAACAACACTTTATAAAAGATAGCAAGATGAATGAGATAGTAAATATGATCCTTGCTAAGATAGAATAGCAATGCAATTCATTAACGTATACATAAAATCCGAATTCAATCTAACAACAATCAAATAACTCTGTAATCGTAATGAATCTAAATGCAATTATCACACAACAGAAATAAAAGAATAGAAATACAAACAACAGATCGCTCCACCAGGTCCAGGCCCTCAACCGCCGGTGAAAGCGCCGCTAGGCTACTACAGAGCTTGAGAAATAGAATGAGAACGTCTCTTTGTATTAATCAAACATGAATAGATTTTACATCAGTTGCTCTTTGATCACAAGAGTCAAGGAATTACAGTGTTACTAAGAGAATTCAATAATCTTCCATTGTTCTTCCAATACACAATACATGCTCTCCTTTTATAATCAGAAGGAAGAGAAATTAAATAGAAAATATGATCTTCCATAACAATATTCGATTGTTTCAAACAACTTGATCATCCAGAAAATACATTTTCAACAATCTTTCAACAAGATCAAGGCGAGTTTTGGCTTTGCAGCTGAGATTTGGAGGATGGCCGCAACAACAAATCTGAAAAAATCATGCTCAAAGAACCCTTCGTTTATCTTAATACAAGCCGAATTTGGGAAAACCTTTCTTTCCTAAAGTTAATTGGGCCCGTTTTGGACAAAACCCATGTTCCATATTTTCCAGATTCTTCTTCATTTTCTCATAATATTAACCGAAAGACTGTCACTTCTTATTCTAGCGAATTTCTGAGTTGGAATATTTGATGATGATTTGGAGATCAAATCTTCAATCTGGAAAATATCTTGGAGGCTAAAATGATGAGTGATATTACAAAATATATTAATAAACCATCATTGATAAAATCATGCATAATAATCATCAATTTATTAAAAATAAAGGAGAATAAATAATATTCATCCATAAGAGCATAAATCATTATAAAATGGATTTATATGATAAATTATAATAAATGACATGATAAAGAAGAGTAAAAATGGATGAAATAATTTTTAAAAAGTGGTTGTATTCACGGCCCAACATACCCCCAAACTAAATATATTGCATGTCCTCGTGCAACTCAAAGACAAAACCCATGTGTTAACCAAGCAAAGAAAATTGTTCATCCCAACTCATGAAATGGATGGAACAAATGAATTTTTCCTCAAATAATGAAAATTCAATTTTAGCAATCTTTATAAAGGCATAACAATTTTTACAGTTGACATTCAACTATATGTATATGAAGTTGCAGAAAAATGTGACATAAGTAACAACAAACTTCATTAACCATTTTCTCAAAAATCAGATCATTTTGATGCACGGATCATGAGATATAAAAAAGATGGTTGTAAGTGATAGTGCGTAGTTTTTGAAATTTTATGAACTAATTTAGCATGAAATTATCTAGATTTGTGTATTTTAATGATACCTCTTTGTTATCCAGAGATCACAAGAATTCTGTTCATAGTTTTAAAGATATATGAAAAACAATTTCTCCACTATATACAAATGAAATTGTACACCTTAAATGAAAAAGAAAGTGGAAAACTTCCATCATGTGTAGCAATTCCCCCTCCCCCTCCCCCCCAAACTAAAGAATTAGCATGTCCTCATGCGATGCTAGAAAACAAAGAGAGGTGGTTGCTACAATCTGTTGAAATCTATGCTTGGTGTAAAACAACATGGAATAAGGGAGGTGTTGAGAATGAATAATAATATCCATGGATGATAAAGAATATTACTGACATGGTCAAAAGAAAGAAATGAAGGAGATCAACACTCCCCCAAACTGAAATATGAGACATGTCTAAAAAAATGGGAAGTGGTAAAGATGTGTAATGAATGATGATAAATAATGCTCAATGGATTTTTATGAAATTCTCCTAAATTCATAATAAATTAGAAAATTATGTTATTTTACCTCAAGTGTTACCTCCGAAAAATGTGGAATGACATGTAGGGACTGGCCTTTGTTGAAGCTGATGTAGGCTGAGTGGATATTGAAAGTGATGTAAAAGGTGGAAGCCATGCAAGCACATCATGTCTGAAGAATTGTGCGCATTCACGAGCCTTCGTTGTTAATTGCAATAGTGTGGTCGTGCTGCGAATAGAATTTTCCCCCATACTTGTTGTTCTCCTGTAAACAAATCACAATTCTATAGGCAATTTTCTTGAATCCACAGTTTCAGTTTGGAATGGAAACAGATAAGATGCATGCAAAAAAGTTCAAGCAGAAAAAAAATTCTGTAAAAATGTAGTATCAATATTGTGGAAAATCAGCAAAATAGAAGAGCAGCGTATTGCACAGCAATTGTACAACATGGAAAGGCATACATAATTATGATACAATCAATGAAATTATAGCATTTACTGAAATCCATGCATGTGATAAATCGTAAATAGATATAGAAGCGTTTTGTAATGATTCAAGGATAAGGAGAAGGGACAACTTAAGATAAACATAAATACAAATGCGTTTATTACCCACTTAAACTAATGTGATCGATTTATGATGATTTTCATGTATAATAGGTTCAAAATCAAAGGTTAAGGATTCATACTTTCATCTGATATTTAAATAAAGATATAGGAAAAAGGGTTTAATATTACTATTGATGTGTATAAATGTGACTCCAATACCATCAGCAGAGCTCTGTTGCCCACAGGTGTCCATAACCTTGACAGAGTTGCTCTTTCACCCTTGGAACCATTATCCTTTATTTATGCTGAGGAAGTGTTTGTTAATTGTCATAACGGAGGCCATTGTGCTGGCTTGGTGACCAGATAAATCACAATGCCATTCACTGGGAAGAAGTGAAAAGTGGGCAGGCCGGCTCGTGATGAGACCTCCTGTTCCAAGGACTTCTTAATTTTTCAATTGTCCATTGGACCATATCCCTGGTTTGGTGGCCATGATGGGAATTCCACTTCACTTGCTTCCTTATGAACATGGTAGGCCAGCTCTTGATGAGACCCCCTATCCTCCATCTGTCAAATTATAAAATTATTAATGAAATATGTAAATATTTTTCTTTTCATATAGCACTTTCCTATTTATTCATAAAGGATGGCTCAGCACTCCTTAAGAGTAGGGATGGTGGAAGAAGTTTGAACACCTCAATAGAAAAGAATATGCCCTTGTTCCTACTCCATAAGTAAAAATCAAAGAAAGTTATAAAATATGGGAAAGAACCAACATGATAAATATAATCGATCATATGAATTTAGTGGTAGTAAGACAACAAGATCATGTTATTGATTATGTCCCTTTTTCCTTTTTCTTATCATTACTAAACAAATTTCTTAAAAATGACGATTTCTTTTGATTTGCTAATTATAGTAAGCTCTAATTTATATGATTGTGTATCCTTCCATAAATTGTATGTTTGTCTTTCAAAAAGTTATGAAAAATTCAAAAAAATCCTCAAAAAGTTGTTCACAGACAAGAAAAATGAACTCAAAAAGTGTTGTTCCTTTGGAAAGAAACAATAAAAACAATCTGCGAAAATCTTGTTGTTCCTTTTGAAAGGATGTTCCTTTGGAAAGGAACAACAAAAACGCTCACAACAATATTGGTGTTCCTTTTGAAAGAAGGAACAATAAAAAATCACAAGTAAAGTAAGAATTGTTCAAAAAATAAAATTCTATACAAAAAACAAGCAAAGTAAAAGAAAACAAACTTTATGTACAGGTTTCAAGAAAAAGTATTTTTTTTTTTTTTTTAATAACAGAATTGGTGCTACCGAAGAATTTCCTTCTGCAATTGAAACTTGCATGGTGGGGTACTTATTGTTCAACTACCACTGGAGCACAAATTGCGATTTGAAGGGATCAATACCTAAAACACAAAAACATACAATAAATTAGAAAAGAAACGACACTTTATTAAGTTACAACAGCTATGATGTTATTTCCTAAATGAATATCAATCTATTAATGGAAAAAAAATGATCTCTTTAAAAAATGTTTTGGCAGCAGTAACATGAATCTTGAAATGGGAACCAATTCTTCATTTATTCTTGTTATAAATCTGTTAGGTAATAAACTAGATGAAATGCCCTTGTTTTACTAAAATTTCTTTCAAGAATCACTCGTCCATAAATTGACCTTCTTTGTTTTCGTAAGACCTGCAAAAAAATGAGTCTCTACCTGCAATAAAACATTAAATCATGAAGAAATAGAAGTGTACAAGCTCCCTTAATCCAATAATTATACAAAAAACTAACAAGTAGTTACTTTGTAGAACAAATCCACGGACAAAGTAAAATTAATTTATTACCTGTGGGAGAGCAGTGGCCAATCATGCTAACCAGCAGTGTTTCAATCATAACTTCTTTGTTTTCTGTCCGATTCGAGTGATTCAATAGCCAAATGAAATATAATTCAAATTTTTATCTAAAATAGAAACAGGTTTTAAAAATTCCATGTAATGGTATGTTAAATATTCTGAGAACAACCTGCATAATAGAGTTATTTTCGATTTTCCAGCTTAGACCAACAGTTGATATTTCAAGCATAAATTATTCGTTTGATGGTGGATTGAAGTGATTAAAATTGGAGATTAAATTAGATTCATTTATTGATCTCCAATAGAAACAAGTTTTTAATACAAGAAGAATTGATGAGTCAAATATGTTAAGGAACAACCAAGAAAACAAAGTTTCAAGAGTGCTGATTTATGATAGGCAGTCAGTATTTCGGTCATAAATTCCTCATACAATATCGAAATTGAGTGATTCAAATTGAGTTGTAAACTATATTCATATAGGAATATACCATAGAAACATATTTTAAAAATATAGTCATTTAGTCCTCCAAAAACGGACTGTCTCAACTCTGTTGTTGAGCTGCCTACTAGACACCCTGTCAATGTTTTGGTTCTAAATTTTTCATTTCAAATCCAAATAGAGTGATTCAAATTGGGTTAGAAATTAGAAATCAAGGGCTACTTAGGATAGAAACATGTTTTAAAAATATTCATTTTTGGTCCCCAAAAACATGACTGTCCCAACTTTATTTCAAGAATTTCATCAAACCCGCAAGCTAAAAAAATATGATATTCAAGAAATTTTTCCATATTGATGATAAAAATGAATAAAATTGTTTTTAGAATGGTTATTTACAATATAATTCATCTACATACACAAATAAATTAAAATATTTATCATCAATGTTGATTTCACAGCGTGTTGCAACAAAGAAACAACTATTTTTACAAAAATAAATAAAAAAATGTGTTTGTTTTATTTCCTCTTTTATTTATTTCTCCACTATCCTACTCTGAATTGGAAAATGAATATGATTACGTATAAGAGTATTTCTAGTGGAGCCATTTCCGAAATAAGGCTTCAATTATGTACATACCCAAATTTGAAAAATGTATGTTAATAATAAAAATTAGGGTATGAGAAGCCAACTTCCCTTGAAAAGATGGTGTCAAAAATTGTTGAAGTATGGAGTGATGTTGCAAAAAAATGATGGAGTGAAACCAATCTTCAATATATTCTTTACTTCCTTGATTTCCCATAGCCATCATATCATGAAGTTCTTGAGCTTTTAAAATGGTTTGTTGGTGCAAACTAGAAGAAACCTCATTTTCTTTTATAACTTCTACAATTTTTGGATTTGATACATTCTGAGTCTCAGTGTAAGTTTTTTCCAATGGTACATGTGAGATAGAATGGGTGGGAAGGGTGGATGAATTTTGCAGTTCAACACTGTAAGCATGTTGTACTGGTTTATTATGGTGAGGGTGTGGAATGAGTTGAGCAGGAAATTGTATAGGGAATGGAGCCTTTTGATGATGTAGTTGATTGGGTTGATTGGATGATTTTGATAGGAAAACAAGGTGTTATGGAAGAGGTGGAATATGTGTTTGTGCTACAAGATGAGGAAGAGTAGTCATGAAATCATAAGGTGAACCATGCCAAGCTTGTAGACAAGATTGGTGGTGGTTATATTGAGATTGGCATGGCTGCCCTAACATGTGAGTATTCCATAACGAATTATGCAAGTAAGAGAATGGAGAGAAAGTGTTTTGAACCATACTTGTAGGCCATGATTTCCATGGTTTTGACCTTGTTGCAGCTTCCCCATCTCTTTGATATGCTACTTCCAAATTAGATAAGGAAGAGTGAGTATCTATGGGATGCTCCTTTTGGTAATGAGGGCAAAACACTTCATCAAATTCTTGATTTCTCTGAACCTGCAAAACATTCAATTGTGAATTTAGAGAGCTAATAAAATCAACTTTAAATTTTTCAAATAAAACATTGATTTCAGCTCTTATGTCTCTTGTTCTTGTAGTAAATTTAGAAAAGAAAGAAGAAACTTCTCTAGAATTCTTACCAGCCTTAGAAATTCCTCTTGAATACCTTATGCACAATTCACAAACATCATCATATGATAACTGAAAAACATCACCTTTTCCTATCATATTTAAGAGTTCTAAAAAATCATCTTTGATTCCTTTAAGAAGGAGTGTTTTCAAGATCTCTTTTTCCAAATGCTTATGCTTTGATTTTTGAAGGTTGTATCGAAATCGCTCTACATAGTCCTCCAAGATTTCATCTTCCCTTTATGTCATACCGAAAATATCTTCATTGGATTTGCAATAGTCTTGGTACTTCTTCAAGAATATGTTCTTCATGTCCTCCCATGTTTTGATGCAGTTCCCACCTAGGCTCATGAACCATCAGAGAGCTACTCCTTTTAGAGTAAGAGGAAACACTTTCAATCTTTGGTCGTTAGTACAATAATCATATCCTCTACAAAGTATTTCGAACTCAAATAAGAATGTATCTGGATCTTCATTTGTCAAACCATGAAAATTTGGTCGAGACAGTGGGGGAATTATGTGCATTTTTCTCACTCCTCCTAGATCTTTGATAGGGAATTCAAAAGTTGCAATGTGAGCCATCTCTTACCATAATAAAAGATGTTATTCAGGTGTTTCTTTAAGGATCCTCCTTCCAATGTTCCTGTCAATTAGTTAGTGAAATGGGTGGTGCTTACATCACCACTCGAGTGGAATTACAAGATTTTTTTAAAATTTCTACCTCTAAAATTCAAAAAAACGCAAGCATTCATTTATACCTTAAGCTTTCACTCAATTCTGCTGTGAAGCGGGCCAGTGAACAAGTGTTTTTCTTTCTCGGTGCGTAGGTTCTTACCTTCCGTATTTAATACCCAATTCTTCCCAAGCAGAAAAGAAATTAAATATGCATCACTCTTTCTAAATGGCATACACTCTCCCCGGCAACGGCGCCAAAATGTTGAGGTATAAAAGGTGTCTTTTTAACGCCTATTTATCTCAAATTAATTATCAATCTGGGAGCGAATTTTTATTTCAACAGTGTACTCAGTCTGAGGCAGCAATTTATCCAAGAGTAATGCTTTGTAATATGTAGTACAATGTTTCAAATGCAAAAGTAAACGGATGCTTGAAAATGAAATATTAAGGCCATGAATTTGTGGAGAACTGATGATACACCCATGCATTTGGGGAATAAAAATTCAAACATGAATATCTCTTCAACCCATAGGACCCACACGGTGTGCCACCTAAAAAAAATGGTTTGAAAAGGGCTACTAATATAGAGTGTTCTTGCATATAAAATCACTAACTTGTGCATGCATATCATCAAACAATTTTTGGCTCATTGACCCTTTGACATCAATGATAATTTATTCCATAAATACCCCCTTTTTCATTTATTTCAACACTCATGCCCCCCTATCATCATGCTCCCCCCCATCTCCTTGCTTCTCTTCCTTTCTCTTTATCTCTCCCCCTTTGACATCAATGGAAAAGGGTGTCTTGCTTTTGTAGGGTTTCCCCCTCTAACGATATTTATTATTCGACATGTTTTCTTCTATAAACCTTAGTGGGTTTTCTTTATTTCCTAATATGGTTAGGATTCCACTTCATGTCACATATGTATTCTCATGCAATATGTCCAAAATTATGGCATTTAAAGCATTCTATGTTGTACCTAAATGATGAATAAAATGTTGTGTGCATTTTGTTATACAATTCATCGACTTGTATACTTGTAAACATTCTTCGAGTGTTTTGATATATCCTTTGTAGTTAACCCTATTATTATATTTGTAATACCTATCCTTATTCCCAAAATTTGTACATGAATAACAACAAACAAGAAATATAATTCGGTACCTTGGTAATATGGATTTCCATGATGTTCTTTTGAAATTGTTACACGTTGGAGGAGGTATAGTATTTTGTGTCTCTTCTCGATAAGGTATATTCTTGAGAAAATTAGCATAACTTATTGCAGTGGAAACTTCATTATTCTTACCGTTCTCACTTGCCATTTTGAGGAAAAATATTGCTCTTTTAATTTTTTTCTTCAATTTTCTCCTTCGGGGACTTGGTGCTTGCATATTATTTGCATGAAGGTAACCCTAGACTTGATTTTTCACAAATGACAATGTTATCTAGTATTTGGCACAAGCCATTCCACTTTTTATTGATATTTTTGACTTTAGCCCTTAATTTTAAAACTTCTTCTTCACGCATCTCGCAAAATTCTTCCTTCTTCTTTAGCTAGCATTTGGTCACTTCTTAAATTCTTCTTGCTTCTTCAAGTAGGGTCTTCAAGGAGATAATTTCTTCTTTAAGCCTTCTCTCTTGTTGATCAAATTAAGTTTCTAATTCGATTAAGTTATCATATTTTTAATTAATATTATTTGTAAAAATTGTTTCTCTCCTTTTTTCCTCTTGAACCTCAGTTTTTAAGTGAGAAAATTCATTTTCAACTTGTCTTGTATAAATTTTTTCTATCCTTTACCAAAGATATTTAGTTTAGGAAAAATGTCCCACCTTGTATTTTACATAATCTAATAAGCCTCTTAGAATGGTATCCATTTCTCTTGCATCATCTTCTTTTGACTCCTTTGTGGTTGTATCTCCAATAACAACTACAAACCATATATAATGTAGGGTTTTTAAATATATCTCCATAAACACACTCTATAACTCATAGTTTGTTCCATCAAATGTTAGAGGTGGAGAAGACATGACACCTAGATCAACTTGATATCTAGTAATGAATTCAATCTATTTTGGCATCATTTTAATGGAGGATAATTTCTTACCCTTTTCCTTATAGTTTTTGAAGGATAACATTTTTTCCATTTCCATATTTATTCTCGATATCTACCTTCTAATTGTTAGAATGTGATGAAGGAACCTCGCTCTAATACTAGTTGTTGGAAATAATGAGAGGGGGGTTGAATTATTATTTCATAAATTTTCAATAACTCACAAATCATAGGGCATTGACCATTAACATCACATAAAAGGTACACAAGATGAATATATAAACAATTTCTTTCTTTCTTTAGGAAAGCCATAGCTTCTGATTTACTACCTAAAACAGGAAAGAATACAACCCATGATTATTTACTAGTGACTACTGAAAGGAGCTACAACCCCCAGTTTAGTAGCATCCACTAGAAGGAGGTGAAAACCTTTTGAAGGAAGCTACAACTCCTTACCTAGAACCACCCTGCCACCATTGATAATAAAACATAGAACAATAATCTTGGGCTCCTTTACAAGGGACAACATACCATTTACAATAATGATCAATATTCTTCAAAAAATCATCGTTGTGACACTTTCACTGCAACTATGTCATTGAACACTCACTGCTTGCATTCATTCATAATTATACTGTTACTGCAACTTTTTTTCTTAAGTTACTTCCATGTGCACAAAAAAATGTGCCACAGATCTACCCTATGACCTTCTTCTACTAGTATCAAATTTGATTTAAAAAAACATAAACTCATCACACTATCACCTTCAACATTAGATATACTCACTTTTCATGTTCAATATGCAAGTTTTTATATCACTAACTTTCAATAGAAAATATCTAAATATTTTTAGGAATATACAATCCAAATGAAGGAATATAAAAATCGACTGAATGAACTACTAAAATAAGACATAGAATAGGATTAAGTTTGCTTTAGGAAGAGTCTTTGGTTATTCCTCAATAATTCAAATTAATGCCTCAAACTTAGAATACTTCCTCAAATATAGAACTTGGATCTCAGCCACAAATTACCACAGATATAGAACTTAGATACCTACCATATAATTCCTTTAGATCTACCTTGGAATAATGCCTTGGAATAGCTTCATATAGTCTTTGAAAAAGAATTTAAATATGGACTTAAAAGGAATTATAATCATTAGAGGAAATTTCATCCTAAAAGTGGCCTCCTAAGGAAAAATAATAAAAAAATAGTTAAAATAATAAGTTAAGAGTAATGAATTTTGCGGAAAAGAAAAAAATACTTTTTTTAATTGTATTTTTGGCTTATTTCCTTATAGCTTTACTCAAATTTCAATTCTGGACACTCATTGGATGCGGAACTAAATTTTTCATCCAACGAGTACCCATTATGCATAGTTTTGAGAAGACCCACATTGATAAAAATTCCATATACATTAAAAAACAAACCAAAAATACAACTTAAAAATGTAGTTTTTCTTCTTTACCCTCCAAAATATTTACATGTACCTCTTTTTAAAGTTAAAGGATTTTGATTGGTTTACATATTATGACATGGATATTATGTGAAGATTTCATGGGCACTTTTAGGCTACATTTCCTCTAATGGGGGCATAAAAAAGACTTCGAATAGTTCCTCAAAAGGGCTTATAATAGGGCCTCCAATAGACTTTAGAGAGGACCTCAAAAATAATGAATTTTTTCCCAAAAATACCACAAAATTAAAGACAAAAGAAGGCCAAAAAATATTTGATTTTTTCTTACCACATTATCATATAGAACTCTGTCCGTCCTAAGGTTTATTATCCAATGTTAAGGGAAGCTTCAAAAACACTTAGAGTGGATGTCATGTATCATATAACTAAGAAACACTCCAAAATTTCTCAGAAGACATGTTTTAGCATTCTTTAGGTACTTCCTTTTAGGGCTCCGTCTCTATAGAAAAACAATAATTCTTGATGGTTCGATACTCACTTTCTACCCTTTAATTTCCAATACTAGGATATACACACACACACACACACACACACACACAGAGTTGGAGGGAGCCCTAATTTAGGACTAACCTCAACTAAATATTAAAATTTTCTTAAAAGACATGTATTTTCCTTAGAGCTAAATTGAACTAATTAGGGATGAATTGGAGCATAAAGCTCTAGGCTTATTTAAAACTTAACATTGTATTTCATGATGTATTGGTTAAATTTTTTCTTGGAAATTGATCTTAGGTTAGTTTTAAATTACAAATTTAACCTTCTTCTAGGGGAAACAATGGACTATTAAGTCCATGAATTTGTGGAGAAATATCAGTAATACACCCATCCATCTGGGACATAAAACCTCATACATGAATATTTTTTCAACCAAGAGGACCCACAAGGTATGCCACCTATGAAACGAAATGGTGTGACAAAGGCTACTAATCTAGAGTGTTCTTGCATGCAAATTCACTAACGTACGCATGCATATCAGCAAACAAGTGTTGCCACATCCAACCTTTAACATGAATGAAAATTTCTTCCAAAAATGAAATGTCTACAGTCGCCAACTAATGAAAACTTGGGGAATAACTATGATGTTGTTGGTTTCCATTACTATTATTAAAACAATCACATATCAAATTTTTGTTTAGTTTTTCAAAATAAAAGTTGATACACTGATATATAAGATATGTCAATGTCCACCTCTATCAACTGGCGAAAAATAATAATTGAATATTTTTTATTCCATTGATCGAACTGATATCATATATTTGAGTAATGTTATATTGGAATTTTTATGAAGTTCTTTTAAATGTTGATACTCTGATATATGTTGACTATTGATACCCTTGGAGAGCTAACCTTTCGGTGTCATCAAGTGATGTAAATTTGTTTGGTGCCATTAGATAATAGGAAGTTATATTAGGCCCATATTAAAAGGGCTATGCAACAAAACCTTTAATTCCCAATATGTTGATATGATAAGAACTTGGGAATGATAGTTGGTTTTGGGTACTTGTTTGGTGTAGTGCTTTGTGCTAAGATATTAGGAGTGCTTATGGATTTGCATAGTTGTATTGTTAAGTGTAGAGTGTGTATATCACTCAATACAATATGATTGACACTTAGTGTTGATTTTATAGAGATTGGAAATATAACATGGGTTATATGGTGGGGTTGGTGCTTAAGAACTAGAATAAGGTTAAAGCAAGGAATTAGATACTAATCAGTTTCCTATAGAAAAAGGGACTTAAAAAAAATTAAGTATTCAAAGAGGTCATTAAATTTTGGTGGAAGGTTGAAGTGGATGCACCTTGAATCATAATAATTTGAGGCTCATTCCTATGAATATTAAATAATATATAAATGTCCTTCTTCTCCTCCTTAACCAAGTTCAAGTCTCTATGACCGATCCTTGGTGTGAAAACAATTTGAATGGCATCTATATTGAATGCATAAATTGCAGGTACCCCCTATAGAGGTTTCACATTATATTTGTAGGTGATTCCATGGCGATTGAGCTTGGGAATCCTTTTTTAGGTCATCAATATCATGTGCTTTATTCAAATGACTATTACACTTTCTCTAAATGGTTCATTTAGGGATTAATATACTTATTTTTCCTATTTCCATGTTTATACCTTGAAATCCATTTCTAGTCCACAAAACCTACTCATGGAACTTTTATATATTTTTGGATGTTAAAAAACACTGAGACGTGGCCCCAATAATGCTTTATGGAATGTGTTTATGACACATGATACTGTAGGAAATGTGTTATTATTTAACCATGGTACTTTTATTCCCCTAGTAGGATAAACTTAACATACAACATTTTTGTGTGGACATTCAAATATTTATTCAACACTACAAATTTAGAAGCTTTGTGGGTAGTAGGCTTTGGCCATGGATATTGATCCTAACAAGCATAATTTATGGCATCAACCCCATTATTCTCCTTACATGACCTTGTTCTAGACACATTCCTTGCACACAAGTAAGCTTGTCATAATTGTGTATGTGCATTATAGGAATGCAAGTGCATGCACATTATTTTCATTTAGTTTCTTTTAGGAAACATTGACAACTTTTTAATACATATTAATTGACTTGCTTGCTTTGGATTTAAGCCCAAAATAAAAAACCTAATGGTTGAGGTTACAAACACATAAGAACCTCCATTTTTCTAAATGGCTCTTGGTATATCTATTTTTCACATTTTTTAATATAATATACACATATCCATTATCAATACAGTTTTGAACACATATAGAGACAACTAAAAAAAAAATTGAAATATTTAATATAAAGCACACACACTCATAGTTTGTGTTATTTTTAATAAATTTTGATCTTGATATATATGAAAATATTAAATTACATATCTTTTATTTCTGTTAACATTCTCATTTCTTTTATCAACATATAGACTTGTAATTTAAAAGATATATTTCAAGAATATCATGAATTTTATAATTAAAAAAAAAAATTAACATTTTAGAATTTAAAAAATGAAATTTTCACAAGAAAAATGGGTTCTCTATAACTCTACATTTTTTTTAAAGAAACTATATCATCTATATATAGAACAATTACATTAAGGAAACATATGCATTATAATTTTCATGACATTTAACATACCACTATCACATAGCCATACACGAATTCTAAAAATAAAACTTATATTTTTGGAAAGCTAATTCAATTTTCTACGTTTAATATTTTTACACTATATTCAAATTTGTTCTAAAAATATTTTGAACATTCTCTCTCAATTAACATATTATTTTTTTCCATTCTATATTTATATTACGATGGATAAATAACTATTACATTAAAATTTATATGCTATAGATATGGAAGACATGGATATTGTTTTCGGATATATTTGTATAGACTTGATACAAAAAAATATGAATGTGTAATGTAATTTTTTAGAGATTTGGTACAAGAAAAAGAAAATTGCATTGTGGAATATATATGTTTCTAAGAAGTGAGGTCCCAAGGTAGCACCTAAATAAGTCCTTCCAATGATACAAATTTCACTACCTAATGGCACATTAATCGAAGATTTCATTATTGAATTAGAAGAAGAGTCTATAGAAGAAATAGAAAAAAGGAAAAGGGACAGGCATAAGTAGGAAAACGAAGTTGTGAAGCTAAATGTGTCAAATAAGAAACATGTTAAATAGTTAAATAAATAAGAAATTATAAGAAAATTTGTTGTATATTGGCATCCCCACCACTCAATGGTACAAAAATAACCAAAGAAATGGAATGAGTGATAAGAAAATTTCTAAAAATCAACATGGAAATATATTGGTATCCAACATGGAGGCATATGGAGGAATAAAAGAAACACATATAACTATCAAAATAGCATAATGTATACATGTATCCGAAGAATAAACCCAAATCGTGATTGATAAAATGTCATAGTTGGACCTAATGTACACATTTTAGTAGGATTGAATGATCTCATGCATGGAACCAATTGACTGCATTTCATAATATTTTATATTATATATGGTTTCTTCCCATTTAAAAAAAAATAAAACATTCCAAGGGGATGGAACATAATCTACCTATAGATGATAATATAGGGACCGGTACATATGAAGGAACTAAGGATAAAATGAATATAATGTGACCATAATAATGGAATAGATCCACTATGTAATTAAAAAGAAATAATATAATAATAAAAGGTATTTTTCATATACTCATTCAAATACTCATGAGAAATTATAAATACACATAAGTATCATTATATTGGAGGTGTATTTAATTTTATTGTTTTGTAGTCAATATCGCTTATTAAGTGGTTTATTGTCATAAGGAGTAGTTCATAGTTTTACCCTACTCTAAAGGCCCTCTCTATATTCTTGTATTTTTCATGGTGAACATTTGAATATCTTTAGTGTTTAAGGGTTTTTATTTCTAAATATTTACAATTTATTCTCTTATATCTAACAAGGTTAAATACACTTCCTATATTGATTACATCAAGCTTAAACAGTGAGAACATTATTATGTGGTGATTTGATCTCATCAACGTGCATATAGTGTTCCTATTTATATAGGAATCTTCAAATAATGGACCCCATGAATGATACAAAACCATAAATATTAGTTATATTATTAATAATTGATGTGTATAAATTGAAACCTTCTTAATGAATTCATAAGTTTAATTTTTTATTTGAAAACCTTGGCTAAGATAGTTACGACATTTAAGGATGTCTCGTGGAAATTGTCTAAGATAAAGGTAATGGTAATAAAGATTATTTGTAATCATACCTCTACTTGGATTATAGAGCTCATCTCACTGTGTAATTCTTTTATACTTGTTTTTCATATTTTTATCTATTTTATTTTTCATTTATTTATTAATTATGCATTATTTTCGTGATTATGTAACATGAGTATAGGATAAGAAACAACTTTGAGATATTGATATATAATAGCAATGGTTGGTTATCTATATGTAACATATTTTATACATGAATGGTTGTATTTATAAATTGATCAATATATTTTTATAATTATTAATGATTTTCATTCAATAAGCTAAAAGTTATTAGTTATTTATATTAATGATAAATCATTAAATTAGAATATGTTTCATTGATTACCAATCAAAAAATTAATAATGTTGTTAGTTGATTTTCATATTAAAATAATTAACGTATTTAATTAACAAAACTTTTTTTTCTTTCATTATTATTACTTTATTTTATTATCATTTATAACAAAAAGATTTTTAAAAATTTAATAATGTTAAAAGAAAAAAAAAAATCTCTATGGTTAGTGGAGTGAATGGAAAAGGTGAAGACATGTTATGCAATTGCAGTAGTGGAGTGAGCATCAAGGGCCTTGTCTCCCCATTCTAAAGGCATTCGTCCAGCACCAAGACTTCAAGCAACCAAGTCTTCGGACAATCGAGGGATCCCAATTTTAAGAACAAAGTTAAGGCTTGGGAACGAAATCCCAAGGGAAGATGGGTTCTTCGCTTCACTAGCAAATATGGTGCAAATATTAATGGGTACAATCCATTTATGACGCCTATGCGAGGACCAGGAGTAGAATAGGCATGGCCATATGAGGGACGGATGTCTACAAAATGTTTGTTGAAAAACTTGAATGAGAGATCTACCATAAGAATGGAAAAGGAGAGAAAGTATGGCATGTGTTTGAAAAAATTCACCATTTAGACAAGGAAATAATTTGGGATATTTATCTCCAAAAATTTCCAATATTTGTCAGATCACTATCAGGAGAATCCCTCTACATCATAATCAATGAATTTGATGGTGTATTCATGCTCACAACTAATATTAAATAGTTGAAAGTAGTTCCAGTGGGTTCATTGAAGCTCCTTTATAAAGAAAGGAAACTTAATATGGATCAATTACTCAAATATTATGACATCAAGAAGGATGCATCTATCTCTCTTTCTTCTTTCCTGAATGGTGGAGCTGGGGGTGGTGGAGCATATTCAGCCTCAAATCCTTTTTCCTTCAACGAAGCCCTCAAGATAAGGCCAAACTCTCAAAAGCCCCACGAAGCACCTAGGTTGTTCTAGGTGGATGAAGCTCAGGATGTGCCATCTGTTGAAATTTCACAACCATATTTGGAGGATACCTTCAGCTCTACACTAAGTCAAGCGTAATTTTCCACTTTAATGGGTTATGGCTACACTCAATGAATCTTTATAAATGGATTCATGAGGCTTGAAATAAGAAGTGTAAGGTCATCTTATACTTTAAGGGTTTCCTTATAGTGTTCTTTACTAAATAGGAAGATTACTAGAAGGACCTAAATTGTGGGCCTTGGTTCTAGGTTAAAGTCGGAATGTGCATAACCCTCTAGTTTCCAAATTTCAATACCTCTACAACAATACTTACAAAGATTCCTATCTAGGGTTGGATTCTGAATTTTCCTGCTCATATATGAAAAGTTTTAGTTTTTTAGGTCACGGGTAATGTATTGGGTCATTATCTTACCACATATACTTCTCAAGGGAAGTATGACCCATACACCTACGAACGAATGTGTGTAAATTGACATTAGAAAATGGTTTCCGCATCAAATAAATTTAAAAATCAGTGATTATCATTGGACCCAATCTATGGATTATTAAAATATTGTGTTTTAGTGTCATGTTTGTCTTCAAATTGGACATTTATAAAATCCCTACCCTCTATCAAATTCCAATAAGAAACGATACAACAGAACTTGTAAATCTAAAGTTTGAAACCTTGTGACCCGCCCCCTATGCATGAAAATACCTCTTCTATATTTGATCAAGAAAATGGGGGTGCCTAGGATGATATGATTCTTGGGTATCTGGATCATATTGTCACTTTTCCTTAACCTTATGAGGATTCTACAGGGACCCAATTCCCCCTTGCTAACAAGAAGTTGGTAAATAAAGATCTCTCTTTGGGTATGTTGAAGCATGCTCATCAATCGACATATTTTGACACTCACAAGGAATATTCTTCAACTCCCAACAACACTCTGCAAATTACTTTGATTGATATGCATCGTGCAGATTGGACCAAGGTTGTGAGAACGAGAGGAAAGAAAAGTCACTCTGAAGATTGTCCCCAAGTTGGTTGATTCTTTTGAGCCTGTCAAATCCATGGTAGTTTCTTCTTTTGGGTCTATGAGATCCATGGTCTGTCAAATTCCTTAGATGGATAGCTTCCACATCAATATATTCCTATTTTTTTATAATATAAATTTTTAATTTACAAAAAAAATGTTAAAAGAAAAAACATATTAATAATATTAAAAATCAAAATATTAGAAAAAAAACAACTTTAATTGTATATTTTTAAAATTAATCATATTGTTAATAACTTTTTGGACTGAACTGTGTATATGAGCTTAAAGGGTCCATCATTTTTAGTGGACACTCCACCTATCATTATAGACAAATAAATCTAAATGAATGAAACAAATCACTATAAAAATATATATAAAACCAAAAAAAGAAACGATTACTAAATAACTATTGGAGAGAAAAGAAAAAGATTCAAATATTCAAAATAATTTTATTTTATATAGTTCACATTCAAAAACTATTTCTAATTTTTGTCTTCCCTCCCATAGTTAATTTGTGATGACCCTTCTCTTTGGTTGCATATTTTTTTACCTCCCTCATTCATTTCATTCATTTAACTTTATTTATTTCGAACAATGAGTGAAAAGTCCACTCAAAACAGTGTGCATTTCAAATTCATACACATAATTCACTAAAAACAACTATCAATAAAAAAATTAAAAAAAAATCAACCTTTTAATTTTATATATAACTTCAAAAGAACAATCCCATTTAAATTCAATCACACTAATGTGAGTGATGCTCCAATATATGTGAAAAACTCATTTTTGAAAATGATATTAGTTTAAAGCTGCTCGGTTTTTCTTATAAAACAAAAACGTAAAGGCTCATGAACAAGAAACATGTCACTTTGTTATAACATGGAGATAGAGTCATTTGTTCTATTTAACTGTTAAATTCTCCAGGTAATTTAATTTCTATGTTATTTTTATTTTTCTATATAAATAGAAGAGCTATATACTTTAGTTTTTTAATTTTAGTAAAATAAAATTTTATATATATTTTATATATAAATACTAACGCTATATACTTTACTTTTTAAATTTTAGTAAGATAAAATTATAATTATATATAGATAGTTTTATTTAAACCAGAGTTGTATTTATTATCAAATTTATGGTTTAAAAAACTTAATACATTTTAAAACAAATTTATAAAAAAATACAATCTATAAATAATATTTTCTTTTATAAAATTATAAATTATCACAAATTTGTTTTTAAGTTGATCTAATCTATTAATTATGAAACATAATGTACATGGCGAGACTTCCCTCTAGAATCGTTGAACTAGCTAATTCCGGAGGGAATCTTAGTCAAAAAATCAAAAATCTGATCGCCCCTCTCGGGAAAACCGGCCCAAAATGTGTTGCCCACTGTGGGGAAACCAAAAATGTTCAAAGATCTTCTAGAATTTGATAGAAACAACCCAACAAACAGCTTTCTCAGAAAACTCAACAAAATTGGAAAAGGAAACCTATCCTTTCTGTGATTGAGCATCATGCTAGGTGTCTTTTTGTGTTGGAGGTGACTCCTCCATAATGAGACACATGTATTCCTCAGACACGTCGTCTTGTTTCTTGGACTATTGTGTTGTAGGCGAAGATGCAGTGCGAGCTTGACCGCTACCATTACTTGGCTCCCCCTCTGAATGCTCAGAATTCCCGCTGCAGCTGCCTGCATTGCTTGATGATGGCAAACCAGCCTTAACCGAAAGGGCGGTAGATTTCTGAGAGTCTTAAGGAGGGGCCTAGGAAATTGTGGACTTCCGCATATGTTTTATGGAGCCCGGGCCCATGGAGTTGGGTTGAGCTTCCTAAAACGTTACTGAAATTGTGGCAGTGACCCTGGGTCTGTCCAAGAAGCTATCAAAATGAAAATTTGCGATGTTTTCAGCTGATGGCAGTGAGTGGGTCTCGTCATGAATGGAGAGAGGTTTGCGAGAGCCTTCCCTCTGCCTCTTCCTCTTCTGCACCTCATGCGGTACCATCTTGGCATTATTGGGCTAGAGACTGAGCTGGACAGTGAATGGGGCGAGCAGAGATGGGAGAGCGAATGGGGCGAGGGAGACATAGGAGTATAGTGGGTGGGCAGAAAGCTATCAGCACTAGAGGGCTAAGGAGCGAACAAGAGGCGGAGGTCGAGCAATGACTCAAAGCAGGCAGAGGCTAATTTTAGAGACAGGGAATGTCTGCAGACAATAAATGACGAGGAGGAGAGATGTGGTGCCATTGAAGGAGGAGCAGGACAACAATTAAGGCCAAGTGTGAGAGAGTAGAGTGACCAGGGCTCACAGGTGTGGGCTTTAAATGCTGTGGTACCAGCCCTCTGCGTGGCCATGTGGCCTGGCCAAGTGGCACGCATTGGGCTTGCCACATTTTAGCCTTGATTAATTACCCGCATCCAAGAATAAATTATCACATTAAATAGCGTAAAAAAATAAATATATCTAAAGACAAACCAATAAAGGAATCTCATTATCACAATAAACTAAAATAAAAAACATATAATGAACTAAAATAACAAACATATAACTATACAAACATATGTATGATATACATCCATATCATACATACAAACAAACCACCTTCACCACAATGAAAACATTTTTATTTACAAATTCAAAAAATTTAACATATAAATTCTATCTAAGTAAAACACACATCCTTATAATTCAAACAAACCACCTCCACTATATATATATATATATATATATATTGTAAATTTTGTAGTACCTTTCTATTTTCTATTTTGTAAAGAGCAAGTTTCTATACAAATTTTACCGAAATTGGTAGTCTCAACCTGCCCGAAGGAAACCAGGTCTGTTGGCCACCTCAGGGAGTTATAAGCCAACCAAAATTGGTATTATTTTTTCCTTCTACTCACAGCTAATATCCATTTACTATGTCCATAAAATCTACAAATAAAATAGAAACTATACATACTATCCTCAAAAAATATACAAAACTAGACACTGAAAAGTGTCAACCATCTGAAGAATCCACAGCTGCTGGGTCCTTTGTAGTTGACCCTGGCATCTCTACTTGCTGCATGTTCAGGAGCTGTTGTTAAATCCTTCCTATATGCACATTTGCTTGTATTTGAGCCTTGGCCATTTCCCGCATATCTTGTTTCATCTGCTGGAGTTCAAAGAGCAGTGAGGGATTGGTTTCATTTTCTTGCATACTCAACATCGCATTTGCTAATACACATTTAAATTTCCAGTATGTCTTAACTGATTGTTGGAATAGAGAATCTTTGTCTCTTGTATTCCCTGGGTCAGAAATAAAATCCATTCTAGCCTCTTGATCTTTAATATCATCATCATCATCATCACTTTGCCTCTCCCAACCTTGAATAGTTTTACGAATGTACATTGGAGTCCCTGAATCATAAATATTTGCTATATTTTCAATACTTTTCTTATTACTCTTTCGTCCTCTTTTACTTGGATCAACTGCCTGAGCTGGTTGGAGCTTCTTTTCTTTGCCTTTTGTCATTTTTCCCTGACAGAGACTGTCTAATTTTGTGAATGACAGAGACCATGTATATCGAAAGGGGACAATTATGTGAAACTTAGATTCAATATTAAACTCCAGATGATTCTTCTTTACCTAAGCATTGAAATATGGATTTTGCGGTTCAATCTTTCGAAAATTAACAAACTATGCCCTCTCATTTCCAACTTTCTTCCACCGATGAATTAACCATAGAAAGTTTTTTCCCAGAGAAAACAAAGTATACGCAGTGCCACAGAAATTTGGACTGACCCAATGAAATTGCAACTTAAGAGAAGAGTAAACCCAAGTTTTTAAATACCTCCCATTCTAGAAATAGGAATAGTATTTGAGACAGCGAGATTTCCTACTGCAGACTGAGACACTTATGTAATGAATGAAAAGGCTGGTATGGCAAGGGACACTAAAGTACCGACAACAAACTCTACCCTTAAGCTTCTGATACCCGGTGGCCATCTATTTTGGGAACTTTTGAATAAAAAGAAGAAACTTTACCATACCATTCAAGACCGAGATAAAGGAATTCTAGAAGGAACATTCAAATGCTTTTGAAAAGCACAGACATAACCCATGCAAATAGACATAGCTGAGGTGCTGATAATGAGGGCCTAGAGGACTACGGAGGAACATACTTTCATAATCATAAGAAAAACACAGAGTTAACCCATGCAAAATTACATTACTGAGGTATTGGTAAAGAGGACCAAGAGTACTATGAAAGCAAGGTTCTATTTTCAAATGAACCCCCTCTACCATTACATGCAAACCATAAAAAATAAAAAAGCTAATAGTGAATGTCAACCTCTCTGTAACTCCTGTGAAAACTCCTTCTTTCATTTTCGGAATGCTAACAGGAAAACCAAATTTTGAAATTAGAATGACGAGGACTAGTACATACCAAGTAATCTTCTGCCCGCAACGCTGAGCTTCCTATTCCTGCAAGTCCTCTATCGTTGCTCTTGTCTGAATTACATCTGTTGTTTGAAATATTGTTTTACAACAGCAAAAACTTACCTTATTAATTCTCCTACTCCGCAGCCGTCGTACCTTCCCATTACCTACCATGCATTGATGAATTGGGGCGGCTTGCAACCTAATCATTTAGTGAGGTGCATGCAAGATCAATTACCACCGCGCAGTATTATTCTAATGCATGATGGTCAGCTGAAAAGCCCCACTGCATGGCATTGTCATACTGCCATCCTACCTTTGCTGGCACCCCGATCAGGGACCTCCACTATAGTGAAGGCACTCTTATTAACAAATTCTTCACGTTAGTTAAACAATTTATTTAACTTTTATATTTTCAATATATTATAAATTTAAAAATTTTAATATATAAATTTTGTCTAAATAATTTGTTTGCAAATATTATAATTATTATGCTTTTTAAAATAAAATACTCTTAATATTACACATTTAGTAATATTACATAGTTAGATGTGGAAGACTCTTACAAACTATCACCAACATAGAAAATAATAGATGATTTAAATAATTTTTATGGTTAGTTTGTCTATTCCTTTTACTCAAAACTAGAAGTAATTATCATTTTCATTCCCTCACACAAATATTATCTTATCTAATTGTATTACACAACATATTTCTCGAAAGTGTTTATATTCATATTAAAGTAATTAAAATTTATTAATTTATTTTATCAATATTTCTAATTTTATATTAAAAAAATAGTATTATTATTAAATATTTTTATTATTTTTTAAATTAATTTTGAATTTTTTTTTAATAAAAATATCATTACATCAAATAAATATCCATGGTCTAGTAGAGTTAGTTGTAGGTGATCTCAATCTTATACCTAAAAAACTAGATATATTGATCATCTAGTTTGAATAAAAGTTAACATTATCTAAAAAATAATAGTAGTATCTTAAACAAATTTACCAGACAACTTATTATAGAATTACATAGCAAGAGCATCATTTTCATGAAATCATTATAGTGATATTTTTGGAACTAGATTCAGTGGGGTGTATGCTTCTTCTAACACTAAAGGTGGTTCTCCAAGTCAGTCATGTTGGCATCCAAATGCTCCAAATAGAAGAATTGATTCCACTGAGCACGTTTGATATCCTCCAAGGATGCAAATATGTTGTATTATTCCTCTTATTTTTCTTTCATAATTCAACCCATGATGGTTTTCAAGTGCCAATGCAATGTTATAAAACTAAGTTATTTCCTTCATCTTCTCCTAGTAATACCATGGCTAGGAATCAATTGGGAAAACTCATCAATAATATCAAAATCTCAGAAGGGTTGCTGAAGAGGAGTAGATAAGGATTGTAGATGATGAATTTCAAACTGAATTTCTGAATTGTATATTGTTTTTTCTTATTTTTCTTAGGCTTGGGCACATGGTTTTCCCTGAGGGCCTTGACCACTCCCTCCTCGACAGCTACACATGCATTGCCAAGGAATGAAGACAAGGAGGGAATAACAACAGAGAATAGATGTTGGGCAACAAAACTTGAAGCGAGAAAATTCATGATGAAAATATAGTGTTGAGAGACTAAACCAATGGGGAAGGAGCATCCCAAATAGGAAATCCCAACAAAATCCACCACCACCAAGGGACAAATAATAAAACATGACCAACTAGTTAGACTTAAGGAAAAAACTTGAGATAGAGTTGCCAAGAAGAGTGGCCAAAGACTACCAAACAGTATAGATCCATCTAAAGAAGGGATCTAACATGAGTCTAGAGGGATCAAATTTATTTTGTTGAAAACCTATTTTAGAATACAAAAAACAATACTTAAATTGCATTTTTGAATGTTATAGAGATTACATAACATGTGTATTGAGTCATTTTATATTAATTCATATTAAAATGTTTTATTCATAACTCACATTGGATACTTTATTTTATCCCACATTAAAATATTTTCTTTTAACATTTTTTTTATATAAAGTTGATATCACTTATTAAAATATTTTTGAAACACATAAGGTTTAAACATCTTACTCACATTTTTTTTTACTTCTAATTACTTTACATGATATTATGTCATATGGACCACTGATTAAAATGAATAGCATTTATTTTTTTCATTTTTATTATAGCCAACATTGCTTTTCTATTTAGAGAATATTTTATTTTTATTTTAAGAAAGACGGATATATTTACACATCCCCTTCACAATTTACACGTCAATTAATACATTTTAGTGCTTAGTAAATAAATACATGATTAATATAGATCTATGTGATAATTTTTCATTGTTTAAATTGTATATTTTGATATTTTATCATTATTAATATTTTATATTAGAAATTGAATTAGTTACACATTTTCCTCTTATTAAAAAGTAACTACTCTACTTTACTTCAATCACTTTTTACTTTCAGCTAAGGTTAACATTAATACATACACGACATATATAAACACATGTTTTGTAGAGAAAGAGATATTTCATATTGAAATATATTAGTTAATATGGATATTCAAAGAGTTTATTTAAGTTCCATATTAAGATATTTATAAAAGATATATATATTGTTTTTTAATCTCTATATAAAATTATATTATTTAAGATAGACATCTAAATATTGTATTTATCACTCGTAGGGTGAAAATGAAATATCTTTTTATTGTTCTTTTGAAGACATAACATACTTACATATCTCCCTCATACTGGATTGTAGAATAAGCCTCTCTACTCTACAAAAATTGACCCTAGGCATCAACTAATAACCATATAATAAACTCCATAAAAATTAGATTGTAGAATAATAAGCACATATTTTACCACTAATAAGGTTTTCCAATTTGTCTAGACGAGAAGCCAACATCTAAGTGTTCTATATTTATATGAAAGACAGGTCTAGTGAGCACTACTAATTTTACTTGAATTATGCTTCCAAATAATAACCCACGTCCTTCTGAAGGTCTTCTACATACAACATTCAAGATTTACTATGCCTAGGTGCCATTAACCACTACAACCTCTCCAATAGCCCAGACCTCCTCATGCCGAGAAACATGAACTAGTGGGTTCCAAAGCATGCAAAGCGATCGTAAAAAATTTATGAGAATGGATTCACTCCAATGAGGAGAACCCCCTACGTTGTAAGGCCTCGAAAATCCCACCTGCGGTAGGGGATATACTAACATGGGAAAATACCTCCCATTCAAGTTAGAATGAGAACAGAAAGTTGGTGCTTTATATTAGTACTCTGCATTAGACATCATACACTTACTTTTGCATGTGGGGTTAGTCATGCCACCTTCTCTTAAATAATTTCTTTGCTCTTCTCATTTTGCACCTTCTAAAATAATTTTTATATTTTTTTTTTATTTTTAAAATATATTTAAAAAAATATATCAAATTTATAAAATATATAACATACAAAATTAAAATAAGATATATCTATTTTATTCACCTATATTATTAATGTTAATTATTAATGAGACTCAAATTTTATTTATATTATAAATGTTTTTCTACAATTTTTTTCAACAAATAATATATTAATAAATAAAACATAAAAATTGTATTTTTTATCCCGATTATTTTTCAATTTAAAATTGATTTGGAATTATTATGTTCATTAGATTTCCTAGGAAGGTTCAGTGATATTTAGATTTAACAAAATGAATTCATAAGTTATGTGTTGATAATATGCTTGTGATAATATATGATTGTTGATTAATTTTTAATTAAAAAAAATTATATAAAAGTTTATTTATAAAAGTTTATTTTATTTAAAATAATTGGTAAATTATTGTTTTTGTTATAATATATATGGTGAAGAGGTTACTAATTTAAAATCAAGTGGAAGAGATTTATTTGGATTATCATTATTGATTTTGATAGTGTTAAGAGTACTTTTTAAAGTAATTTTGAAGAGATCATTGTTTCTAGAGCTATAAATTAATTTTGAAAATAAAATTAATTAAAATAATAATTTTATTTTTTTGGAAAAAATAAAATAATTTGACGATATAAAAATATAATATTTTTTTAAAGTTTGGTAGGTTCTTCTTCATTCATTCAATATAAAAGTAGGTTACATTCATAAAAGACATTCGATGGCCTCAATTTTATAGTGGGAAACTAGGTTTATTGCCCACTGAAACACATTGTAAGCCATCCAAAATCTAAAAAAATTATGTCAAGCAAGGCCTTATAGCCTGAATGTCTATCTACCAGTTTCTATCTAGATAACTATAGAATTCAGTATTAACCAACATATACAACAGTAAAGTAAACAAAAAGAAACAACCATAGCTAAACTGAAAAATATCTAATCATCTAAGGACTCCACACTACTACATGTGGGGGTGTTTTAAGACAATTTTACAGTGAATTGTCTTAATTAGAGACAAAATAAAATTGTGTATTGTTTTAAATATTGTCTTTAAGCAGGTGTCTCAAATTTAGTGTCTCAAAATTAGTGTCTCAAACAATTGTCTCAAAATTAGTGTCTCAAACCATTGTCTCTATAAATACAATATAGAACACATATTATTATTTTCTCTATAAAGACATAGGCGTTATTGTCTTTTAAGAGACAATTTCATTTGTCTCTCTAGAGACAATTTCACTTGTCTACAATTTGTCTCTCTACAGACACTTTCATTTTTGTCTTTGTAGAGACAATAACATTTGTATCTTTATGGACAACAGCTGAGATAAAAAATGTATTGTCTCTATAGAGACTATATGTCCATAATTCAAACTATTGTCTCTCTAGAGGCGATATGAAAAAATATTTAAAAAAAAAAAAAAAAAATGTTATTTTAAGGTGCTTTCAACATTTCAAGTTCCCAAATAGTGATTTTAATTACCTTAAAACTCTGCTTTTTATGGAAAGAAGTAATAAATTCCATTTTTTTTAAAGCTAACAACAGTCATTTTAAATCTAAGTGAATAAAAAATTTCCCAAAACTTAACAATTTTGGAAAGCAACCTTGAAAATAATAAGGCATTACACTTATATTCGCTGAAAATAAATTCATGTCATTGAATTTGAACATGCAAGATCCTCATTTGGAACTTCATTTCATGACTATTATGAGGTAAAATAAAAATGTACAATATTTCTCCATCTTACAAGAGAGTTTAATCTTTGACATGTAAATCGAAAAGGTTGAATCACATTAAATGCTGGAAAAATAACTTCATATCTAGAGGTTAGCTCCACCATTTCAACACCTTTGTATAATTGGAATTGGCTTCCTTGATAACAAAAAATAGCAAAAATATATATGCATTCTAATGTACAATTAATTGCCCAATTTACACTTAATTTTAGTGTTGTCATAACATAGATCTGTGTTAAATATCAGCCTCGAATCAGTTAAATATCAGAGATCGGAACTAGTAGCTCCCAAATTGCCACCATAGATCTTTGCTACAAATGAAAGCCTACAACTCCTTAAAAATATATTTATAAGGAAAGTAAGTAAAACAAGAGTAGTTTCATAACTCGTTCTAATTATTGTTGCTGTTGTGGAGTATGTTTGTGATAATGCTTCCATGTTGACCGTTATCTTAAACATTGTCTTAAAACACCCCCACATGTAGTTCCAGGGAGGTCTTGAATTATTAATCTCGATTACTGCCTCTTGCAATTCACCGGAATTGAGTTCTCCACTAAATTGTCTTCTTAAACATCCACGACAACCCAAACTCTTGCATCAATCTGCTAGCAGAACCTTAAGAAACAGAATTCTCTAACTGGACCAAGCGGTGAGAGAACATGGCGCAGCTCCATACTCATATGTTATGACATGAAATTCAATATTTCTAATGAGGTTCAATATTTCAATAAATAAATTAGTATAATTCGCTTCACAAATATAAAAACAATTCTAGAGACTATTAATAAGCTTTAGAAAAGTAAAAAAAAAAAGATAACACACCAGTTGGAGTTGGTGGTTCATGGTACCCCCTACACCATATTTGTATACCTCCAAGGTCGTGGCTCTAGAAACAATTGATGAGAACATTTCGGAACAACGGTTCTGAATTGTATATGAAAGTTCATTTAGTTAGTTCAACAGTGTGTACAGTAGCAATAGTTAGAAATTACCAATGAAGTAGGCAAGAAGATGAAATGGTGGTTGTTTTCTTACATAACGAATTCATAAATATCTCATAGATCATAACTGGAAATGATCAGATCATAATACTTTAGAAACACACAAAAATTTAAAGTCCCTACATTTTTCTATGGGATTTGAATATTTACTTTTACAAGTTAACCATGATTCAAACAATTAGAATTTCACATCTATCCCATTACATAAAGTATCTCTAGAGTGTGGTCAAAGGCTAGAGGAATTATATAAAGGATATATCTCATAACGCACTATTCAGCTTTGACTCCAGTACTGAAATCTAGCCATTTCAGGATAAGATTTGAATATTTTGTTGGTCGATAATAACAGACATGTTGTGCAGTCACAAGTAGATAAATCTCTGGTGCACTGGGCCAGACCGTAAATAGTTTGAGAAGGAGAATCTAGAGATTTACCTAAAGTAGATCGTTTTGTATTACCTGCTGCTTCAACTGAAAATTTCTTCAAGAGATTCTCAATAGATGAGTGCAACTCAGTTGGGACAAATATACCCGTGTCTCCATGGAAATCCTCTGTGTACATAGACCCCAAATCTGTGTCCAGTTGTCTGATGAAATTATAACTTTCATAACGTAATAAGCAATGAAAAGGCCAAGTACTAGTGCTAACATCATTCCCACAATTTTTTTGAACTGTATTGATTGCATATTGTGAACAATTATAGCATTGGTTGACTGTCAAGTCTTCCCTGCATTGGAGGCAGCCATATACTGTGTCAAGACTTTGGCCATATACAGAGATGTTAAACCCACTTTGCTTCATGCCCTGAAGAAGACTATCAAACACTTTTTTCATATTGCTCGTAAACGCACTGCCTTCTTTATAAAAGGTGTTGTTGTTGCAATTATTTTTCAGTGTCTATGCCAATACTGTGTTGCAAAACTCTCCATGAAAAGTAATTACCAAGGCCGCAACAAGAGAAATTAAGTACATTTGCTTCATAGTTTGGCTAATTAGGAGAGACAATATTGCAGAATCCTTTCCATGGAACTAATTCATATTTACTAGCACTCTGATTGCTACTGGACAATTGAGAGAGTCGAGACTGCAATGCATAGAAATTCCAACATGCTCCTAAATTACGTTCTATAATGTGCACATATATAATACGAACGACATATGATAGGTTATCAATGGTTGGTCTATGCTTTGAGACATCGTTATCCACCGATATGTGTAATCAAAATTATTCAACCTTATTATAACCATCAATAAACGATGGAGAAAATGATTTGAATTGTCTTTGTGAAAAATACAACCTATCAATTGTCAAATTCAAGCATATAAGGCTAACACGAATTTCTAGAACCAAAATACAACCACTTAGTTTTTATAGTTGCATCATCTAGATATTTTGATTTCTGCTATACAAATTAGAAAAACTCAAGTTCAAAAATATGTTTCCATACTACAATTAGCTCCAAATAAGCATTATATATTTTTCTGAGACAAGTTCCATCCAACCTAGTTAGCAGAAATAATTGTCCTCATATTTTTTTTTAAAGATTGTAGATTATTTTTATCTTTCAAAATAGTAAAAATATGTTACACAAGATCCAAAAAGCAAAATTATGTTCTGCTGACAGAGGATTATCCACATATATTCTAGCTTTCTTACATTTGGGAGAGGAAAGGAATCAAGCTTGGTATGATTCTTATTCAAATCTGGGTGTTGTTGCACATTATCTCTAGATACTTTATATTTATAATTGGCCACCATACGACTTGAGCTGCTCAACTTATGTCCCTGCTCCCCGACAACCTGAATTTGAGTATTCATTTCCAATTCCCCCCTCCCTTTCTTTGTTTCTAGCTCATAGAAAGCACTGATATCCCTCGCCAGATTCCTCTGCTGAGCTAAGTGCTTTTTTTTATTGGGTCATTTTATTGTACATTGTTTTCCACCAGCATCATAATAATCATCATATCCATCATTCTTATATTTTTCAGTTGCATGGGTGTCTACATCAACAGAAAAGAATGTCATGAATGATCACAATTCAAAAATCATAACAAATAACTGAATAGCCACAAAATAGAGTATGCATTATGGAATAAAGCCACAAAATATTAAGAAGCTGTAAGGCAAGAGTAATTTACTCCCGTTATCATCCATGACATCGAAGATCTTTATTTCCAAGCACATAAAACAAGCAGAAAACAATTTATTCACAACAAGCTCACAATCAAAGTATAGATACCAAAATTAGAAACTACAATCACACATCAATTTCTTACAAAGACTAACCATTATCACCTTTTCATATTTAGGGTTTTTCTCTTCCTCAATGTTCTGGAAGCTGAGACATCACTTGGTCATGGAACAAACCCAATTTCTTCCATGACCAATTGATATGATATATCTCAGCTTCAAGCACATTGAGGAAACCCGTGATACCCTCCTCTACATCCTCATCATCAATAATTTCATCATGGGGTTTAGCCAAAGTAACAGAAGTACAGTCACAGCACTTGATAAACCTATTTACATTTTTCTATGTTTTCAAAGGTTTCACTATTCCAATACGTCATGTTGTGGTTGTTGTGTTTTGGCCAGATTGGCAAGACCAAAAGACAAGACAAAATCAAACCACTTTGGAATCCTATGATCTAGCCCTCCTGGATCCAGAGAGGGATCTCTCTATGTAAAGAATGATATATGTTTAAGGCTCAAATTGATGTATTAGGCTAGGTATGAAGCACAAGGGTTTTAGGTTTGTTTGTTTGGTTGGAGATCATTAACTGAGAAGGTTATGGAAGTGAAGAAGGAATTAAATAGAAGGATGTTTCATCATGGGAAGATAGGTCAAGAGAAATTCCAATCCATTGGCCTATGGAGTCATGAAATGGGATTACTTGCATAACAACTATCCAAGGGTTTCCATAGGGCAAGTCATCCATACCAAAGGATATTTTAGATAGATGGTGAGATGGAACATTAAGAATGGGTGAAATAAAGAGACCAAAGTGTAGCCTATTATTAGGTAAGGACTTTGAACCTATCCTACTTTTGACATACTTCGAAGGAACTCTCATTAAAGACGCAAACGGTAGCTTAAGATCAGGTCAGATGTCATTTAAATCCAGGCTTGCTTTCAGCATACTCTCAAGGAAGAAAATCCAACAGTCCTCATGACCACTTTCAGAAAGTAGAAAACATTTAAGATTAAACACAGAGTAAGGCCTAAGATCAGAAAAAGAATTTTAACCTTTAATGCTTTTGACACTAACTCAAAGGGATCTTAGAAAGGCTAGTTGTTGGAAGAGGCACCTAGTGAGACAGGGCTAGCTCAAATCTCCTAGTTTCAAAATTCTTTCAGCTGAAAGCGAACAAGAACATCTAAGAAACAAACTCTAAATTCATACATCAGTAAGCATGGGCAAGCCAACTTCTTTGACTGGTTAAATTATGATGAATTTTCTCTTAAATACACAAGTAGCAGAAAACATAGAGATAAAGATTACAGTGAGATTTAGGGTACTTCCAATAGTATATCCTAATCTATGTTTGTTGTTATTTATCTGAGAATAATGGACAGTATGATAAAACATGAAAGGAAACAATTACAGTAAGGGAAACATCACCAATAATATAGACCAGGATCCTCTGAATCTGCTTGTTTAATTGATGTGCAAAACCAGTCACATACTTTGAGTCCAGTGGCTCTTTACAATCCATATTTCTCTTCCCATCCTACTATAATACAAACTACCTAACTACTTCCCCTCAATAACAGTTCTAACAGTTAATAGAATCCCTCCAACCAACCCCCCAACCTTTTCAATGTAATTTACAGGGGTTCTTAGAGATGAATGAGGAGGTGAAGTAACAGAGGAGATGGTTGGCCTAATTAAATGAATAATTTTAATGTTTCTTGACCTCTCAGAGGCTTGATGGAGAAGAAGTGACATACTCCATACTTCATTAAATGGACCTTTTCTTGTATTTTCACTCTGGCTGTTTGTTTTTTGACTTTCGGAAGCTCTAGTAGGTGGGAAGTTGCTTCTGAGCTGCATATATGTAAATAATTTCTGATAGCCTTGATTATGACCTGTGTTAATGAAAAAAGGACTGTAGGAGGCAGTATGGGCCGATGGAAGGTGACTAGCCTCTCTGATTTGGCATGTAGAGGCTTTCTCTGCTGATCTATCCTTCATGCTTCACTGGTGCTCTGATATTATTTGTTTAATTGTTTTTCACTGTGTTTTTGCTGTTTGTAGGCATGCAGGAGGCTTGCACGGGTGGAGGTGTTCATTTAATGAGGAAATATTGGATCCCTCCCTGTATCGAAGACTTGGAACAATCATTCCTAGCTTTCATGCAAATTTAAATCTTTGGGAGAAAACCTTTATAACCTACAAAAAACAAATAGAAGTGAAGAAAACCCAGCAAAAAAAAGGTTTAGAATTGGCTTTGGAGGCTTGGGGGCGTGGTTAAAACAGAACCGTCGATTAAGATTAATCGACAGAGATCTACGGCTGAGATCATTTGGAGAAACACTTGGGAGGAAATATGGAGGGCGAAGAATGAAGGTCAGATCAAACTGGAGCCGTTAGATCAGAACATTTAACGGCTACGATTGAACGAGAAAATACACTATGGAGGATAGGCGGTAAGGCAGAAAACTGGTAGTGGTTTTCATGCGGGGTCGAAGGTGGTAAATGGTATTCAAGAAATTTATGCGATTCCACTCATCGTGTGCCGCGTGGCAAAGAAAAACCACCTATATCGCGCGATTTTAAAACATTAAAGTCTGGACACTAAAATAATGCGATAATTTTCTTAGTCGTTGGATGGAGGGCGGAGAGATCTGACGATGGGAATGCAAGCGCGATGGGAAAGGTGCATGGGGCGGAAGTGAGCCATCGGATTCATTGTGGATCGTCAAATCTTCCGACTTGGACGGCTGAGATTTAAAACTAGCGCGAGAGTGTTACAAAGGGGGAGAATGGTTATATGGCTTGCGAAAATGATCTTCACCATTGGATCTGTAAAAATAAATGGCGAGGATTTAATCAGAGGTCAGAATGGTGGAGGTTTAAGTGATGGACGAGCACAATGCGATTAAGCACTGGCCATTAGATCTTTCTGAATGGACGGTTAAGATTTAATTAGGGATCGTAAATCGACGGAGACAAGGGAACAGGAACTTTGGATTTGCGATGTGCGATTAAGGGCTGGCCGTTGGATCAGGATGATAGATCAACGATCAGGATTAAATCAAAGGGTGAAATGACGGAGGGCTAATGAGCAGAGTGCGATTGAATCTAGGTCATTGGTTCTTGTGGATTCAACGTTCCAGATTAAATCGGCGGAGCGATGCTGTTGGGCTCAGGAGCGGAGTGCGATGGTATCTCAGTCATCGAATCTATATGGATGGACGATCGAGATTAGATCGGGGATTAGAGGAGAGGAGCTTCATCACATTGGAGATTTTGAAATAAGTGTTTTAACAAACAAAAGGTGAAAACTCTGATTTCGATTAGCGATTTGGGCTTAGTGCTTGGTCATAGGCACAGGTTATATGTGGACGAAAGGGTTAAGGGCTAAGCTGAAAGGGGATTAATCCCTAAAGTGTTAAAGGGTGATTTTAGGCCAAAAAAAATGGTTTTTAAGGCTTAGAAAGAGGTTTCGATAAACTAAAAGAGGCATTTTTAAACCAAAAAAAGGGCAGTATATGGTTTAAAAGGGGATTTAGGAAGATTTGGAGGTTAAATGAGGGTGTTTTGAGGGATGAAGTGGAGGAAATCAGGGGGGTGGGTTTTGAAAGTAGTTTCTTTCACCAATCAACAGGGTTCTTTAATGGAAACAGCAGTGAATATTATAGTGAAGGATGGAGAACACATGGAGACTTCACGAATGATAGATTTATGAAGGAAATGTCTCTCTTGAAGGCTCAAAAAAGATTTTAGCCACATGTTTTCTATGTCAAAAATTTATAGGTGGCTAATAGTGGCTCCACATGGGGATGGTATCTTCTTGAAGGTGTCAAGAATCTCAGAAAATAATCTTTGGAAGTAGGCCAGATGCCTGGTACTTGACACATCCTTTTTCTTCTTTGATGAGCTACCACAAACATGATGGAGTAGAAAAAATTCTCCCAAACAATCTACCTACCCATCCTACAGTCCTAACATTTTCTCTTCAAGGTGCACATAGACTTGCAGAACTTTCACATCATCATTTTTTTATTGAAAGCAAAAGCTAATCTAACTCTACCCTTATTTCTCCATGAGACCAGATTAAACAGTTGGACTCATAGCTTCTCTATGTAAACTAATATCTGCTAGGATTAAACTATCTAGCAGATTTCTTTCTCTACATTCTAAAATAGAAATTTAAACACATACAAACCAGGATTAGATTGTCTGGTCTGTTGTGGGTACATGGCATAAAGACAAGTTGCACATGAACTGAACTTTGTAGAAATTAAAAACAACTAACTAAATGCTCACAGATTGAGCTTTATTGAGATTTCCTACCTATCCTACTCTAACTTGAGATATTTACATGTGTAACTGACAAACTCTCTTTTCCAATACATCCAGTCAATCAGATGATCCCATGACTGGTCCTTTCTGCTCACCTCTTTGAGCATATTGGATAGGTAGGGCCACTCCCATTCTCCTTTTTTTTTAACAACAGCTTTTAAAATGTTTCTTGTTTCCTGCATCAAGCTTCTCTTAAAGACCTTTGATCCTTCTTCACAAATCTGCAGGAAATGAGCATAAGGATCTTGAAATGATACCTAGTTATGAGTATTTGACCAGTAGTTTTCAACCAGGATTGCTCCCTCTTCCACTAGATCAAGAAAATGATTCTTTTAAGAAAGAAACTCTTACTCATCTTCATCATCATCTGAACTGGAGGACTCATCATATTTGACAACGTTTTCCTCTTGTAGCTCTGAGATACTCTGATCTGGTGGGCCGAACTCTGTGAAAACATCAATGTATTCTTGAGCAGGGGTTTGTTCCATTGCTTCCTCTTTTTCAAGAGACGGCCCCTTGTTTTCAATCTGCTCAAAGATCTCTCCCTTTTTTTCCTTTTCATCCTCTAAGATGAAAGGTTTCCGACTTCCAATCACATAGAAACTATTACTGATGATCTGAGATAAGGCAGATTGAAGATTCAAAGAATCTTCACCTGCTACTAAACCCTCATTGCTTTCCTCATCAGTATCATAAATAGCCTGACTTGGCTCATTACCTTCTGGAAGCTGATGGAACCAATTTCCCTCCCATAAATCTACTAACGATGGCCCTACAAGATCATCTCATGTTTGGATAACATCCTCATCAGATAGATCAAAAATAGGAAAATCATGTTTGTAAGTAATGCTACCAATTAAACATACTGGATTATCAATAGATCTTTCTTCATTCTCGTTTACAGAGGAGTTTTCTAAATCTGCATAATCAAACTCAATAGATGAATGAGCAAGAGTGTCTGCTCTATAGTAGATCTCAGAGGCCTGTTGTCTATTGATGATCTGATCTATTTATTCTTCTGTCAAAGGGGAATATTTTCTTATGTTTCTTTGAGAAGAAGTGTAGCAGCTCTTTGTTTCTTGTATTAACTGATTTGGAGGTTTGATGTCTTCTTGAGCCTCTTCTAAGAGATCTTCACTTGTGCTAGCATGGAAACCTTGAGGATTTTCTAATGTTTCCTAATCTCTTTTTGCTTCAAACCACTCCTCATGACCATAATGATACTTGGTTAGAATACAGGGCTCATGAATTGTTTCTTCTATATGATTAGGATGCCACTCTTCTTGTGTAATCAAAGATGAGTTATAATCTAAAGGGAAAGTTCCTATATGCACTGATTCTCCTTCCACATTAGATTCTACATCTTCTAAATGGTCTCTTGTATCCTCAAAGCAGTGTTCCCTATTAGCTTTTGCAATTTGGTCATGATACTCTCTTATCAGCATAGTAAAAGATATAGGTAGGAAATCATGCATTTCTTGATCACCTTTCTCTTCATCTTCTATATATTCTTGAGCATCATACACGTCTTACTCATTGTCTAGGTCTTGTATAGGTTGGGCTTGTTCTTGCTCTGGAAGAAATATGGGCTACTCTAGATAATCAACATTTAGACTAGCCTCATACCTTTTCACTATTATTTCACCAAACATGTTTATCACTCTTGTTAATCTACCCGAAAAAGAATTTAGCTTTGCTTCTTGGTCCATATTTGGATCCATGTTTGTAAAAAGAGGTCACTGTATCTTCTCAACCAGTTCAGGTTCTTCTACCAGTGGAGTCATTTGGTCTTTTTAGGAGTTATGGAGTGTGGAGTCGCCAGGTGGATGAAATTGAACGTTTGAAGCAAGATGTTTTCCACCATCATCATTTGAATACAAACCTAACCAAAGCTTTGGGTCTTCTGAGGTCTAAAGAGTGTCTTAAGATGAAGTTCACTCAGGTTCCCCAGCGGAGTCGCAATTATGTTGGGGGCTCAGCTGGCTAACGCACAAAATATTATGGAATCAAGGGGAAATATGAGGGCTCAAGAGTGTATCAGGTATAACTTACTCAAATTTCCCCAACGGATTCACCATTATGTTGTGGTTCCTATGTTTTGGCCATATTGGCAAGACCAAAAGACAAGACAACATCAAACCACTTTGGGATCCTAGGATCTAGCCCTCCTGGATCTAGAGAGGGATCTCTCTATGTAAAGAATGATATATCTTTAAGGCTCAAATTGAGGTATTAGGCTAGGTATGAAGCACAAGGGTTTTAGGTTTGTTTGTTTGGTTGGAGATCATTAACTAAGAAGGTTATGGAAGTGAATAAGGAACTAAATAGAAGGATGTTTCAGCATGGGAAGATAGGTCAAGAGAAGTGCCAATCCATTGGGCTATGGAGTCATGAAAGGGGATTACTTGCATAAAAACTATCTAAGGGTTTCCATAGGGCAAGTCATCCATACCAAAGGATCTTTTAGATAGATGGTGAGATGGAACATTAAGAATGGGTGAAAGAAAGAGACCAAAGTGCAGCCTAAGATCAGGTAAGGACTTTGAACCTATCCTAATTTTGACATACTTCGAAGGAACTCTCATTAAAGACACAAAGGGTACCTTAAGATCAGGTCAGATGTCATTTAAATCTAGACCTGCTTTCAGCATACTCTCAAGGAAGAAAATCCAACAGTCCTCATGACCACTTTCAGAAAGTAGAAAACATTTAAGATTAAACACAGAGTAAGGCCTAAGATCAGAGAAAGAATTTTAACCCTCAATGCTTTTGACACTAACTCAAAGGGATCTTAGAAAGGCTAGCTGTTGGAAGAGGCACCTAGTGAGACAGTGCTAGCTCAAATCTCCTAGTTTCCAAATTCTTTCAGCTGAAACCGAACAAGAACATCTAAGAAAAAAACTCTAAATTCATACATCAGTAAGCATGGGCAAGCCAACTTATTTGACTGGTTAAATTATGATGAATTTGCTCTTAAATACGCAAGTAGCAGAAAACATAGAGATAAATATTATAGTGAGATTTATGTTACTTCCAGAAGTATATCCTAATCTATGCTTTCTATTCTTTATCTGAGAATAATGGACAGTATGATAAAACATGAAAGGGAACAGTTACAGTAAGGGAAACATCACCAATAATATAGACCAAGATTCTGTGAATCTGCTTGTTTAATTGTTGTGCAAAACCAGTCACATACTTTGAGTACAGTGGCTCTTTACAATCCAGACTTCTCTTCCTAGCCTACTATAATACAAACTACCTAACTACTTCCCCTCAATAACAGTTCTAACAGTTAATAAAATCCCTCCAACCAACCCCCCAACCTTTTCAATGTAATTTACAGGGGTTATTATAGATGAATGAGGAGGTGAAGTAACAGAGGAGATGGTTGGCCCAATTAAATGAAGAATTTTAATGTTTCTCGTCCTCTGGGAGGCTTTATGGAGAAGAAGTGACATGCTCCATACTTCATTAAATGGACCTTTTCTTGTATTTGCACTCTGGCTGTTTGTTTTTTGACTTTCGGAAACTCTATTAGGTGGGCAGCTTCTTCTGAGCTGCATATATATCAATAATTTCTGGTAGCCTTGACTGTGACCTGTGTTAATGAAAAAAGGACTACAAGAGGCAATATGGGTCGATGGAAGGTGACTAGCCTCTCTGATTTGGCATGCAGACGATTTCTCTGCTGATCTATCCTTCATGCTTCACTGGTGCTCTGATCTTCTTTGTTTAATTGTTTTTCACTATGTTTTTGTTGTTTGTAGGCGCACAGGAGGCTTGCATAGGTGGAGGTGTTCATTTAATGAGGAAATATTGGATCTCTCCCTATATCGAAGACTTGGAACAATCATTCCTGGCTTTCATGCAAATTTTAAATCTCTGGGAGAAAACCTTTATAACCTACCAAAAAAAAAAAAAAGGTGAAGAAAAATCGGCGAAAAAAAGGTTTAGAATTGGCTTTGGAGGTTTGGGGGTGTGGTTAAAATAGAACCGTCGATTTAGATTAATCGACGGAGATCTACGGCTGAGATCGTTTGGAGAAACACTTGGGAGGAAATATGGAGGGTGAAGAACGGGGGTGAGATCAGACCAGAGCCGTTAGATCAGAACATTTAACGGCTGCGATTGAATGAGAAAATACACTGTGGAGGATAAGCAGTAAGGTAGAAAACCAGCAATGGTTTTCGCGCGGGGTCGAAGGTGGTAAATGGTATTCAAGAAATTTATGCGATTCCACTCATCAAGCACCACGTGGAAAAACAAAACCAAATATATCACACAATTTTAAACCATTAGTCTGGACACTAAAATAACGCAATAAGTTTCTCGACCATTGGATGGAGGGTGGGGAGATCTGATGGTGGGAATGCAAGCGCGATGGGAAAGGTGCACATGGCGGAAGTGAGCCATCAGGTTCATTGTGGACCGTCATATCTTCCGACTTGGATGGCTGAGATTCAAAACTGGCACGATAGTGTTACAAAGGGGGAGAACGGTTATATGGTTTGCGGAAATGATCTTGACCATCGGATCTGTGAAAATCAACGGCGGGGATTCAATCAAAGGCTGAAATGCTGGAGGGATAAGTGATGGATGAGTGCGATGTGATTAAGCATTGGCCATTAGATATTTCTAAATGGACAGTTAAGATTTAATCTTAGATCGCAAATCGACGAAGACAAGGGAACAGGAACTTTGGATTTGCAATGTGCGATTAAGCGCTGGCCGTTGGATTGGGATGAGAGCTCAATAGTCAAGATTAAATCGGAGGGTGAAATTATGGAGGGCTAATGAGTGGAGCTTGATTGAATCTGGGCCATTGGTTCTTTTGGATTCAACAGTCTAGATTAAATTGGCGGAGCGATGATGTTGGGTTCAGGAGCGGAGTGCGATGGTATCTCAGCCATCAGATCTGTATGGATGGACGATCGAGATTAGATCAGGGATTGGAGGAGAGGGGCTTCATCACATCAGAGATTTTGAAATAACCGTTTTAACAAAGAAAAGGTGAAAAATCCGATTGCGATTAGTGATTCAGCCTTAGTGCTTGGTCGTAGGCGCAGGTTATATGAGGAGGAAAGGGTTAAGGGCTAAGCCGAAAGGGGCTTAATCCCGAAAGTGTTAAAGGGTGATTTTAGGCCAAAAAACAAGGTTTTTAAGGCTTAGAAAGGGGTTTCGGTAAATGAAAAGAGGCATATTTAAACCAAATAAAGGGCAGTATATGGTTTAAAAGCGGATTTAGGAAGATTTGGAGGTTAAATGAGGGTGTTTTGAGGGATGAACTGGAGGAAATGGGGGGGAGGGTTTGAAAGCAGTTTATTTCACCAATCTGCAGGGTTCTTTAATGGAAATAGCAGTGAATATTATAGTGAAGGATGGAGAACACATGGGGACTTCAAGAATGATAGATTTACAAAGGAAATGTCTCTCTTGAAGGCTCAAAAACATTTTTAGCCACCTGTTTGCTATGTAAAAAATTTATAGGTGGCTAACACGTCCATAAAAAAAAATTCTTACACAGATTTCTCTTGACTACAATTATACAGTCAGATATCTACCGTAAATTCTACAACCCCCTCGAAAAAAATAAGAGAAAACTTGCAATACATTGATTAAAATATTGAAAATCAAAAAGCACCAGAGGACCCAACTTCTATGGCTACACCCAGGTTCTCTTTTGCCACTCGGGAAGTATTTTTTCCTTACGTCACTGGAACTCGAAACTCAGTATTTTGCAGACCTTTACCAACTTCCTTGTCTTAAAAACTTGATCTCAGGCTCAGGAAATCCATCTGATTAACTTTGACCTTCAGAACTAATAACTCTACTTCAATGTTTGCCAACTTCTTATCCATCTTGCTGCAACCATTCACACCACTTTTTCAGCCATTGAAAATTGTTTCCAAATTTATAGGAAATAATTAGAAACTTGATAGGATTAAATCCGCAAATCACATTGTTCTGAATCGTTGCAAAAATGGAAAAGTTAAAAATAATAAAATACGATAATTCTACCTTTCTCCATAAAAATTATTCATGATTATAAATTATTTGATTATACATATACATATCTTGGAGGATAAATATACATATTCTGATTCATCCACATTGTCAACAAAAAAGCTTGAAATCTCTTTTTCTTACTCAAAAATAAAATTATACTTTTTATTATTATATAAAAAAATTTATATTATGTATATGCATTATAATGCTTTAAAAATAGGATAAACAACCATCAAGAGAAAATAAAAATTCAGGATATGAGGAAAGAGCACAATTTGAATTTAGCTCATTCCAACATGTATACAGGTAGCTCAGCATAGTAGCATACATGTTATCTATAGAAGCATTAAAGATTCAGAAAGGCAAGATGAAAATCAAAGTGGAGGGTCCTACATATCTCTATATATGTACTTAAAAATAGATATTCAGTTGGATAGCTACGGTGGATGTTACTTCATTATTTCACTTTCTTCAGATTCTATTATATATTTTTGTAGTGACAGTATTTAGACCTTGCTGGAAGATGTTGTTAATGAATGGATAATATATAGTATTAGGTAGATATGTAGGCTATGGAACAGTTTTTTTTGTTTGAGAGCATTGAAAAAAGACAATATATATACTTGATTTCTAGTTTAATGTCAATATGTTTTTATTCTTGGAAAAAATACATTGTAATTTCACGAAAAAATTATTTACCAATGACATAGCAAAAGTAAAAGCAAACACTTACATCAATCGTTTTTTTTTGTATTATTCTTTTTGTGATCATCTTATTTTATCATGGATTCATCTACTTTTTCATTTTTGTACTTTCCTTCTTCATATGAACAACCATTCATTAATTTCCATACAAAAAATAAAACTGTCTACCAAGATACATGAGTACCATCACTTATACTTTCTAGTTTTCTAGAAATTCTTTTCACCCACATCATTCATCAATATATTAAATTCCCTCTTCATGATAACTTGGTCCCAACCTTCTAAGAATAATCTATCTCACTTCCCAACCTTCTAAGATTAATCTATCTCACTCCCCCCCTTAATCGAAGACTCAACTTTATTAATCTATCTCACTTCCAAGTTCCACCCTTAATTAAAGACTTAACTTTGATTAAATAGTCAGCCCACCTATTAATGCTAAATAGTCAGCCTAACCATCATATCCTATTAATAAGGAAAACAACATCTTTGGAAAACACCCAAAAATTTGCTGCAATTTCAAAGTGCAGCCATCCCTTCTTCAGTATATCATAAATAGTCAATCCAACGATTTATTGGTTCACTCATGAGAATGATCAATATTCCATCCCTTCTTTAGAATATATCATGGATATAAAGCCAATGAGGCATTGGGTTCACTCATGAGGATGATCAAGATTAACAGGTTCCATCCCTGCTATGTTCTGCCCTGGTTAAATGGCTTAAGTTTTAGGAGGTAAATAAATGCCCCAGTATATTTTTTCTTTATAAAAATTGTAATGTACAAATACCACTCAAATTGCATGTTTTAAATCATAAAAATAGAGAGATCAGAGATGTACTGAAATTCATTATATAGAAAAACAAGAAACCAAAATCTTGATACGGAACTTCCAAAAACATTATCTTACAGGCTTGTTTGCTAAAATTAATTCATGATTATTACAAACCTAATTTCTCAACAGTGTCGATCTAAATACCAGGTGTAACAAGCTTTTGACAACAATATAAATAAGGGAGGCTTGCACAAGTGGTCACTGGAAGCTGTCATAGGTCCACGCTGGTAAATAAATGTGGTCACTTGACCTCAATCCAACATGATCAAGGGGAAGAATCATGCACCTTCATGATGTGAAGGTTATAGTAACCCCAAGAGAATGAACAGAAGTAGGTTTTTCCCCACTACCATTATTAAATCACATTGTGGTGTAAGGAAACTGGATGGAAGAATCGTAGCAAGTGCATGTGGATAAGGTGTTGAGAATGGAGATAAGCAATAACTTCACTCTTATCATGCACTTGTTGGTTTTGTTGAGTCTAGTTAAACTCTATTAAGTTTTAGTTGGTTTGTGCTGCTACCTTTTTTCTCATATATATCGATGTTAATGCCATCTTCCAGGGGTAACAAGAACCTTATAAACAAGGAGGCTTGCACGAGTGGTTGCCAAAAGTGGTCACCCGTCATTGGTATAATAGGGAAAATATGTGTGGGAACACCATTCCAAACTAGAATGACTGAAAAAGGTTAACAAGCATGCACCCTCATGATATGACAAGGATAGAACTTAACCCAAAGAGAAGGATCTCAAACAAATTGTTTCACCCTCTGCCAAAAATGAAGGCTAGAAATCACATTATTGAATACGGTAGCAGGATGGAAGAATCATACCTAGTGCAAGTAAATAAGGTGTTAGAATAGAGATAAATCTATGGCTTCAATATTCTAAAATATATTTTTATTTTGAGGCTCACTTTCATCTCCTCGCTATCTATTTAGAGGCCCTCTCTGGTTTTAGGATTTAGTTGGTTTACGTTACCAACTATCTCTTAGGCTTCGTCTCAAAACAAGGACCTACCTGGAATCATTAAATTCAGTGTTGTAAAGTGTAGGCATTACACTTGCCATCCTCCCTGCCCAAGGGAGATTTTTAGCTCTATGTGTAGGTTTTTTGTTCACCCTCAATAGCTAAGAGGTTGGACTCAAATTTTCCTCCCTGCCCAATGGGGATTGTTAGCTCTATGTGTAGGATGTTTGTTCACCCTCAATAGCTAAGAGGTTAGACTCAAATTGTTTTCAACCGATTAGTGCATTTCTTCGTTATTCGAATGCTTTATTAGCCTACCTACTTGATTTAAGATCCCTTTGGTACCTAGACTATAACAAGGTAAAGGTGCACTTGGGAGTATGGGAGGAATGAAAAATGTAGTTGATCACTATATAATGCACATTGAGGCCTAGATAAAGTTGATTGATGAATGGTATAATAATGTATATAGGATAAGCTCCGAAGGGAGTTCCAAATTAATGTTCAAATCTAACCCTATCTATAAGCTTTTCATCCTAGGGTGGGAATGAAATCTATCCCAACCTTTCATGGATAACAAAATTTTCTACTCATTGTTATATTTCCTTACTAGGGAAAGTCCATGTCAAACATGCATTCCTCCATCAATGAGGCACTTTATAATATAGTGATGGAAGGAGTCCATGATACTCTTGGATTCCTCATGCAAGATGTAGAGGTTAAATTTAGGTGAAATTTGACACACATAATTGTATCCAAGAGCTTAAGAGGCATTTATGCAACATGAAATACATGGAGCAGGTTGTAAACATTATGGACTTGAAAGGCCAAATGTGTCACTCCAAGGGCTTAAGAAGAATTTAGGAACTATGAAATCCCCATCATTCATCAATATATTAAATTCCCTCTTCATGATAACCTGGTCCCAACCTTCTAAGAATAATCTATCTCACTTCCCAACCTTCTAATATTAATCTATCTCACTTCCCCCCTTAATCGAAGACTCACCTTTATTAATCTATATCACTTCCTCCCTTAATCGAAGACTCAATTTTATTAATCTATCTCACTTCCAAGTTCCACCCTTAATCAAAGACTTAACTTCTATTAAAATAGTCATCCCACCTATTAATGCTAAATAGTCAGCCTAACCATCATATCCTATTAATAAGGAAAACAACATCTTTGGAAAACACCCAAAAATTTGCAGCAATTTCAAAATGCAGCCATCCCTTCTTCAGTATATATCATGGATATTCAATCCAACAATTTATTGGTTCACTCATGAGAATGATCAAGAGGCCATCCCTTCTTCAAAATATATCATGGATAGAAAGCCAATGAGGCATTGGGTTCACTCGTGAGGATGATCAATAGTAAGAGGTTCCGTCCCTGCTATGTTCTACCTTGGTCAAATGGCTTAAGTTGTAGGAGGTAAATAAATACCTCAATATATTTTTTCTTTATAAAAACTGTAATGTACAAATACCCCTCAAATCACATGTTTTAAATCACAAAAAAGAGAGAGATCAGAGATGTATTCAAATTCATTATATGAAAAAACAAGAAACCAAAATCTTGATACGAATCTTCCAAAATCATTATCTTACAGGCTTGTTTCCTAAAATTTATTCATGATTATTACAAACCTAATTTCTCAACAGTATCAATCCGAATACCAGGTGTAACAATTTGTTGACAACAATATAAAGAAGGGAGGCTTGCACAAGTGGTCACTGGAAGCTATCATAGGTCCACGCTGGTAAATAAATGTGGTCACTTGACCTCAATCCAACATGATCAAGGGGAAGGATCATGCACCTTCATGATATGAAGGTTATAGTAACCCCAAGAGAATGATCAGAAGCAGGTTGTTCGCCGCTACCATTATTAAATCACGTTGTGGTGTAGGGAAACCAGATGGAAGAATCGTAGCAAGTGCATGTGGATAACGTGTTGAGAACAGAGATAAGAAATAACTCCACTCTTATCATGCCCTTATTGGTTTTGTTGAGTCTAGTTAAAATCTATTAAGTTTTAGTTGGTTTTTGTTGCTACCTTTTTTCTCATAAATATCGATATTAATGCCAGCTTCTAGGGGTAATAAGAACCTTATAAACAAGGAGGCTTGCATGAGTGGTTGCCAAAAGTGGTCACCCGTAATTGGTATCATAGGGAAAATATGTGTAGGAACACCACTCCAAACTAGCATGACTGAACAAGGTTAACGAGCATGCACCCTCATGATATTACAAGGATAGAAATTAACCCAAAGAGAAGGATCTGAAACAAATTTTTTCACCCTCTACCAGAAATGAAGGCTAGAAATCACATTATTGAATACGGTAGCAGGATGGAAGAATCATACCTAGTGCAAGTAAATAAGGTGTTAGAATAGAGATAAACCTATGGCTTCAATCTTCTAAAATATTTGTTTCTTTCGAGGCTCACTTTCATCTCCTTGCTATCTATTTAGAGGCCCTCTCTAGTTTTAGGCTTTAGTTGGTTTACATTAACAACTGTCTCTTAGGCTTGGTATCAAAACAAGGACCTACTTGGAATCATTAAATTCAGTGCTATAAAGTGTAGGTGTTACACTTGCCATTTTTCCTACCCAAGGGGTATTTTTAGCTTTATGTGTAGGTTTTTTTTTCACCCTCAATAGCTAAGAGGTTGGACTCGAATTGTCCTTCCTGTCCAAGGGGGATTGTTAGCTCTATGTATAGAATGTTTGTTCACCCTCAATAGCTAAGAGGTTGGACTCAAATTGTTTTCAACCAATTAGTGCATTTCTTCATTATTCGAATGCTTTATTAGCCTACCTACTTTATTTAAGCTCCCTTTGGTACCTATACTATAACAAGGTAAAGGTGCACTTGGGAGTATGGGAGGAATGAAAAAATGTAGTTGATCGCTACAGAATGCACATTGAGGCCAAGATAAACTTGATTGATGAATGGTAGAATAATGTATATAGGATAAGCTCCGAAGGGAGTCCCAAAGTAATGTTGAAATCTAACCCTATCTAGAAGCTTTGCATCCTAGAGTGGGAATGCACTCTTTCCCAGTCTTTCATGGATACCAAAATTTTGTACTCATTGTTGTATTGCCTTACTAGTGAAAATCCATGTCAAACATGCATTCCTCCATCAATGAGGCACTTTATAATATAGTGATGGAAGGAGTCCATGATACTCTTGGCTCCCTCATGCAAGATGTAGAGGTGAAATTTAGGTGAAACTTGATACACATAAGTGTATCCAAGGGCTTAAGAGGAATTTAGGCAACATGAAATCCATGGAGCAGGTTGTAAAAATTATGGACTTGAAAGGCCAAATGTGTCACTCCAAGGGCTTAAGAATAATTTAGGAACTATAAAATCCACATCATTCGTCAATATATTAAATTCCCTCTTCATGATAATCTGGTCCCAACCTTCTAAGAATAATCTATCTCAATTCCCAACCTTCTAAGATTAATCTATCTCACTTCCCCCCTTAATCGAAGACTCAACTTTATTAATCTATCTCACTTCCAAGTTTCACCCTTAATCAAAGACTTAACTTCTATTAAAATAGTTAGCCCACCTATTAATGCTAAATAGTCATCCTAACCATCATATCCTATTAATAAGGAAAACAACATCTTTGGAAAATACCCAAAATTTTGCAGCAATTTCAAAGTGCAGCCATCCCTTCTTCAGTATATATCGTGGATATTCAAGCCAGCGATTTATTGGTTCACTCATGAAAATGATCAAGAGGCCATCCCTTCTTCAAAATATATCATGGATAGAAAGCCAATGAGGCATTGGGTTCACTCGTGAGGATGATCAAGAGTAACAGGTTCCATCCCTGCTATGTTCTACCTTGGTCAAATGGCTTAAGTTTTAGGAGGTAAATAAATATCCCAGTATATTTGTTCTTTATAAAAACTATAATGCAAAAATACCCCTCAAATCACATGTTTTAAATCAAAAAAAGAGAGAGATCAGAGATGTACTGAAAGTCATTATATGGAAAAACAAGAAACCAAAATCTTGATATGGAACTTCCAAAAAAATTATCTTTCAGGATTTTTTGCTAAAATTGATTCATGATTATTACAAACCTAATTACTCAATAGTATTGATCTGAATACTAGGTGTAAAAAGTTGTTGACAACAATATAAAGAAGGGAGGCTTGCACAAGTGGTCACTGGAAGCTGTCATAGGTCCACGCTGGTAAATAAATGTGGTCACTTGACCTCAATCCAACATGATCAAGGGGAAGGATCATGCACCTTCATGATATGAAGGTTATAGTAACCCAAGAGAAGGATCAGAATCAGTTTTTTCCCTTCTACCATTATTAAATAACATTGTGGTGTAGGGAAATCAAATCGAAGAATCGTAGCAAGTGCATGTGGATAAGGTGTTGAGAACAAAGATAGGAAATAACTTCACTCTTATCATGCACTTTTTGGTTTTGCTGAGTCTAGTTAAACTCTATTAAGTTTTATTTGGTTTGTGTTGCTACCTTTTTTCTCATAGATATCGATGTTAATGCTAGCTTCCAGGGGTAACAAGAACCTTATAAACAAGGAAGCTTGCACGAGTGGCTGCCAAAAGTGGTCACCTATCTTTGGTATAATAGGGAAAATATGTGTGGGAACACCACTCCAAACTAGCATGACTGAAAAAGGTTAACGATCATGCACCCTCATGATATGACAAGGATAGAACTTAACCCCAAGAGAAGGATCTGAAACAAATTTTTTCACCCTTTGTCAGAAATGAAGGCTAGAAATCACATTATTGAATATGGTAGCAGGATGGAAGAATCATACCCAGTGCAAGTAAATAAGGTGTTAGAATAGATATAAAGCTATGGCTTCAATATTCTAAAATATTTTTTTTCTTTCGAGGCTCACTTTAATCTCCTCGCTATCTATTTAGAGGCCCTCTCTAGTTTTAAGCTTTAGTTGGTTTACGTTACCAACTGTCTCTCGGGCTTGGTCTCAAAACAAGTACCTACTTGGAATCATTAAATTCAGTGTTGTGAAGTGTAGGCATTACACTTTCCATCCTCCCTGCACAAGGGGGATTTTTAGCTCTATTTGTAGGTTGTTTGTTCACCCTCAATAGCTAAGAGGTTGGACTCAAATTGTCCTCCCTGCTCAAGGGGGATTTTTAGCTCTATGTGTAGGACGTTTGTTCACCCTCAATAGCTAAGAGGTTGGACTCAAATTTTTTTCAACCAATTAGTGCATTTCTTCGTTATTCGAATGGTTTTTTAGCCTACCTACTTGATTTAAGCTCCCTTTGGTACCTAGACTATAACAAGGTAAAGGTGCATTTGGGAGTATGGGAGAAATGACAAAATGTAGTTGATCACTACAGAATGCACATTGAAGCCCAAATAATTTTGATTGATGAACGGTAGAATAATGTATATAGGATAAGCTCCGAAGGGAGTCCCAAAGTAATGTTGAAATCTAACCCTATCTAAAAGCTTTGCATCCTAGAGTGGGAATGCACTATTTCCCAACCTTTCATGAATACCTAAATTTTCTACTCATTGTTATATTGCCTTACTAGGGAAATTCCATGTCAACATGCATTCCTCCATCAATGAGGCACTTTATAATATAGTGATGGAAGGAGTCCATGATATTGTTGGGTCCCTCATGCAAGATGTAGAGGTGAAATTTAGGTGAGATTTGACACACAGAAGTGTATCCAAGGGCTTAAGAGGCATTTAGGCAACATAAAATCCATGGAGAAGGTTGTAAACATTTTCAACTTGAAAGGCCAAATGTGTCACTCCAAGGGCTTAAGAAGAATTTAGGAACTATGAAATCCATGGAGCAGATTGTAAACATTATGGACTTGAAAGGCCAAATGTGTCACTCCAAAGAAAATGTGGGATTGAATGACACAAAATATAAGCCCACAAGATCCCTGGAGCAGGTTGTAAACATTATAGACTTGAAAGGCCAAATGTGTCACTCCATGGACTTAAGAAGAATTTAGGCACTATGAAATACTTAACTTCTATTAAAATAGTCAGTCCGCCTATTAAATTATACAAGCTATTGTGTTACATTTAAAATATAAATGATGAAAATAATGACTTGGTCAATTCAACCAGCTATATAATAATCTTCTCAACTAAATTGTGATCCCAAACTTTCTTATTTTTCATATCACATGGAAGAATCACTCCAGCAAAAACTACACTACCAAAAATTTCTCCATCATAATCTATTTTTGCTGGGAAATAGATAAACATATTTGTTAATGGTTGTTTGACCAACCTTTCGAGCAGTGGATTATAAACTCATTGGTTTAATACACCATAACTCTTATTCAGTGTTATCCAATCATTTCTTTAGTACACCCTAACTCTTTGATCGATCATAAGGGCAATCTAAGAACCACCAATTACTACATTTGGTGGTATTAAACTAAGAAAATAATGTGAAGGGGCCATATAAATAATTAGATTCAAGGATATAAAATTGATTTGATGGCCTAAGAATATTGACATCTCATTGCTGGGTCACATTGCAAGGCATGCTATGCCATTGCCTGCTTCATAGAACACATAATACATAGGACAGGAGGTTTGATGAAGTTTATTGTTGCGTTAAATGCATTACACTTTTCCTATTGCATTACTGCTTCACTACCTACTGAACTAGACTTTCAAAAAACAAGACATTGAAATTGTGCTTCAATGCAATATTTATGCCTTTTGGTAGCTTAAGATACAGGGATTAGAGGGCAGTCTCTATGAAAAATTTACAGCCACAATCTGAAAATAGTGAAATTTTCATAAATATATGACATGAGTATGTAGAGCATGCAAAATTAGCTAAGAACCAAAATGAGTATATAGACACAGTAGCATTTCAAAAGCAAGGAAGGAAAGCAGCAAAGAAGCTTAAATACCTTGATCTAGGGCTTCCAGAAAATTATGGAATTTCTCCAACTTGTGAACCTATTCTTGTTCAAATGTTAACCCAATTATATAAACCCTAACTCCAAACTAAACATTGAAGCAACTGCATTGTACCCTTTAGCAAAAATTTTGCGCCAAATGATATTTCCCGCTTTCCATGAAAGAATCACAACTCCATAGTTCTCCATCGCAAACCCTTTAAACCAAGGCTACTCGCTGCTATGCTAACACGCAGGATTAACGACTTGGTGAATGTTGTATGGGATGTGTTGTGTAGACACGCAGGATTGTGCGATGTGGACAGCTTCCAAGGCAACTAGATGAGAATGTATGCGTGATGAGCATGGCTTCATTTATGAGGGAAAGCTTTCAGAAGCTTTCATTGTACTATACTAAATGCGGAGAATATATGATTCAAAAATTAGTATTTTGAGAATACAATTAAATGACCTCCTGAACAGATAGATGCCCGATGGTGTGCCCATCTGTCATCCCAACTCAGCTGTTAAACATTATTACAAAATACTATTGAGTAGGTCCAAAAAATATTTTTGCTCCAATTTATGGTTAGCAGGTCATCTCAACTCCAATTCTTAAACATCATTACAAAATAATATTGAAGTTGTAACCCTAATTCCAAAAATTAATTTTTCCCCAATTTCTATTAAAATTATTTCTATTATTTTTGGAGCGAAACAAAACTTGAAATAGAAATTATTAATGTTTGTGAGATGGGTTCAGTTAATTCGAAGTCTCCTCACCTTTTCTGCACATTTTCTCCACACCAATGTCGAGAATATTAGTAATACATGTGCGATCAAAGAGCCAAGGTGCACAGGGGCATAGCTTACTATCAATAATAAGCACACTCAAGAGCTTAGGCGATAGTTGAGAGCTCAACTACCAGATTCAAGAAGCCTACTCTCCAATTGGTTTAGGAGGAAATTACTCAAGCAAAGATGAAATCAACAAATGATCGACACGCCCTCACGAATACTTCATGTTGATAAAGGTAATGGATTAGGTTCTAGATTCCAAACATACCTGAGGTTGTTTCAACTATTATATGTATTATGGTCGACATCTATTGACATTTAAAGTTTCTCCCAAAGAAATATGTGCTTTGGCAAGGGATTTAAAATTTCCAAAAGAATAGGAGTGTGTTTATTTATAGAGATTGGGGACTCGAATACCACTATTAATGATATGGAAAAAAAAAATCATGAGGGGATAACTTTCTAGCCTTATTTTAGATCAATAATACAATTAGGAGGTTTCTTCATTGATATAGATTCCTACCATGTCTTGTGAGAACATAACCAAGGGATGATTTGGTGGGAGAAAGTTAATTCAAAACAAAATGAAGGGGATATTATAATTAATGGTGTATTGTGAAAACAACTTATTCCCTTTATAGTTAATCAAAGTTTATTTGACAAAGCACCATGTAATCAAATTTTATTGGTGGGGAAGACAAGCACCATGTAATCAAATTTTATTTGACAAAGGGATTGGTTATTAATTGATTGGTTCAAAGGAAAATATGTCAAGTTATTTATGGTTAGCACCTTCTGGTGCACTTTCCTAGAGACCCTGGCTCTTGATATTACTAGAATGGATGTGATGATACTACAGATCCTCTTGTTCAAGTTGGTCAAATCCATTACAGAATTAAAATATGGAGGAGATGATCTTGAAGACCTTTCAAGGAAAGTTGGTCAAATCCATTACATAATTACAATATGGAAGATCAAGGAAAAAATGGTGTACATCAAATACAACATAACATGTGCTCCCTTATTAATTTGTATATATTAAACTGCCTTGTTAGAAGCAACTCTGTGGTTTCACCACACCAGTCTTTGTGCCTTTTACATCTTTACACTGAGCCTATACAGATTCTACTCCATTAATCTTGTAGCTGAGTTACACATTCTTCAACTCAATTCCCTGTCATGGTACACTAGGGCCGCATGAAAGAGAAATAGCCACCTGTGTGGCTGATATGCCAATTATGTTCTTATATGAAACTCCATTGATGGTCACACCATTGGATCCCTATACAAAGAAAACATTGAACATTGAGTGGAAGTGAAAAAGTCATCATTGTAGATAGACTTCTAGGAGAAAACATTGAACATTGAGGGGAAGTGAAAATTTCCAAAAATACTTATAGTTCTAAATAAAGACTTACAATTCTAATTTTTTTATTTTTAGGGTAGACTGTTATCTATTTAGAAAATCTAAAACCTATTTATAAAGATGGATAAAGTGTATATTCGAAATGTTAAAATTTTAAACCTCTTTACATAGTTTTAACAGAGTTTTAGTTTAATATTCTACTTACAATATGAAAAATTACTAAAATTTATATTCAAACAAAATTTATCATTTATATATAAAAAAAATTTGGTGATAATTACATCTAAGTATATTTTGTTGATGCTTTTAGAACTAGTCATTAGCTACTAGCCAATGTAATTCAAGAAGATGAACCACACTTAGAAACATGTTAGAAAAATATACTTAAATGTGATTACCACGAAAAAACTTTATATACATTTTATAAATCACAAAAACAAAATTCCTATACATAAATTTTAAAAAAAATTACGTGACTGGAGCAGCTATTAAACAAGGTCTGTGAGGGGAGGTTGGCAATGGTCACATTTCTTGTGGTGAATTTCAGGTTGTCCCTCCATCGTAGAGGCACTCGATACTCTGGCCCTCCAACATTTAGGTTGTCCCTCACATCAAACATGTGGCGAATTTCATGTTGTCCACCAAATTATAAACAACCATATATGTTTATATGTACAAATGAAAAATAAAATTAGAGATATATTCTTAATACTATTAATTATAATTATTTTAAAATCTAAATTTATATATTAAAAAAAATTAACAAAATTAAATATTTTGCATTAAATTTGAATTTAAAGAAAAGGAAATAACATTTTTATGATCATCTAAAATAAACCAAATTTATATTCTTATATATGAACTTCTTATCAATAAAATAAAAATAATACAACCATCAAACACTTAGAAATAAAAATATATTACACGATCTTTAAAAAATTAAAAATTAAAAATTAAAAGAGATAAATAAAAAGTGGACACGGGGAATAAACATCTAACTAAAATGACGGATGATGAGTACATTTAAAAAAATGACACCCAGAAAAATAAACACAAGCATTTAATTAAAAAAGCATGAGTACATTTTATTCAATATTAATATTACTTTTCTAACCAAAAAAAATAATATATAATACCACAAATGAACATAATACTTGTATGCTTATAAAATTTCCACAGGTTTGATGTGAGGGACATTTAGTAAAATAAAATAAATTTCCACAATTTTGTCATTCACCAAATGAGGAGTCAACTAACATAGCTTTCGCTTGATCTATAGATGCATTTCCATCTAAGGACTAATATTGTGAGCTTGGGCTTGCCAAGAGGTTCTCAAACTGACTGTGAAGGGATTTAATTTCATCATTTTGATGGTTCATCTGAAGTTGGAAGTCATGAATTCTTTCATATTGTTTTACAACTATAAGGGAGATCTAGAAGAGAAACTCCAAAAGAGAGTGAGAGTTTATACTATAGGAAGGTGTAGGTAGAGGGGGAAATTTGAGGATCCCACTGCTCCACCTTCACAACTCGTATTGTCCATCATTGGGTCTTTCCAATTGCATACTCTATCATTAACTAGTTCAATTTCAAATTCCCAATTTCTTGCCAAAATAACGTGTGGTTGACTACCAATCACACGAGATAATACCAATGACTGGCAAAGGCCGAATGAAGAGCACCAGAGAGAAATAAAGATAACAAATTCTCCCGTGAAAGCCAAGGAAACCGATGTAGACCAATAACCATTTCGAACAAGAATTTATTGATCTACATCTTGCTCACATAATCACATCCTTAGTTAATTTCCTCCATAATATTTCAAAGCTTGCGCACAAACAAATGATTCTTCCCTGGCATGTTTGGACCTTGATGGAAGAGCTCGGTTGCAAGAGAGAATTTCAAGGAATCGACCTCGGACAAGTCAGACCACTATACAAATCTCTCATCCAAAGCCCATGAGCTCAATGGAACCTCTCAATCACTGAAGAGGTAGAGCAATCTGGAGACCTAGAAGGAGCCTTTACTAATACTAATAATTTTAATTAAAAATATAATTCATTTATTTTTTATAATTTTTTTATTTTATCACTATAAAACATATAATAAAATAAAACCTATAATAAAATAAATAAAAAATTGGAGTGATTTAATACTTATTATAAATTAATACCTTTAAGTTATATAAATATATCACATTTATCCACATCACCTCATAATTCCTCATAACCTTTTTCTTTGCAAGATGCTTCAAAAATAAAGGAAAAGAACAACTACCATATATTTGGGCAACCAATGCGCTCTTAGAGTCTTTATTATGCAGCATTCCTTAGCCTCATCCCAAAAGTTCTAATCAATCCATATTTTTATTTAAAGTTTTATAAAATGTTTCATATTGTTTTTCACCTATATTTTTATATATCTTAAAATCAGTTGACCAGTAAATCATCCAAAATATGTCACCTGATATGGCTGCGTGAGTTCATCGATTGTCCATGTTTGGGGACGTGCAAAAGTTCAGCGACGTGAAGTGATGGACACACCATATATCCCGAGTGGGGATGTGAGTGGAGTTAGATAAGAGGCCATAGGCTTCTTTTATGTTGAAGTGGTCAGCCACATTAGAGCCCCAGCTTAGCTTGCCTGGCTGATCGTCCCTTTGAATCTTCCTTTTCCTTAGCTCATCAGCTAGGTTAGTCCAATCTTGAGAGTGATTTTGCTGGACCCATTCTGGGGCCTAGAGTCATTCCCTCCATTCAGTGTTTTGTTTATTTTTCCAGGAAAGGGCTTCTTTGACCGAGGGAGAGCCCATAAGAAGAGTGTCATCCACATATTGTTGGTGGGTTGAAGGGGCGTTACAGGGGTAGAGGTTAATGGGTTAGAGGTTTAGGGGGTTAAATGGGTTAGGTGTTTAGAGGTTTAGGGGGTTAGGGGATTTAGCAGTTAAGGATTTAGGGGTTAGGGTTTTGGGGGTTAAATGGGTTAGGGTTTTAGGGGTTTAGGGGGTTAAATGGGTTAGGGGTCAGGAATTAGGGTAATTGTGAGGGCATGATAACTAAGGATTTTTTTTGCATGCTAAGGATTGAAAAGGCATGCTAACACATGCCAAAAAGTGTTGGGCACAACATTGATTTTCTAATAACTTGGTTGGGTTCCCAAGTTGAAAAAAAATTAAGGCTATCTATGACGGCATGAAAGCTAAGGAATACCAAGGTGTGGCAGGGAATGCCTAGAATTACTAACACATGTTAGGTAGTTCCAAGGCATGATAGGCATTCCAAGATGTGCCAGGTGCTAGGGTGTGGCATGAACACATCCTAGGGAGTGTGAGGGCCAAGTGTCAGGGAAACACAAGGGAGCACTAGTTTCAAATGCACGGAAATGAAGTATCAGCCAGTTTCAGGTGTGCTAAGAAGGGAGTGACACGGTATTATAGGAAATGACGAGGCATGTTAGAGTGATAGGGAAGCGTACAAATATGTTCCAAGTGCCAAGGTGTGCCATTGTGTGCTAAGGAGTGTTAGGGAGTGCCAAGAAAACATAACAGAGCAGTAGGTCAAAATGCATAAACGAATGAATACGAGTGTGTGACAGGGAGTATTAGCGAGTTTTAGGTATCTCGAGGAGGGAGTAACATGGTATGATAGGCAATGCTAAGTCATGTTATAGTGTTAGGGCGACATGCATCTAAGATGTGCCAGGTGCTAGGGTGTGCCAACATGTGCTAGGAAGTGTTAGGGACTGTTAGGGAAACACAAGGGAGAATTTACGTTGTAGCCATTGGAGAAGTGTTTACATTGTAGCCATTGCAGGATCACGATAATTTTTTTCCATGGAGAATTATTTATGTTGTATCCATTGCATTAAACAAAGAGGTCTATCAATGCTTTTTTTTATGTGTTTATAAATTGGAAGAGACCTTAAAATCTACCTCACCAATCTGACCCCAATTGGTGAGTGCAAGAATTTGCGAAATGGCATCATGAGTGGAGCCTTTTCCAAAAGAGATTATTCATTTACATTACACTATATACAACATGCAGTTAGTGTTCCATCCATGTTAGCACACACACCTGATGGTATAAGTCCTTAAAATGGTACAAAAAATGATTTTTTTTATATATTCACATACGAGACAGTCACAAGATGTAAAAAAAATCACATACTTATCAAAATCCTCAACCAGGAATATGCTAAATTGCTTCAAAATGTGCTTGCAACTAAGTGGAATCAAATACAATCATTGCAATGGGTTAAGGGGATCTAAGAGAGAATTATGTAAGGAGCTTCTTTTAGGTAAAGGACATTGGTATTACTATTGTTAAAGGGGGTGGCCTACAAGGATACATTGGTAGCTATTGATGCAAGAGCATATTTTCAACAATTTATTTCAAAATTTGTATTCGTCCTCCAGAAGGTCTTAGAGATTTATAGGAGGTAGTTGGTTTCCTTGTTGCCCTATAATTTTGTAGAATTTCTAATTTCATATTTGGGATAGGAAATTTTAGTAATTTTAGGCATAAGTTAAGATGTTCTTTGATTTTTAAGGCCTCCTAGTCATTAGGAAAGTTGAGTCTTATGATTAGGATTGCTTGTGGCATCCAATTTATTTTTCAAACTCCAATACACCAAGGAAAATATGTGGAGGACATTTGGGGGAAGTGTGATTGTCCATAAAATTTAGATTGGATTTAGGGAACTTGTAGCTCTTTTCCTTGGACCCTACTAGTTCTTAGAGGTTGTATTTAGAGCAGTTAGTAGGAAAAAGCATAATATTCCCAAGAATATTAGTGTTGGAGCACCTGTCGTTTGGGAGAAAGGATAAGGGGTTCTAGGAGTTAACGGGTTTAAGGGTTTAGGAGAAAGAGGTTAAAGGTAAAGGGTAAAAGGTTAGGTCTTATTGGATTTAGAGGTTAGGGTGTTGAGGTATAGGGGGTTTAAGGGTTAGAGGTTAATGACTTAGTGGTTAAGGGATTCAAGGGTTAAAGATTAACCATCAAGGGCTTACATGTCATGGGATTTAGAGGTTAAGTGCTTAAGGGTTATGGTATTTAGGTGTCAGCGAGTTAAGGGGTTGGGGGTTAATGATTTTAGGGGCTAAGGGTTATGGGTTAAGGGTCAAGGTTTAAGAGGATATGGGATAAGGTTTTATCCGGTTCAAGGATTCTAAGTTAGGGGTTAGGAGTTAAGGGGCTAGTGGCTTTGGGTTTAAGGGATCAAAGGGTTAATTTGTTATGAGTTATGGGTGTAGGGGTTAAGGGATTGTGGCTTTGGGGTTAAAGGGATAGGTATTCTAGTGGTTATGGGTTAAGTGCGTGTGGGTTGTGATAATGTGGCTCCTAATCCCCTTGTCAAAACTATTGGGGTTTCCCCTATAAATTTCTCTCATTGCCTTACCTATAGGTCCCGTATCCCCTATGTCATAAGGCCCTAAGGGTCCTTCTCATTCTCTAATGTTAGGATTATATATCTCACTAAACCATGCTTGAACCTCTCACTTCTACCCATCCATGCTACCTTCATGTCCCCTTTCCCCATTCAATACACCAAAAGATCCCCCTCCCCCAAAATTCATGATAATTGAACATTTGGAGGTGATAATTTAACAACAACTTCACAACTAGTCCATTTATAATGGTGTCTTGGAACTGTTAGATGTCATTTCATTGAGCTACAGTGATAGGTGAGAGCTATGCATAGCTCACTAAAGGTGTATCAATAGGCTATTAGTCTATTAGCTATATAATTTGACTTTTTTTATTTGTAACTTAGCGAAATGGAAAAGATGTGGAGACAATCTCCATTCTTCTTCTTTCATTGGACCATGTAAAATAAATGAAGCAAATAGTCTCAACCCCTTGGAGAAGGAAAGTTGAGAGAAATAATTAGCATGAACAAACAAAGAATCCAATGAGTTAAGTTTAGAGGTGTATCCCTTTGTAAACAAGCATCCATAAGCTTGTTAGTGTTAGTATGAATATTTACTAGAGGTTGAGTAGTCTTTACATCACCAACCACATCGAATTGAAAGGTACCAACCCCTAAAATAAAAATGATGTCTCCAAATAAGGTGTAGTTAATACCAATAATATCACCTTATGAATCTATTACAATATGATTTGGAAAGTACGTTTCCATACATGTGTGAAAGAAACAATCCATTTGGTTAGCAAAAGGAAGTCTTTATTAAGACCTCCAGAAACCACCTTGAAGGAGACAATAAGGGTTTGAAACCATATAATACAAGTTGATCTATGAACCCCATTTCTGATGTGTTCTATGCATGTGTTTGTTCACTCGATTTGACATGTGATAGACAATATATGAAGCCTTTTTTTCCACATATAATCTTCATTAGATAGAATGAAGTGTCTGGATTAGAGTTAAACTTCCTCTTTTAGTTTGTTGTCTTTTTTTGTCTTTTAGAGTACAAATCTTTCTGGTATACTCTGCTAAGGTAGTTTGGCTTTCAAATATTCAAGGAATATGTGAGTTAATATAAGACCATATTGTAATATTTGAAATAACATGATGAACTATTTAGCACAATTTATGGTGTTGGATTGATTGAGATGTTTATTTTTGGATGGATGGATGTACATCTCTTTAGCCAATAGACAAAACTCATTAAGCAATGTTGCAAGTATGTTATTGACATGTTGAAGTTCCATTGAGACTTAGAGGTAGAAGATTTAGAATTGTATGTTTTCACCTATCTGGGTGTGATGATACCTTGTGGAGGTAAGAAAAATTTCCATTTTTTTAACTCTTGGATATATTCTATACGCTCTTGAGAGAATTTCAACCTTTTAAATAAAATTACAAACAAATGTACATTCATGCAATAATTAGTAATTTATTTGGGGGTGACTCAACAAATTGTAGCATGTTGGCATGTTGAATTTGTTATTAAGTTAATTAGGGCTTGATAAATTTGTAAGCTTCAGTGGGATTTATTGTGGTTGTATTTGTTTTAGAGAAGCGAGTTTGGAGTGGTGGTTGTGCTTCCTTTATTGAATTTGATTTCTTTGGTTCTTCTTCTTGTGCATTCCCACTGTGGTATATTCTTGTTAGTGATTAAGGGGTTAGGGATTGGGGGATTAAGGGTTAGGGGCATAATGAATTAGTATTTAAGGGATTAGGGATTGGGGTTAGGGGAATAATGAGTTAGTGTTTAAGGGGTTATGGATTGGGGGGTTAGGGGTTAGGGGATTTAGGCACATTTAGGGGTTAGAGGAATAATGAGTTAGTGGTTAAGGGATTAGGGATTTGGGGCTTAGGGGTTAGGGGATTTAGGTGTAGTTATGGGTTAGGTGAATAATGAGCCAGTGGTTAAGCGATTAGGGAGTAGGGGCTTAGGGCTTAGTGGATGTAGTAGTTAAGGATTTTAGGGGTTAGGGGTGAGGGGTTAATGGGTTAATGGTTAAGCGTTAATAGTTTAGGGGTTTAGGGGTTAGGGGGTTAGGGGTTTAGGTGTTAGTGGTTTAGGGGTTTAAGGGTTTAGAGGTTTAGGGTTTATGGGTTAAATGGGTTAGGGTTTTAGGGGTTTAGGGGGTTAAATGGGTTAGGAGTTGATAATTAGGGCTTAAGGGGTCAGGGGTTAAGGGTTAGACATTTAGGGTTTACAGGGTTAAATGGGTTTACGGTTTAGAGGTTTAGGGGGTTAGGGGATTTAGCAGTTAAGGATTTTAGGAGTTAGGGGTTAAGGGGTTAAGGGGTTAGATGTTTAGGGGGTTAAATGGGTTAGGGATTTAGAGGTTTAGGGGGTTAGGGGATTTAGCAGTTAAGTATTTTAGGGGTTATGGGTTAGGGTTTTAGGGGTTTAGGCAGTTAAATGGGTTAGGGGTCGGGAATTAAAGTTTAAGGGGTTAGGGGTTAAGGGTTTAAGGGGTTAAATGGGTTAGGGGTTTAGAGTTTAGGGGGTTAAATGGGTGAGGGGTTATAGTCATTTCTTAGGTGAACAAGGCATAATCTAGTTGTAGTAACCATAACTTGGTCAAGTTGTTATATTCAAGGCAAGACTTGGGTGGGTTCCCAAGTTCCAAAAAAGTAAGGGTAATTGTGAGGGCATGATAACTAAGGAGTGTCAATGCGTGCCAAGGAATGAAAAGGCATGCTAACACATGTAGAAAGTGTCAATGGATGTTGAGGAGTGTTAGGGAGTGCCAGGACATTGTAAGGGAGAATTAAGTCAAAATGCATGGAAATGAATGAATAAGAGTGTGTGCCAAGTAGTGTCAACGAATTCCAAGTGTCTCAAGGATAATGTGTGTTAGGGTAAGGTCAGAATAAGACTTGTAGGAGGGAAGCCTATGGTTACATAAAGGGTTGGACAAAGTAGTTTCAGACAAAGGGAAACTTTGGGCTGGGCACAACATCGATTTTCCAATGACTTGGTTGGGTTCCCAAGTCACAAAAAAAGAAAGGTTATCTATGACGACATGAAAGCTAAGGAATACCAAGGTGTGTCAGGGAATTCCTAGAAGTACTAAGACATGTTAGGCAGTTCCAAGGCATGATAGGCATGCCAGAATGTGGCAGGTGCTAGGGTGTGGCATGAACAGATGCTAGGGAGTGTGAGGGCTAAGTGTCAGGGAAACACAGGGGGGCACTAGTTTCAAATGCATGGAAATGAGGTATAAGCCAGTTCTAGGTATGCTAAGAAGGGAGTGACATGGTATTTTAGGAAGTGCCAAGGCATGTTAGAGTGCTAGGGAAGCATACAAAGTTGTTCCAAGTGCCAAGGTGTGCCAATGTCTGCTAAGGAGTGTTAGGGAGTGCCAGGAAAACATAACAGAGGCGCACTAGGTCAAAATTCATAAAAGAATGAATAAGAGTGTGTGACAGGGAGTGTTAGCAAGTTCTAGGTGTCTCGAGGAGGGAGTGACACGGTATGATAGGCAGTACTAAGTCATGTTATAGTGTCAGGGTGACATGCATCCAAGATTTTATATATTCGCATATGGGACAGTCACAAGATGTCAACAAAATCACATACTTATCGAAATCCTCAACCAAAAATATGCTACATTGCTTCTTAATGTGCTTGCAACTAGGTAGGCATCAAAGACAATCATTGCAATGGGTTAAGGGGATCTAAGAGAGAACTATGTAAGGAGTTCCTTCTAGCTGGTAAAGGACATTTGTATTACTATTGTTAAAGGGGGTGGCCTACAAGGATACATTGGTAGCTATTGATGTAAGAGCATAATTTCAACAATTTATTTCAAAATTTGTATTTGTCCTCCATAAGGTCTTGGATATTTTTAGAAGAGGAAGTTGGTTTCCTTGTTTCCCTATAATTTTGTAGAATTTCTGATTTCATATTTGGCATAGGAAATTTTAGTAATTTTAGGCATAAGTTAAGATGTTTATTTATTTATTTTTAAGGCCTCCTAGTCATTAGGAAAGTTGAGTCTTATGAGTAGGATTACTTGTGGCATCCTATGTATTTTCCAAACTCCAATACACCAAGGAAAATATGTACTGGAGGACATTTGGGGGAAATGTGATTGTCCATGAAATGTAGATCAAATTTGGGGAACTTGTAGCTCTTTTCCTTGGACCCTACTAGTTCTTAGAGGTTGTATTTGGAGCGGTTAGCAGGAAAAAACATAATATGCCCAAGAATATTAGTGTTGGATCACCTATGGTTAAAACACGAGATTCAAAGTTCAAATCCCCTTGAGTTGCCAACCAAAAAAATAATATTTTTTATCTATTTATTTATTAAATTTTTAGAATGTGGTTTGATGAAAAAAGAAAAATATAATATAAAAGAAATAAATATGACATGATTAAATTTCATGTGGTTTGAATATCTATTTTCAAAAATAAAAAATATAAATTTATCCACTATCCACTTATGGATATTTCAATGCAAAATTCTGAATGCTAATGATTTTGTCTTAATTGCTAACTATCTTAAATGGGTTTCATCTTAATTTTCATTGTCTTAAGTCACCATTATCTTAAATATAAAGTTATGTCTTAAATATTTTGTCTCAAAGTGCTTTTGTCTTAAATCTAAAATTTTGTCTTAAAATATTTTTTGTCTCAAATTTCTTTTGTCTTAAAATATATTTGTCTCAAAATTCTTTTGTCTTAAATATAAAGTTTTATCTTAAAATATATTTGTCTCAACCTCGTTTTGTCTTAAATATAAAATTTTATCTTAAAATAGTTTTGTCTTAAAAAAAATTTGTCTTAATTTTTTTGTCTCAAATTGTTTTTGTCTTAAATGTTTTTGTCTCAAATTGTTTTTTTCTTAAATATAAAGTTTTGTCTCAAATTATTTTTGTCTCACACTATTTTTGTCTTAAATTTTATATTTAAGACAATTCAATCGATATTAAATTTTAATATAAAATAACTAAAATAAAAAAGTGACTTTTTAAGACAAAAGATTTCTTTTGTCTTAAAAAAATGTCGTAAAAACCCATTAGTGTAGTAGTGCCATAAGACCATTTCACTAGAGCCAAGAAATTCTAACTGAGCGAGACATGGTATATGTTCCTCAATGTGGTCAAGGCACATGTTTTATTGTTGAATCTGGAATTGGATCAGCTGGAAATCCTTTTGAATTTCCTACAAAACCCAAATCAAGTTTCCCCACATTAATCTAAGGGGCCCTAATAGCTTTGGCCACGAGAATTTTCATTATCCAATATTGGTGAACTATCTTTCATACTGGGTGGTACGACCACAACAATGCCCCAGATCTAGAATAAGATCTCGCCAATCTTCCACATGCACTTCTTTTGTTGCTCGTTGATTGAGCTCTGCCTCACATGACGAAATCATTTTCTTTACGTTTGTTGGAGTTCCAACTTTATAGGCTTGAATCACCTCTTGGAGGATCTTGGCATCTATTCGACAACAACTCCTCTTCGGGGGTTGGGCAGAGGACAACACTCTACTGGCATTTTTCCCTTGTCTACGTCTATTAACCCGACCACAAGTTCCATACGAGCTAGCACCCCAAGCCATCACCATTATCTTGTTGTCAAAAAAACCACTAATGAACCAGCGAGGATAACCAGTCACCACAGTCATAGTATAAACAAATATTAGGAATACCTTCTACATTTACAGTAAAAAGGAACACAAAATGGACAGATTCAAGCTTTGGCCAATGAACCAAAAACAAATTCAAGCCATGTGGTCCTCACCACCATTCATATCCATTGTGAGGCACCCTTTGCTCAGAAGCAACACATGACCACAAATTCTTGAGACTATATAGACATGTTACAGTAATTACACCGAAAATAACCTCTCATTATCGGGGTCTCATACACACGACGTCATAGATACAATAAAAAAAAACCGAGAATTGACATACATATCCTGAAGAAGAACTAGAGGCAAAGAAAAAATATTTCCCTTATTAGGCTTCGAGACTCTATTCCTATGTCGTCGACCCTGTACATGGATAATTATTCCCATGCAAGAAAGGAAAATTCCATAGACAACTGAAACTAGAATATAAACAACACACATTATGAAGAATTCAGCCTTCGAAAAAACGACATATGGTCATCTTCTAGAGTTATCCATTCCTTTACAACTCACATCACGGCTATTAACCAAGCTATAGCAAGCATGACACAGAGAAGGAGGCGGTTTAAGGAAATATATATACCTGTATACACTTTCCATGAACCAGGACAACGCAATCATAGCCTGGGAATATCATCTCCACCTCACGCTCCTCGACCCCACTTAGATATTCCAATGGCATTGTCTTTTCTAGATAACCCAACACATAACCAAAATACATGTAGAAAGAATGTTCTCCCACCAAAATGCATCGATGAAATGCTCCTTGCTTCGTGTGCTATCACCATAAATCTCCTAAGTGCCCCATGCCTTAACTGCCCTTTGTTCCCACATGCTCATAATGGTTGGTGGTCACCTCACGACCTTTACAATCGTCTCCACTTCCATCAGTTGAATCCCAAGGAGGATTACTTGCCCAATTCTCACCCGAATCAGGGGATAAAAATATAAATATTTGTTTATGAATAACATGTCATTAAAATAGTTTGACATGTAACTTTAATGTTTATGGGAAGATTTGGGAATTACATCCCATGTGGGTACATTGGAAACAGGCTCTACTTTTGGGTGATGAATGATTGTAGGTTTATCATATGGGGTTGAAACCATATGGTTGGATTTATCTTATAATTTCTGGATAAGTGGCCTTCATAAGAATTGGATAATTGAATCTTGTTCAATGGAAGAAAATTAATTTTCATCATTAAATTGAAAGATAGGTGATTTTGAGATTAGATTTATTTAATTTAAGTGTCTAAATTTTTATTAACATTTGGTTTAGAAATAAATTATAGTCCAAAATATTTTCTCCTAGAATTATCTAGAAATCATACTAATCTCCATCACTCCAACTTTTAATATAGTTAAATTTGATAATTTATTTAAAATTTTATTTAAATTTATTTTACAAATAACTAAATTAATTAATATAAAATATTAAATATAAAAACTATTATCTTTAAAATAGTGTTAATAAAATAAATTATTTATAAAAAAATAATTAATAATAATAATTAAAATGAAAAGAGTTCTGAATGAATAAGCATTAATTCAATTTTAAGATTTTATTTTTTTATTTTTTTTGTCTAATCAAAATTTATAAAAGATTATATCAAGCTTGACTTGTATCTTGAGAAGCTCACTCTTAACACTAACTTTCACCCTTTATCAACATAATGATAAGTAACTTAACAATATAGTATCACCATCTTAAGATTTTAAATTAGAATAAAATTGTAGTGTGTTTAAATGATAAAGTTCCAATAACCATTTAAATATATAAATTTAATAAATTTTCACCATATTTCAATTAAATGTACTCAAAAATATATTCCATAAACAAAACACGACATTTGAACTATGATACGTGTTGTTGAATAAGCCGACTTAAAAATGCCTTTGAAACGACGTGCTAAGCTTTTACCCCTCACTTTATCTATAAAACAAAGCCTTTTGGAAAAATATTTCCATTTGAAACTATGCGAGGCTGAGCTGTGAATTAGCAGCGTCGTTGGCTCTGAAAAATTGTCACCTTGACCAGATTATTTTAATGGCCAGCATAGTGGTAGATATTTTTATTAGTTTAATACGTTACTCCGATTTTGCTATATAGATAAGAACTCAATATTCTGATGTCCACACAGGAGGCTTTTGGGAGAGATAAGCTAGCGGCTCCTGCATGTGAAGAAATCTTTGATATACAATTTGTACCAAGGAGAAACACATTTATTCGAGCTTTGACACAGGGTATGTACTGTCACCATTAAAGTCTCTATTTTCTTAGACATATTCCTGTATCATTTAACATTTTGTGTTTTTATTGCAGATTTGGGCCTTTTGGTGGAAAAATGCGATCCAAGTAAGTGTTCATAATTTAGTTTTAAAAGTAAAATAACTTTTTAATATTTCAAGCTGGATGAAAAGTCACAGTAATATTGAGTTTAACTTAAATTTAAGTAGATGTAGAATTGATTTTAAGGTAGAGGATTTTTCAAAAAATGATAAGTCACAGTAAAATTGAGTTAAACTTGAATTTAAGTCGATGTAAAATTGATTTTAATTTGGAGAATTTTTCAAGAACATTTTCGGTTTAAGACTAGGGTTTTTCAAAAATATCTGTAGGATGATAATGAATCACAGTAAGTGGTTTGAAACATATCACAGTAATAAGTGGTGAGTAAGTGGTGAGTGTTGTTTGATAGTTTGAAACTTATGATTTCAAAATTCTCATGTGATTTATCCTGAAGAGATTTCATTTGCAACAATTTTTTTTTGGGTTTTAAATGAACAAAATTGTAAGTGATTTTCATAATTCCATTAAATCAGAATTTTATAATCTTAATGAGTTTCCATAATCTTCACCTTACACTGCTAAATCAGTCCATCTTATACCATGTTTTATAGAAGTAAAGTAAGAGGGAAATCAACCATCAAAATTATTATCTTACAGTTTCTGCTCTTGCAATAATCTGTTTTTTGACACTAGATAAGAATGGAAATCAACCATCTAATTCAGTTTCTTTATGAGTTTTGTTTTGCAGTGGAGGAACCATTGTGCCTATACAGCTACGCAAATGGGACATGGGACGTGACCAGAGAAGAAGAGATTCCATGCGAGGTGCCAGAGCCCTGTTGTGGCATAAACTGGCAAATTGGATTTGGGAGCATAAGCATAGAGAAATGGATCAGTTCTGTAGCAATGCGCTCAGACGCTTGGCTTCTGCGCGTTATTTCTGTTATCATCGGACTTTACGGTTTAGATCGTGGGAAAAGGTAAGTCTTAGTATATTTCATTTTGAGGACCATGAATTCTTGTCAAATACTTTAGAAAATCCAATTGCTAATGTGAATCTGGTGTTCTCTAATCTCATTGTTTATACCATCACAGCCCTACAACTGGATAGACAAACAATGAGCTTAGCCTTTAACATTGATATTGAAAATTTTGAATTAGTTTTTATAAACAGAATCTCGAAGATAGCTAGCCTTAAATAGGGTTAAATGTTATGTAGGTTTTTTTAAAGAAGAAAAAGGAATAGCTGAAATGCAATTTGAGTATGGATAGTAAATCTCCGAATCACTTTCTATGATTGGAATAATCAATCATAGCTAAACTTATATCTTAAAACAATATTATCGATAACTGTCTACTTAGTGTAAATATTAAAACAATATTACTGATGAATTCTCTCATGTTGTTTATGTTTTTTGTTTTTTTTTGGCAGAGGTATACTATATGAAAAGATATCCAGCATGGACACAATTTTGGAGGAGATAACGCACTATTATAGTAGAAATAATGTACCTGACATTGTGAAATCTATTTATTATCGGAAGAGACTCTTAAGTGTCTCGGGAAATAATGGAGTCTCAGTAAACAATGAAGGTCAGAGAAACAATGAAGAACAACAACACAGAAGGATGGATGTAATAAGCATCTCAAGAAATAATGGAGTCTTAGGAAATAATGAAGATCAGAGAAACAATGGAGAACAACAACACGGAAGAATTGATCTGATAAGCACCTCAGGAAATACTGGAAATCAGATAAACAATGAAGATCAGCCACATAGAAGGAGCAATGTGATAAGCTTGTCAGAAAATATTGGAGATCAGAGAAATAATGGAGAACAACCACATAAAAGGAGCAATCTGATAAGCCTGTTAGAAAATATTGGAGATCAGAGGAATAATAGAGAAACACCACATAAAAGGAGCAATCTGATAAGCCTATCAGAAACTATTGGAGATCAGAGAAATAATGTAGAACAACTACATAAAAGGAGCAATCTGATAAGCCCATCAGAAAATATTGGAGATCAGAGAAATAATGTAGAACAACTACATAAAAGGAGCAATCTGATAAGCCTCTCAGAAAATGTTGGAGATCAGAGAAATAATGGAGATCAGCCACGTGAAAGGAGAAATCTGAGAAGCGTGTCAGGAAATGGAGATCAAAAGAATAAGGTAGGTCGGCCACGTAAAAAGTCAGAAAATATTGAAGATCAGAGAAATAATGGAGATGTAATAAGCATCTCAAGAAATAATGGAGTCTTAGGAAATAATGAAGATCAGAGAAACAATGGAGAACAACAACACGGAAGAATTGATCTGATAAGCACCTCAGGAAATACTGGAAATCAGATAAACAATGAAGATCAGCCACATAGAAGGAGCAATGTGATAAGCTTGTCAGAAAATATTGGAGATCAGAGAAATAATGGAGAACAACCACATAAAAGGAGCAATCTGATAAGCCTGTTAGAAAATATTGGAGATCAGAGGAATAATAGAGAAACACCACATAAAAGGAGCAATCTGATAAGCCTATCAGAAACTATTGGAGATGAGAGAAATAATGTAGAACAACTACATAAAAGGAGCAATCTGATAAGCCTATCAGAAAATATTGGAGATCAGAGAAATAATGTAGAACAACTACATAAAAGGAGCAATCTGATAAGCCTATCAGAAAATATTGGAGATCAGAGAAATAATGTAGAACAACTACATAAAAGGAGCAATCTGATAAGCCTCTCAGAAAATGTTGGAGATCAGAGAAATAATGGAGATCAGCCACATGAAAGGAGAAATCTGAGAAGCGTGTCAGGAAATGGAGATCAAAAGAATAAGGTAGGTCGGCCACGTAAAAAGTCAGAAAATATTGAAGATCAGAGAAATAATGGAGATCAACCACATGAAACGAGCAATCTGAGAAGCATGTCAGGAAATGGAGATCAAAAGAATAAGGTAGGTCGGCCACCTAAAAGGTCAGAAAATATTGGAGATCAGAGAAATAATGGAGATCAGCCACATGAAAGGAGAAATCTGAGAAGCATGTCAGGAAATGGAGATCAAAAGAATAAGGTAGGTAGACCACGTAAAATGTCAGAAAATATTGGAGATCAGAGAAATAATGGAGATCAACCATATGAAATGAGAAATCTGAGAAGCGTGTCAAGAAATGAAGATCAAAAGAATAAGGTGGGTAGGCCACATAAAAGGAAGGGGAGGAGCGATAAATTGTGTACTAACAAGGAGCATGGTCAGAAAAGTAGTGGGAAGCAGAAGGAAGAAAAACAATCTGTTGAAGATGAAACCAGTGAAGATTGTTGTGGTCTGTGTAGTAAGTTATTCAAAGAAGGTGAATTTTGGATATGGTGTGATGTTTGCGAAAGATGGTTCCATGGAGACTGTGTGGGTGTCAATGAGGAAGACGCAGAGTCAATTGGGAAATTCGAGTGCCATTTATGTAAACAAAGACAAAGGAAACGTCACCGAAAAAATTGATAAATCCAAGTAACTGGAGGAGTTTATCTAAGGTAAAAAGAAGATATTCCCTGGGAGTTATAGAAAATTGTTATGTATAATTTAGTAAATCCAATTAGTAAAAGAATGGGGAATTTGATTGTGATTGGACATGTTTTTCATTGGGAAGATTCACCATAACTCAAGATTTTAACTTCAATAACTAGCTCAGGCATATATTGGCTCTATATATAGATGATGCCCTCATTCACTCCATAAAAATGATAACATTTTTTTGAACTATTAAAGAAAAATTATTATCATTTTTATTTTATTTTTAAGTTAAGTATTTTGCATTATCCAATGAGGTGTTCTTGTTATTTTTGTAAGAAGTCAAATTGGAACACCTGAGCTGGACTTCTCTAATGATTAGCTTTTTCTGTACAAATATTAGTGAGTTTCTGCTTAGGCAAAAAAAGGAAGAGGGAGCTGGATTGATATCCCCTCAGATGACTAATATTGAGAGCACCCAAAACCTCCTCCCACACTACACTATCATTTTTTATTTTTTTTAAGTTAATTTTGCATTATCCAATGAGGTGTTATTGTCATTTCTGAGGGAGGGTGAAATTGGAACACCTGAGATGTACCTCCATAATGGTTGGCTTTTTCTGTTCAAATATTAGTGAGTTTCTGCATAGCCTAATAGACCATATGATAAAAAAAGGAAGAGGGTGTTGGATTGATATCTCCTCAGATGACTAATATTGATAGCACCCAAAACCTCTTCCCACATTACCCTTGCAAAGGGGCATCTCAGCAGTGGGTGTTCTATATCTTCATAATCATTTATGAAGATAGGGCATATGTTAGGACCATTAAAACATCTAAGTTGCAGGTTTATTATGTGAGCATTGGACCATGAATAGTCAGCCAACAGAAACATTTGAGTTTTTGTGGTATCTCCCACTTCTAAACTACTTGTAATCATTTAATTTTTTATAGATTGTTGAATCTATTTCTTTTTTTGGAATTCTTTACTAGATTTCTTACCATTGATTGTTTATTTTTGTGCAGACCATCCAAGATCATTCTATCCTTTTTTCTGAAATGGTAATGCCAAATTCTCTAAAATGATAATGCCTGCAGCTTGTAACTTAGTGATGTACGCTTCTCATTCGAAAGCAAGTTGGTTAGATAACCCCAAATCTACAGTCTTGAACCATTTTTGTCCATCAGATAAATCATTGTGGTTCTTATGGATCTCAGAAAAAAAAATTGATGTCCTCGTCATGAAGGAAGTGAATGAGATATACCGACAAAAAGAGATTTCTAGAGAAACCCTTTATGGCATCCAAACCGATCTCTACGTGTAACCCTTTCCCTACCTCCTACGTGTAACCCTTTCCCTACCTCCCACCTTAGACCATTTCCCTACCTCCCACCTCAGAAAGCCCATAAGCCATTGTCTGCTTTTTAACATGCTACTCTAGATATATGATGTGTCAGTATACCCCTGGGCACTTCCCCTAATCCATATTAAAAAATGTTGACCACCCATATATTTCTGACTGAGTAGTCTATAATGCGACTTTTTGAAGGCTTTTATGGTAGTTATTTCCGGTCAAATTTCTCTAAATTCCGGTAGGAATTTAGTGAAAATAGAAGTTTAATGGGTAACGTTGCACAATCAAAGTGCCCTAGGGATTTTTTAGGGTGTTGAATCCATATAAACACTCAAAAAACCAGTTTAAATAACAGAAATCAAGATTTTACCTCAATTATTTTCACCAAATTCCGGCAACTGAAACTCCAAAAAATCGCACAAAGACAACTCCATTTCTAACCACGTACACCACGTACATAGCCCTCCCCTTATTTTTAATGATCAAGGCTCTATTGAAATTATGGGTGTCGTATTCCAGAGCTACTGACCGTTTGCGAGCGGTCGCTGTTTTACATAGCTGTTGACCGTTTGAGATCAGTCGCTGTTTTACAGAGCTGCTGACCGTTTGCGACCTGTCGCTGTTTTACAGAGCGGGTGACCGTTCGTGATCGGAAACAGTCCATTTCCAAGAGGCGCAAACCCTAGCTGTCGTCCATGGTGGAGCTACCTTAATAGGACCTGTGTTTGGTGATGGCTTACAAGAGAGTAACTGTAGCTACGGTGTGAAAGAGGGGAAGGCTGAGTAAGGCTGCCTTTGTAAGCTAAACGATTGCACGATTTAATGGGTTGAACTTTAAGCATTAATTTGCCTTATAATCCTTGGTTTTACTTAAATTAGTCATTCAATATCTTCGTGGTTTCATCTCTTTATGAAAACTACACTTTCCCTGGACTTTCCCATGGGCAATGTGCTCCTCATCATTCATTATATTCTCATGCCACTTATACAAATCTTGGATATTGAAATTGACAGTCTAAGATTGCAGTTTTTTTTTGAGATTCTGAAATCTAATCCTTATATTTTTTAAACAATTATATTTTAATTATAAATTTTTTGGGAAATTACATAAGATATATTTTGGAACTGACGTGTTTCTTACAGTTAGTAGTAGTTTGAAACGCGTTCTAAAATATCTTATATGATTTCTCAAAAGATTTATACTTAAATTAATAGTAAATTCAGAAAATATTTTAAAATTATATATATATGTGAATGACACGAAATCATTACTTAAAAGACGCCTTACAAATTCTTATCCGAACTTGTTATATTATTTTTTCAAGAGCATTTGTTTTGTATTAACACACAAGATCATTCCTTAACTTTTTTATTTCCCTTTATTTCCCTTTCCCATCAGATTAAGAGAAAAGAACATTCTTTAAATTTCTATACTTCTCTTTGTAATTGAGCTTATTTTATATGATTTCTAAATAATTCACATTGATTTTCATTTGCAAATGAAAATATATTATGGTTATGGCTTAAATTTTTTTTAATTATTGTTTAAAATTTTTTAATTATTTTAATTAAAATTATTATAATATATATATATATATATATATAAATATATAATTAGTAAAATATTTTTAAAAATTTTAAATAATAATAATAATAAAACCATATTTTTTTAATGTAATTAAAAAATAAGAGAAAAAAATATTTAAGACAATTTGAATATTAAAAATAGAATAAAAATTATTTATAATGGTAAATTAAAAAATAAAAATTATAAGTTAAAAGAGAGATATTGTTTTATAATGTAAACATGCATATCTACACAAAATTTGTTATCTATATATATGTGAATTTCAATAATATCACTTATCATTATTAAGAGGGTCTTGTTTTGAAATAGTTTAGTATTGCTTTAAATTATCAACATACATGTGTTAATTGTCCATATTTTTTTGAGTTCACCTTAATGGGTCTCAATCCACAAGTGAAACTACATATTAACCACGTGAAAAGGAGATAATCAAACCAAGACAAAAACAGTTATTATAAGTAAACAAAAGCTATATAGAAAAATGCCTCCAAATTTCAATTTTATAAATTAACAAAATTAATTTAATTTAATAGAATTAACATTAATAGTTGTTATGTATCTCACTATAGCTTTCTTGTTAGGATATTCCAACACATAGGAAATAGTTAAGAATAACTTAGTCGAATGTAGAGTTAGGTAAAATGTGTTTCTTTATTATGTATATTTGTAACTTATAAGCTGACGGTCCCGATTTGTAGTGATTCGACAATTCACTCTCTCCTTGGTATTAACGACACTTGATCCATGCCTTAACACCCGATTGGTCCATGATCTCTATTTAAAGAGCATGGAGGGTCATTTGTCCGATAACTGTTTATGAGTGAAACATATGTAATCTTTATTTTTATATTAATAAATTGCCTGAAGTGGCTGCATTGGCTCATTTCGTGGACTATTTCTATCTTCGAGGGTTTTAAGCACGTGATTTGTGATCTATTTGTGAGCGGTGACCTTTGGTTTTTTATCTACGGAACTTACCGTGTAAATTCTTACATGCTATCAGAGCTATTTTGAGGGCCGCATCCATTGTTGATCCAAATTTGAAGCCGGTTTGACTGCATGCGACTGTTGTTTTGGAGATCTACTATTTATGAACATTTATGGTCTTGGAAACCTGCTCTGTTGTGTTCAGAGCGTCTGTTATAGTGAGGAACACATTTTGTTTCATGCGAAAAGGTTTCTGGTTGCCCAAGTTATGTTAGTTTAGATCTCGAGGTATAAAGTATTTGTTTTACAGTTATATTTATTAACAGTTCTGCTTATTTCGGTTCCCTCTGTTTATTTCAATTTTTAGGTTATATTTATTTGTTGGATCTATACCCTCTCCTTTGTGTATGCTCTTTGCTCTGTGCTGTGTCCGATCTCGGCAAATCAGAAATAGGAAGAAGGGTTTTTTTGTGTTACGTATGCTCTTTCCCCACGTCTTTGTGCAATCTCGGGAAATCAGAAATAATGAAAAAATACATAGTTTCCGGTAAGGCTAACAGAAAATCTAACATTATGTCGTAAGAATTGCATTTTTATTTTTTTCTCGGATTTTTGTGTTTTCTGTGCAGGAAAAAGCATGTACATCGAAGACTAAAAAAAAACCTTCCTCCTTTCAAACAATTACAGAATCTTTATACTATCTCACTTGGTGAGAAGTTAGTTTATGAGAATAGAGGTCTTGGGTTCAAGTATCTTTCTCAAGCTTCTTTTCGTAAAAAATTTCGTTAAAGTGGCGGGATTTTTTAAAAATTTGAACTTAATCATCAAATTTCAAACTGTTCCTATAACTATTCGACATCTACAAGTCATTTTTTTTCAAAAAGGTATAACTTCTTCATCTGGAAGTCGTTTTTGAGCCGTTTTTTTTTAATAGACCTATTTTTTCAAGATATTTCCATTGCATTAGTTAGTTTCAACTCTTTTTAGCTTCATTTTTTTTTAAATGGAAAGTGCATGCCTAGTTATTCTTAACAACACTAATTATTTCCAATGACTACCTCACATGGTAGATATACTTAGAAGTAAAGGGCTTTATAGAATAGCCACAGGACAAGAAACTAAACCTTTTGATGATGATAAAGTCGTTAAATGGGAAAATAAACAAGATCAAGCACGAGGGTTGATAGGAATGTCCATTGCTCAAGATCTTCGATTTCATATCCTTGACATTGACACCCTTGATAAAGCTCAGAAAAGCTAAAAAAAAAAATTTGGCATTCAAAATCAAATCACGGCCCACCAGCTTGAAAATGAGTTGCTTACTTTGGATCCCAATAATTTCTCCTCCATTGAAGATCTTTTGTCCAAATTCAAGACCCTTAGACTTCTTTTAGAAGGTTGTAAGGTTAAAAAGGACGATGGTAGCCTCATCTATTTCATTATTGCTAAACTTGGCCCTGCATACTTTGTATTTGTTTCCACCTTCCATTCCACTAGAGAATCCACCATTTCTTCAGGAACCGCCTACAAGAACTGCTCTTTTGATGCCTTTTGTGATTCTTTGATAAGAGAACAAGAAAAAATCTTGCACCTTGGTCTTATCACTTCTGGAAACACTTTTAAGAAAGCCTTAGCAGCCCAACAACAACCATATCAAAAGAATCACAAGAAGCAGTATCCTAAAAAGTATGGTTCGAAACCAAACAAGGGTCCTAAGAAATTTTAGCTACAAACTGAAAAAGCAACTCACGAAAATGATAAGGAAAATAAAAACAAATGGAAGAAGCTGACAAATAAGAATTGAACCTTTTGTAACCATGATGGCCATATAGAGTCCAAATGTTTTAATAAGATGGAAGCCTTAGATGCAGCAGTGAAGAAGCACAACATCAATTTGGAGCACTCTTCACCTTCATCCTCAGGAATGGAAATTTTTTCTTGTGGTTGTTAAGCATCAAGATCTGATTATGCATTAAATGTATCTTCTTCTTCTCATTCTCACGAGTGGCACATTGATTCTGGAGCTTCTTACCACATGGCCAAAAATAAAGCCATGTTTTCCTCTTTAAATGATTGTAACACCAAACATATTTATGTTGGTGATGATAGATCTCTTAGTGTTGTAGGATCTGGAACCATTCATCCAGATAATGGTCAGTAATGATGTATTATGTGTTCCTACCTTGTCATGCAACCTTCTATCTGTTGATCAGATAACTCATTCCAGTGAAAGGAAAAAAGTAGAATTATCACCTCATGATGTTGTAATCAAGGACCTCAAACATCCTAGACATATTTTACCTATTGGAATTGCTGATGATTCCACAAGGTTGTATAAGTTTGACAACTTTAGGTCATCATGTCTTCCCTCTGTTTTTGTTGCTCATAATGATGAAGTGAGCAAAATTTGGCATGAGCGATTTGGTCACTTAAACTATCGCTCTCTTCAAACTCTATGTAAGGAAAATATGGTGATAGGTCTTCCTATGGTATCTTGCCGAGATGGTGTTTGCTCTGGATGTGTACTCAGAAAACATCATCGGGATAGTTTTGGAAAATGTGCCTCTTGGCACGCTTCAACCCCTTTGCAGCTTGTGCACAATGATTTATGTTGTCCACTTCATGTTGTTTCTTTCTCTAGTTGCAAGTACTTCTTAACTTTCATTGATGATTTTTCCAGACGCACTTGGGTATACTTCTTAAAACTCAAGAGTGAAATTTTTAACATGTTCTGGGCCTTTAAGGCCTTTGTTGAGAAACAATTTGGACATCAAATTCTCAAGTTAAGATCAGACAATGGAGAAGAATATGTTAACAAAAAATTTAGCAACTTTTGCATTGAGCATGGAATTCAATTGCAACATATTGTTCCATATACTCCACAACAAAATGGTGTAGCTGAAAGGAAGAACCACACCTTAAAAGAAATGGCTAATTGTATGTTTCAATCTAAAGGACTTAGTCTCAATTTTTGGGCAGAAGCAATTAACTGTGCAAATTACATAATAAATCACACTCCTACTAAGGTTTTAAAGAATATAAATCCAGAAGAAGCTTGGAGCTCAATCAAACCATATGTAAGTCACTTTCATTTTTTTGGAAGTGATGCTTGGGCCCATATTCTAGATGCGAAACATAAAGCCTTAGAACCTAAGAGTGAAAAATGCATTTTTGTTGGATATTCTGAAGATGTCAAACGATATAGACTTCTTCAACCAAGATCCAAAAATATAATCATTAGAATATATCAGCCTATTAGCCTAGTTTGGCGGGTGTGCCACCTTTGGCCTGCGAGCCTGATTCGACATATGTGCCACCTCTCTCTCTCTCTCTTCTATTTTTAATAGCATTCCTTCTAGTTTATATGATGCAGCAAGGATGATAATCCTCCTCCACCTCTTGAAATTATTCCTTTTACTCCACAGCTTCCAATATGGGTCCGCTCTACTCGGGATGCAGCAATTTCTCTTGCAGGCGACCCTGCAGATTGACGACGTACACGTTCTTAGTTCGAACGGTCCTCTTCCTTATTGGCTCAAGTTCTAGAAAATCCTGATCTAGAAACCTTTGAAGAAGCTTTCAGTCATCCAAATTGGGATGAATCTATGGATTAAGAATATCGTTCCTTATTGGCAAATGATACTTGGGAGCTTGTTCCTCTTCCAAAAGGAAGAAAACTTGTTAGATGCAAATGGGTTTACAAAACAAAGTTTGGACCAGATTGAAAAGTGGATAGACATAAAGCTCGTCTTGTTGCTAAAGGATTTTCACAAGTTGAAGGCATTGACTATACTGAAACCATCGCCCCTATTCCCAAAATGAATTCTATTTTCCTTTTTCTTTCCCTTACTACCTCCTTTAAATGAGAATTCCATCATATGGATGTTAAATATGCCTTCTTACATGGAGATTTGCATGAAGAAATCTACATGGAATAACCCCATAGATTTATCCAAAATGATTCCAGCCTTGTTTGTTGCCTTAGGAAGTCTGTCTATGGTCTAAAACAAGCTCCTCGGGCTTGGTATGCCAAAATGGATAGATTTCTATTAGATAACGGCTTTTCTAGGTGTCATTCTGACAACACTGTCTACACCAAGAAAGTGGGTAAGTCCTTCACCATCCTTGTTCTTTATGTTGATGATCTTATCCTTACTGGTAGTGATCCCAACCATATAAACCATGTGAATTCTAGCCTCAAAAAGAAGTTTTAAATGACAAACTTAGGACACTTGCATTATTTCCTTGGTCTTCAAGTCTTGCAATCCAAAGAAAGTATTACCCTTTCTACGTCCAAGTATGCTTGTGATCTTCTACGCCACTTTCACATGGAATATTGTAAGCCAGACCCTTCTCCCTTTCAGTCTGGAGTCAAGATTTATGTCACTTGTACTACCCCTAAAGTTGATGCTACCTTATACCGTCAACTTGTTGGTAAAATTATGTATCTTACCCATACCTGTCCTGACCTTTCCCTTGTCATTGGTCTTGTTGCTCGGTTTATGCACCAACCTCATGAAATTCACTGGAAAGCAGCTAAAATAATATTTCAATATATTCAAGGTACAATTCAGTTCGAGATTCATTACAGTGCAGGGGCATCTCCATTGTTGATTGGTTTCACTAATTTTAATTGGGTTGGTGACCCTGATGATCGAAAGTCTACTGCAAGATATGTATTCACTCTTGGTTCAGGACCTATTACTTGGTCCTGTAAGAAACAAAGTGTCATCTCTCTTTCTTCGGCCGAAGCAGAGTATCGTGGTGCAGTTGAAGCCAACAAGGAAGCCATGTGGCTTCATCAAATCCTGTCTGAATTTGGTCTTCATCAGCAGCATCCAACTACACTTTGGTGTGATAATCAGAGTGCCATTCAACTATGTAAAGATCTAGTTCAACATCAGCGTATGAAACACATTGAGCTCCACATACACTTCATCAGAAATCTCATTCATGATCGTGTTCTTGAAGTGAAGTATTGTCTAACCAGTGATCAAGTAGCCGATATATTTACAAAGGCTCTCACAGAAGCGAAATTTATCAAACTTCGATCCATGTTTGGAGTTCGGGAAAGTTATCATTAAGGGGGGATAGGCTCTAATGTCTCCTTCCTTCTCCTATTGAGTCACCTTTGTAAATCCTTCAATCTTATCCCAATTTTTTCTTAAGGGGGGATGTTAGGATATTTCGACACATAGGAAATAGGCTCCTTTTGTGTCGCCATTGTAAATCCTTCAATCCTATCCCAAGTTGTTCTTAAGGGGGGATGTTAGGATATTCCGACACATAGGAAATATTTAAGAATAACTTAGTCTAGTGTAGAGTTAGGTAAAGTGTGTTTCTTTACTATGTATATTTGTAACTTATAATTCGACAGTTATGATTTGTAATGATCTGAAGGTTCACTCTCTCCTCGATATTAATGACACTTGATCCATGCCTTAACACTCGATTGGTCCATGATCTCTATTTCAAGAGTATGGAGGGTCATTTGTTTGGTAATCGTTTGTGAGAGAAACATATGTAATCTTTCTTTTTATATTAATAAATTTCCTAAAGTGGTCGCATTGGCTCAAGCCATGGATTGTTTCCCTCTTCGAGGGTTTTAACCACGTGATAATACTAGTGTACTGATTTGTGATTTGGTTGTGAGTGGTGACCTTTGGTTTTTTATCTATAGAACTTACCATGTATATTCCTACATTTCTCTCAAACCCATTACAAAATTAGATTATTAAAAATAAACCTGCACCTTTTTTTAAATTTTCTTCTAATTATAGCGGTATTTATCATATATTCAAAAATATTAAGTGCATCATATTTATTTAATTTTTACATGGATTATATTAGTTTATTTTATATTTTTTTTTGCATTTTAACTTTAAATTCAAATATTTATTTTTATTGTATTCTCTATTTTATCAATATGTTTTATTCTTATATGTGGGTGGGGGGTTTAGAGCCCTAATCGTTAAGAGCATGCGTTTATGGTCATGGATTCAAATCAAAATAGGAATAGAGTATGTATATCTATATATAATTTTATATTTCTTTTGTATATAAACTATATTAATTTATCTTCTTTATTTTATGCTTTTTAATTTCCGGAAAATATTTTAACCATTTTTTTAGTATATTCTCTTTTATCAACATAACATTATGACCTTTTAGGCAATATCTAATTTGGTATTGAAAAATATAATGTTTGGAAGTGATTGTGTGGCATATGAGGTATTATTATGTTGAAGCAATTTCACCCAACCATGTGAAATAAATTAAGAATATCATGAAGGATTTTAGTGTGGATGGAATTCATGAGAACATGGTGTATATTTTATGAATATGATTGAATTAAACCAGCATATATCTATCTAAATCAGATCTAACATAAGTAGAGAGGGATCAAATTTCTTTTGTTGCAAACTTATATTAGAGTGCAAAAAACAATGTGTAATTTTTTACTCTTTAAACTACAATTTTGAATGTTATAAAGATTACATAACATGTGTATCGAGTCATTTTATATTATTTCATGTTAAAATATTTTATTCATAATCCAAATTGGATGTTTTATCTCTGTGAAATTATATTATTTAACATAGACATCTAAATATTTTATTTATTACGTGAAGAGTGAAAGTGAAATATCAACAACTGAGCTAATTGTTTTTTTAATAGATTTTTAATTATTTTTTATATGGTTATTTATTTTTTTGGCTGACATGAGAGAAAAATATTTTTATTATTTTTTTGAGGAAGTGACATACTTACACATGTCCCTCATACTGGATTGTGGAATGAGCCTCTCGGCTCAATGAGCCTCTGGGCTCAATAAAGTTAGAAGTAAGGATGCACCTATTGGGTTTAGAGGAGATAGTGGTAATGTGTTTTATTAGGGAACTCTTGGTGAAAAGGTCATTGATTCAAAACTCTATGGGAACAAATCTTGTCATGATAAGGGTTGATGCGACCAAAGTGAGGTGTGATCCTAGGTGATTTTGACAAATTAAATTCCTTTTTGTCACAACTATTCAAGTCATATGTTAGGCATGCCAATCATCTCAGGACTCACATTACCTAGCAAATAGCCAAAAAAAAAAAATTAGAAGTAAGGATGCAATACCAAAAATGTTGAAAAAAATGGTGTGGGGAGGAAGTAATGAATATAATGGGATATTTTGTGAACTTTGTGAAAATGATTCCATGAAAATTATGCGAACATGAGTAGCAAAACTCTTTGACCAATTAAAATATTATATGCATATTTTTTTTATTTTAATATACAAAAACATATTTCGTTGAAATCTTTTGGTTAGATGAAAAATATTATATGGAATTATGTTAGGGTATTACGTTAATCTCCTATGTAGATATCTAGGTTATTATGTATTGAGGACATCTTTAGTAAATAAGGGTCGTGTATTAATGTGAATATAATAATTGCAAGAAAAATTATTGTAAGAAAACTTATTATAAGGTTCCACCTATTAGAATGTTCTTTCTCTAGAATATTTGTAGGAGGTAGGCTGAATAACATAACGAAGTAGAAACAATGCAATGAGAATTTTGTGAAGTATATTGTAATTGATGCTTTTCTCAATTGGAGCTTCCCCCTAAAAATAATAAGTGAATATTGTTTTCACTAATCATGTAATGGTATTTTAGTTCTTTATTTGGTTATTGTGGTTGCAATATGTCATTTTTATAATTAAATATAGGTAAAATCTATTATTTTCTATAATGTTTCTTCCAATTTCCTAATAAAAAACACCATAAGTGGTATCATAGCACTTTCTTGAGCCCATATTTTAGAAAAAAATTTCAAGCTTGGGACTTATTCCAATATCTATAATAACATTGTGATCTATCATTCAACTTGTAAATATATGATATAGGAAAAATACACATAATAAATACAAGCAGTTCTCCTAGGTGGACTTCCCCATATGCCTTGCCGATGCTCCTTTGTGATAGGGCTGCATTAGACAACAATTTTATATAAAATTTCACTTCCACATATGATAAGGTATATTAGAAGTCCCTTAGGGGTGCATGAAAGCTAATGATACCTAATGATGGCCTTTCATGGTGTGTTAGTGGTAATGAAAACCTAGAAAAAAAAAAAAAATGTTAACTTGGAGGAATAATTAGAGGTACTTACGTAATGAAGTCTAAGATGGTGTAAAAATATAAATTTAAGAAAAACAAATTACTTTCTACTATATAATTATTATTTATATAAATTGTATCTAACGATGTGAATTTTGAGTTTCCCAACATTGGTGTGTTATATTTCATGCAAAATATAATGCATATGTTTCCATTAGTGCAACATTTGAGTGTCTAAATGATATATTCTCGCTACAAGAACTTCTATAGTTTTAGAGAACATATTTCTCTTATGCATAGCTATTTTTCCAAAATTTATATTATAAATTTTATATATTTTTTAAATTGTGAAAGTCATTATATTCTTGAAATTACATGGCCTTTAGTCAATGCAACCTAAAAGGGTTTTACCATTATAAAAAAATTCATTTTTTCCTTTTATATTATAGATCTTAATTTCCTATATCAACCCATATAATTTTTTTCCAAATGGTTAAGGCCCCAAAAGGTTATAGTGGAAATATAAAAGAGATGTATTCAATATTTTGATATATTTCATGAGAAAAATGCATTAAAAATAGTAAAACACTTAATATTTTGAAAAAAATAGATATTTAGAATCTATACAGTCTACTTTGTGATCCCAAACCTATATTTGAAGCAACCAAGTCACCATGCATATAGAATTCCCACCAAGAAAAATTTAAAATTAAAATATTTGTGTGCATTATTAGTGCCAACAATGTGTATGCATTCCAAAAATACATGTGTTTATAGCACTAGGATTGTGCATGTGTTCATTCAACTAGTAACTTTAACACATGGGAAGTGGTTGAGGTGGGTTTGGGGGGTGAACCTAAGAAATTGTTTAGGCCTATGTGGAGAAAAAAATCATTTAATAATTTCTACATAATATTCATCTGCATGTTTGTCTTTATATCAAACACTTAGTCAATTTGTTGATGTATGAAGAAACTACACACACCTTCTCCCTACACACCCCCTCTCCACATATTCCCCCTTTGCACATATTTCTTTAGCATATTAATCCTTTTTATACCACTTTTATACTTCCCTTCTGCACACCCTCCTCCACACATCACACTTCCACCCATACTCTTCTCCCAAAATCTACTCACCTCCACTTCATGTCATTACTTAACATTAATTGCTCAAATCACATGTCAGAGAGTCACTTCGCCACCATTACTCTACTGAATCGTTTTTTTTTTCTCACCTCAAGGTAAATTCAAGGATAAATAAAGGAAATGTATATTCATTATAGGTAAAAGGGATGTGATCAGAATTGTACTTCGAGATATACTCTCCACCACGCCTCAAAACATGTTGTGAGTTAATAACTTCTACTTATTCCTTTTCCTCGACCAATGGAATGGCATAAGAAGAAATGATATATTAATAATTGTACCAAAGCATGAAGAGTTGACAATTAACAGTCACAAAAGGGATTTTTTAATCAATCATATATTTATAAGTATAACAAACAAATGGTTGCTATAAGGAAAGAGTCAATTTGTAGTAACGCCTTCATTTCTCTCTCACTTAGATAAAAAAATATGTTGGTCAACTATGTACTAGTGGTATTTTAATTTATCTCTGGATCAGAAGTGAAACAACAATATTTGGTCCACCAAAGTGGCAAGCATTTCATCTGTTTCTAAAGTATCCATTTGCAGAGAGAGTTTATTTATGCACATGGTATTTTGATCCAAAGACCAAAATTGTCAAGCCTATATTTAAGAAGAATCTAGTCTCTCTAACTCCAAAAACATTCAAAAACTTCTCAAGTCATCGATAACCCACCAAGTTATTCGAGTTATTTAAAGTTGATAGCTTCTTTGATTCTCGATTCGGTGGAGTGAACATAATCTAGGAGCTCATGTTGCCTTCTATATACATTCCTTACGATATTAATTTTCTAGATATTTAAAAAAAAAATTGAGTTGTATAGATACTTCTCCTAATTTTTTTCCCAAATAATGGGGTGGTAAGCTACTTCAAATTCCCCTAACTCAGTTATTTAGGCATTATATTATTATTTCAAAACATATGTCCTTTTTTATTGGGAAAACTCTATTTCTAGTCCATTATCATTCCAACTAGCCAATGTGTCCAAGGATTGCAATTTTTCTTAACATCTTATAGAAGTCATAGCCCTGGTCTCATGTCGTACTTTCCATGACCCACCCCATAAAAATAATTTTAATCTAGACATAAAACTAGTACATTTATGGTACCCAATGTTATGGAAACATAAGGCCCCTTTCAATTTTTTCAAGTGCAGGAATATTTTGTGAGAGAAGTTACTCATCCAGTGATTGGGAAAGAGCCCAAAAAAATATCAAATGAAGCACAAAATTTCCTTTAGGGAAAGAAAAATATGAGAGGGAAGAAAACACTTTGGTTTCATTCTATGGATTCTAGGAGAAACCCCTATTACTTCCAAAGTATATATTGGAAGGTAAGTCTCTATTGTGAAGTACGCAAACAATAACATTCATGGTTAATTTTGTTTGAAAGAAAGAAAAAGAATAAATTTATTTATTTACCTTTTATTGTGGGAGAAGTACCTATGAGAAGCATGGCCCCCCTATTCGAAATCTCTAAATCATTAAATATTTTCAATTTAAATGAAACTAAATCCATGGAAGGATTTGGCCCAAAGGGTATCAACTGGCCATAATTAGATATGGAAATTTATTAATAAGAATTATTGAGAAAAGTAGACAAATAAATATTGACACATCAATTTAAAAATAAATTCTGACCCTTGTTGATGAAGTTATTGTACAAAACAACACAATTTCAAGAGGACCAAGCAAATAAAGAGGTAGAAATCCTACAAATGGCCCTCCAGCTTCGACAACTAAGGTTATCCTTAGATAATATTCAAGTAATAGAAAGAAGGATACAAATTTGATTGGGGGAATGAGTAATGATAGGCCCTTGGGTGGATGAGAAGGAGAGCAGCTACATCCCAATGTGATCTTAGAAAAATCATGCATTATTTATTCATCGAAGAGCGAAACTTATGAGGAGGTTCAATGTGTGGAAGAACCAACTGATATGGAAATGGATAACACCATGTTACGTAAATGGGCCGCAGAGTGCATAGATGAAACTTAAATAATTATTGAGTAAATTATAGAGGATTCGGTCACATTTGATGACCATTCACTAATATGCACTATGATCTACTTAATCATATGGGAATTTTAAGGGGTTATCAAATTGGGAGACAGATTTCTATAAATCTACAAATCTATAAATCTACAGAGAAAAAAAAACTATAATAGTGTAGATTTTATTAGATCTATTATGAATAAATGTCTATTGGATTATCCACAACATTTTACAGATCAAGGATTCAAGATGATGACATCATCCCCAGGGGAGAATAGTTTTGGAGAGAAAAGAAGAAAAATAATTTTTTTAGTCATATTTTTTACTTATATCCTTGTAGGTTTACTCAAATTTCAAATGTGTACACTCATTGGATGCAGAATTAAGTTTCACGTCCATTGATTACCCATTATACATACATTAGAGTATATCCATATCAATAAAAAATCAAAATACATGAAAAAATGTGTTCTGAAGACATTTTTTCATGTATTTTGAATTTCTCTTGAAGTGGATCTACTCAAAAATATTTAGAGTGAGTAATAATTGGACATGAATTCTAATTATGCATCCAACGAGTGCATACACTTGAAATTTGAGTAAAACTACAAGGAGATAAGTAGAAAATACAATAAAAATGTAATTTCATTTCTTTTCTTTTAAAAACTCATAACTCTTATATTATTATTTTTACAATTATTTTATTATTTTCCTTAGGAGGCCCATATTAGATCTCAAAATTCCCCTAATGCATATCCTTGGTCTCATGTATTACCTTCCATCACCTACCCCATAAAAATAATTTGAATCAAACATATGAATAGTACAATTTTGGTACCCAATATTATGGAAACATCAGGCCCCTTTCCATTTGTGTCAAGTGTAAGACTCCTTTTTCAGAGAATTTAATCATCTAGTGGTTGGGAAAGATCTCGGAAAATTATCAAATTGTTATCACTCAAAAATTCTCAAAACATCATTGTTTCAAGTTTGTTTTTGATCATGGGTCAAAATAGGGTCTTAGGAGTCATTTCATGAATTTGACCAAAAGGGAGTATTAGATTTTTAGGTTTGAACCTTCCTTAGTGTTAAACAAATCCATTTTAAAGGTTTTTTATGTCAATTCATTCATCATTTCATCATTAATTTCATTTCCCTATGTTTTTCATCAAAACTGGACAATTAGATAAGAAACCTTATTTTCGTAGTGCCACTAGTTCAAAAAAGTCGTTTTTCACTACAAATGCTACGAACTTTTTGTAGCGCAATATGAAGCAAAATCTATAAGCTTTTTTGACTGCTTGAGTAGTCAACTTCCAAGGAGGTTTCTAAGCAACTTAAAACGAATTTAGGAAAAATGAAAGAGGTTTTTCTTCCTAACAGAATTAAATACAAAAAAATCTCTTCGTTTCCTCAAATTCATTAAGAGGTGTGATCAATTGATATATTAAAATGCACTACGAAATTGTTGTTACAAAATGTCCTGTACATGACTATTTAGCAGTAAACTTCAAATTCCGTTTCTGGCCAAATGAAAAAGTATTTTTGAATTCTGAAAGAGGTTTGTTTTCTTAACACCCCCATATACAAAACACTCTCTCAATTTTCTCACAGGGGTTATCAGTTGGGAGATAAAAGGATTTCTTTGAAGCCCTATTTTTAGAAACATAGTTTTCCTGGTTTACAAATGTTTTTAAAAGGCAGTTTTGGGACAGCAGGAGATGTGTTTCAAAAACCCAAGAGATAATTTTATTCATGAAATCATGGCCTAAAAAAACCTCCTTATGTTTCTCCTAATAAATCATGTAGTGGGAGATATAGGCTTTGTCCCAAGACCTAGTTTTCAAGAAAAAACAGGAAAAACCAATAGGCCAACCTATTGCAAATGAAGAAGGGACCTCAAGAAGGCTGGAATGACTCTGTTTTTCAAGTGATATGATTAAATAATATTTATTTTTATTTTTCAGAACATTTACAATTTTCATTTTGGAAAATTTTGGACAAAACTGCTCACTCAGCAGTTTCATAGCGCAAACAGTGTAAAAAGGGAAAAAAGCACTAGGAAACTGTTGTAGCAGCTTTTCTTGCCATTTTTCATCACATTTTCGGGGGTAAAAATATGAATTAAGGTTTTAAATTTCTATGGAGGATATATATTAAGGTAATGAAGATTATTTTTAAGGAAATAAGTCAATATTTTGAAGAAAATAGTGTTAAAGGGCAGCGCTACGAAAATTGCTATGAAACTGTCTTGTTTTCGTAGCGTAGTCTATTTTTAGCTCATTTGAACAGTTTGATGATGGTTATGGATATCTGGAGCCTAGGGAGGATTTTTGGAAGGTGTTAATTCAAATTCAAATAGCAAAGGACCACGAAATGAAGAGTACATGATGGTCAGAATGATCAATGAATGCAAAATACCATATGCCTAAAAAACAGGGTTTGGTTTCCTGCTTATGTGGAGGTCAACAAAGTGGTCATGAAGAGCTCAAGCCCATCATCCAAATATTACCATGTGATGATACACATGTCAATGATGTAATTTCAAATAGATAAGGTTGTTATGATAAGGTTGTTAAAGATAGTAATGAAGAGTTTGAGTCCTAGTTGAAATAGGACTGTCAAGTAGGATAGGTGTCTGTTTGTCATAAATTTGATGTTTTATGGTTATGCAAGGTGTCAAGAGTTAGGAATTCAAATTATCTAGCATAATATGAGTTCATCTCATCTTTTAATGGTCTATTAAAGACCAAGAGGTTGAATTAGCAAGGGGTTGGACATTTTATTACCAAAAAGATTGTGTTTTGTATGTGACTGTTTATAGATTAATACAGAGTTTCTACTTAGAAAACTCAAGATTCATGAGGAGTTCTTGTATGTTATTGTTTTGATGCAATCCTTTTCAATATTCCATTGCAGTGGTGTTTATTTATGATACTCAGAATTCATCAATGGTGCTCTAACTTCCTTCATAGATAAATTAACTATGTGTTTCACCATTCTACATGTTTTATTCCTTGAATTGAACTCTGAATGCCTTGACTTCCATGCTAGGCAGACTTTTTTGGTTTTGTTGAAGTTATCATGACTCCATAGCCCAATGAATACTTGCTAATGTGATTTGCAACTAGTTATACCATTTATCTATTTTTGCGTCATATAGAGTTAGCCATCTACTTATTTATCAAAAATCATAAAACATTGAGAGAGCCCTCTCAGGTTGAGGAGGCTAAGCCTCAGCCAAAAGATTGGTCTAAAACAGTTACACAATTTTTACTTGATGAGAAACCCATCAAGCCTGATTTTGTGATAACATTTTGGTGCTTCTACTGGGAGTTGAAGACTATACTTTCCCGAGATTTTGAAGCTGAACTTCTGAAGGTAGCAGGAGCTCAAGAAGCTTTTCGAAGTTGCATCTACCTTGGAGACTCCACACATAAAATAATCAATTGGAAGGTGACTCCACTTCTTGAAGATCAGTAGCTTGATGAAGTTTCATAATGAGTTCCATTGCAATAATAAATGCCAGGTATGGCCCTATGAATCAACCTCATATCCCTGCTTTTCCAAATTCTATGCCAAAGGTTGAATGGTTAACTGATCTTCCTATATTCAAAGATGAAAATAAATACAATGCTTCTCTTCATTTGGTTAGATTCCATATGCATGTACACAGTCTTAAGGTTTAGTTCCCTGAGTATTATCTCATGAATATGTTTATGGCCACTTTGGAAGGAAAAGCGTAGTCTTGGTATGAAAGCTTGCCAAATGGTTCGTTATACTCCCTTGCTGATTTCCATGTTGAATTTTATGAGATGTATGAAGAGTTTCATCCCTCCTTATTGCTGGTCAAAGACTGCTGTAAACACTTTGTGAGTTTTATTGAATATTTGGAGAATTGTTATGAAGATGATGAGTTCATGGATGAGGAAATTTTAGAAGCCCTTCATGACAATCCCTTTCATCACCAATAAGAAAGGATAGCATCTTTCTTAGATGAAAATGAAACCCAAGAGGAGTTTATTTATGAAAATTATGATACATTCTCTGAGTTTGATGAAAGGTTGCAGCAGACTTGTCAGTATTTTGATCATTAGGAGTATGAGAATCATTTCAAACAGCAAGAGGAAATATTGGAAAATGCTTGCTACAATTCTCAGGTACAGGAAAAATTTGAGTCTTCATGTCATTTCTTGCATCAGCCTACATCAAATGATGATTACATTAATGAAGAAGTGGGTGAAAATTTTTCTTTATCCTTGTCTTCTAATCTGAAATCATTTAAGTGCAAGTCGGAAGATAAGATTCAGCTTGTGGATGAAGTTACTAGGAACATTGAAAAGGACATTGAAGTTTTATAGGGTATAATTCAATCTTATAGGCTTCAAGATCAAGATCAGTCTTTTCAAAATCTTTCCATGCTAGAACACAAAGAGAAGGTGTTGCTTCCTTTCTTTTTTGAGATTGAGGAAAACTACACTGTTTTTGAAAATCAGTTTGAACAGTAGGTTACTGAAGTCTTATGTGGTTGATCAAAGCATGGATGAGTTGCCCAAAGTTGCAGAATGTCATGAGAAGCATCGAACATATCATGTCTTCTTTGATCCTATAGTTGAATACATGGAAGAGTTCTACAGTCCATATTTATAGTTATATTTTCATTTTGAAGATCAGTTACATCTCATGTTACCTTGGCCATCTCAGTATCATGTTTAATTTTGGTTCAAGTGCAATCAAGAGGTTCAAGTGTCATATCAGATCAATTACTGGCTTCATTGGAAGTTTCATGTTCCTTGAATTACAAATGGAGATTACAGCTTCTAGGGTAGGTAGGAGTGTGCGAATAAGATCAAAAGTGAATGGGCATCTTTTGAGTAGGTACAAAGTTAGTTCTTATGTATTGATCATCAAGCTTGCACCTGAGGTGAAGGCCATTTAAGCTTGAGGAGAAGCTTAGCAATTTCAAAGTTATTTCTTATTTGTTCAAGAACATGGATAGCAACACTGGAACTACTGGTTCTTAGTGTACCACAGGGGCACACTATCCCAAGTGGAGCCACTGTTATCACTCAAAATTCTCAAAAAATCATTGTTTCAAGTTTTTTTTAGATCATGGGTCAAAATAGGGTCTTAGGAGTCATTTCATGAATTTGACCAAAAGGGAATATTATATTTTTAGGTTTGAACCTTCCTTAGTGTTAAACAAATCCATTTTAAAGGTTTTTTATGTCAAGTCATTCATCATTTCATCATTCATTTCATTTCCCTAATTTTTTCATCAAAACTGGCCAATTATCTAATAAATCTTACTTTCGTAGTGCCACTAGTTCAAAAAAGGTCGTTTTGCGCTATGAAAGCGTTGTCTTTTCGTAGCGCAATATGAAGCAAAAAATCTGTTTTCTGGTTTTGAGTATTCAACTTCCAAGGAGGTTTCTGAGCAAATAAAAACGAATTTAGGAAAACTGAAAGATTTTTTTCTTCCTAACTAACTTAACTACAAAAACCTCTCTTAGTTTCTTAAAATTGATTAGGATGTTAGAGAAATTGATAAATTAAAATTCGCTACGAAATTGTTGTTACAAACAGTCATGTACATCATTGTTTAGCAGTCAACTTCAAATTCAGTTTTTGGCCAAATTCAAAATATTTTTGGAATTATGAAAGAGGTTCGTTTTCATCACACCCCCAGCTACAAAAAAAATCTCTCAATTTTCTCACAGGTGTTATCAGTTGGTAGATAAAAGGCTTTCTTTGAATCCCTATGTTCAGAAATAGAGTTTTCCTATTTTACACATGTCTTTAAAAGGCAGTTTCTAGAAAACAGGAGATGTGTTTCAAAAACCTAAGAGAGGTTTTTATTTAAGACATCATGGTCTACAAAAACCTCCTTCATTTTCTCCCAATAAGTCATGGAGTAGGAGATATAGGCTCTGTCCCAAGACCTATTTTTCAGGAAAAAACAGGAAAAACCAATAGGCCAACCTATTGCAAATGAAGAAGGGACCTCAAGAAGACTGGAATGACTATGTTTTTCAAGTGATATGATGAAATAATATTGATTTTGAGTTTTTATAACGTTTAAAATTTTCATTTTGGAAAATTTTGGACAAAACAGCTCACTCAGCAATTTCTGAACGCAAATATTGTAAAAAAGGAAAAAAGTGCTACAAAACTATTGTAGCAACTTTTCTTGCCCTTTTTCATCACATTTTTGGGGCTGAAAATATGAATTAAGGTTTGAAATTGCTATGGAGGATATATATAAAGGTAATGAAGATTAGTTTTAAGGAAATAAGTCAATATTTTGAAGAAAAAAGTGTTAAAGGCCAGCGCTATGAAAAGCGCTACGAAACTGTCTTGTTTTCATAGCGCAGTATATTTCAGCTCATTTGAATATTTTGATGATGGTTATGGACCGTTGGAGCCTAGGGAGGAGTTTTGGCATGTGTTACTTCAACTTCAAATAGCAAAGGACCACGAAATAAAGAGTACATGATGGTCAGAATGATCAATGAATGCAAAATACCATATGCCAAAAAAACAAGGTTTGGTTTCATGCTTATGTGGAGGTCAGCAAAGTGGTCATGAAGAGCTCAAGCCCATCATCCAAATTCGAAAATGTGATGATACAATTGTCAATGATGTAATTTCAAATAGATAAGGTTGTTAGGATAAGGTTGTTAAATATAGTAATGAAGAGTTTGAGTCCTAGTTAAAATAAGACTGTCAAGTAGGATAGGTGTCTGTTTGTCATAAATTTGATGTTTTATGGTTATGCAAGGTGTCAAGAGTTAGGAATTTGAAGTATCTAGCAGAAGATGAGTTCATCTCATGTTGTAATGGTCTATTAAATACCAAGAGGTCGAATTAGCAAGGGGTTGGACATTTTATTAGCAAAAAGATTGTGTTTTGTATGTGACTGCTTACAGATTAATATAGAGTTTCTACTTAGACAACCCAAGATTCATGAGGATTTCTTGTATGTTATTGTTTTTATGGCATCCTTTTCAACATTCCATTGCAGTGATGTTTACTTATGATACTCAAAATTCATCAATGGTGCTCTGACTTCCTTCATAGATAAATTGACTGTGTGTTTCACTATTCTACATGTTTTATTCTTTGAATTGAACTCTGAATGCCTTGACTTCCATGCTAGGTAGAATTTTTTGGTTTTGTTGAAGTTATCATGACTCCATAGCCCAATGAATACCTGCTAATGTGATTTGCAACTAGTTATACCATTTATCTGTTTTTGCCTCATATAGAGTTAGTCATTTACTTATTTATCAAAAATCATAAAACATTGAGAGAGCCCTCTCAGGATGAGGAGGCTAAGCCTCAGCAAAAATATTGGTCTGAAACCTTTACACAATATTTACTTGATGAATAGCCCATCAGGCTTGATTTTGTGATAACACAAATAATGCACAATATTTCCATTGGGGAAGGAGGAAACATGAGAAGAGTTAGGAAGAAATCACCATAGGTTCAATATATGGATTCCAGGAGAAACCCATACTACTTTCAAAATTTTTATTAGAAAGTTAGTTTATTGTGAAGTATGTAGGTAATATGAGCCATGGATAATTTTTTTTGAAATAAAGAAAAAGAAACAATTTATTTCCTTACCTTTAATTGTGGGAGAAGTAATTGTGAGAAACACGACCCTCCTAGCTGAATTTCTAAATCATTATCTTTTTCAATTTAAATGAAGTTTAATCCATGCAAGGATTTGACTTTGAGTGTATCTTCTCAAGGAATATGGCCATAATTAAATATGGAAATTTATTTACAGAACTATTGAGGAAAGTGGAGAAAGCCACATTGACCCATCAAGTTAAAAACTTAATCCATACCCTTTTGAATAATTTATTGTAGAAACTAACACAATTTTGGGAGGAAAAAATAAAGAAAGAGGTAGAAAGCCTACAAATTCCCCTCTAGCATCAACACCTTAGGCTCTCCCTAATTCATCTTCAATTCATAAAAGGAAGGATATCAATGTGAATGGGAGAATGAGTAATGATAGGCCCTCAGGTGGAGGAGATGGAGAGGAGCTACCTCCCAATTTGATGGTAGAAATATCACACATAGTTGATTCATCAAAGAGAAAAACCTCTATGGAGGCCCAACCTATGGAAAATCCAACTAACATGGAAGTGGATAGCACGTAAAAAAGTTGAAGGTTAAAAAAAGGGGTTATTATTCAATCAAGAATAGAAGTGGACTTTTCTGAAGTAGGACCTACTAGACTCCTCAAGATGCACCAAAATGTTGGTGAAGAACTTGCACACTCTATTACAAAACAAGACGCTGAAATTTTGAGATTGAAAAAGAGAGTAAACTATCTTGAAGAAGCTCTCAATCCAACTCCTCTTTTCATGACCCCTTTGGTCATCCAAGCACCTGAAGCAATGGTAAATACACCCAAAATACCCTAATAGTTATATAAAGCGGCATACCTTCTAACCAAAATAAGTTGTTATAGTGTAACTAATATCAATAGAAGAATGGAAATTATCGAGGAAATATGGAAAATTTCCCTACACTTAAGAAATTTGGCACAAAGAATTCGTTCGTTTGTTGAGTATCTTAAAAAGGATATTAAAAATTATCATCGATTTTTTGATAATAAATTATTAACTTGTGTACATAAAATCAGCTCACTTACTGAATTTTAAAGAACACATCAAATTCTCCCAAGGCTTAACAAAATTAAGCAGATCAAAGTTGGTCTATCTACTAGAATTAAAATGTTAGAAGACGATATTGATGATTTTTCAAATATTGCTGATAAAAGGAGAAGTGATTTTCTTAAGGCCATTAATTTTGATGAATACCTCTAGTTTCCATGAATGAATAGATATTGTATTATCATCCCCAAAGACATATTAGAAGAAGAACTATAATTTATCAAGATATCGATGGGTTCTAAATTCAATGGCTTTATAAATTTCCCTAAAGTTAAAATTAAAAAGTAGTTAGCTATATTGTTCAATAATAACAAAGACCAATCATCTACAACTGCATAGCTACAAGTGGATGCTCGATATATCAGGGAAGAAATATTTGATCTATGTGTCAAACAAGATATAATGATTCCTATGATGAAGGAATACATCGAAGAATGACTGAAGAAATCTCTTCAAGAAATCATTAATCCTCAATAAATTTTAAACAGTTAGATTAACGACATCCTTTCAACCATATAAGCAAGCATATTCTTCAACATCAAGAGATGTATGTCTTCATAATTTTTATGACTATTCAAATATTTTGAAGAAATTCCCATCTTTATTTCAAGTCTCTAGTCATCCATATTCCTTGATTGTTATACTCGTCATGTAAGTCGATCCTTAACATTAATTATTTCTTTCATCTAGGTATATTAATAAGGATTCTATGGGAGGTCAATCTCAATCCCTTTATGGGACAAATGCATTTACTTTTAAAATTTTAAGTATTAGGATATTGAAGAGTTTAGGCACCTAAATTTTCAAAACCTTTGAAGTTGTAAAACAATTTTTTGACTCTCATAGAGATCTCCTTTTCAATAAAGAAATCGATTTGTGATTCTAAGACTTAATTTAAAGCATTAAAAATCATGTTGATGTTTCCCTATACCCTTTATGAATTCGATGAATAAAATTATTCTACAATTATCTAAATATCTAGAACATTATTCCTTTATTTATGTATATTATTTTTCTTCAATGATGCTTACTTCACAATGATGAATGGAATGGACATGATGAACTAAAATTTGTATATTTATGTTTTTTATGAAATCATTTTTCCATCCATGATCTGCTCCTAGGTGTATGAAATGAATGTTATATAATATATTAGTTCTTAGAATGTACTGAAAATTTGAGTGTGCATTAAAAGAGGAGTATCACCTCTTTAAAAATGCATGGGGGCCTGTACCCAAGCCTTAAGAGGTTTAAATTTCTTTTGACAGGAAAAAAGATCAACATTTTTGGAAACCACACTAAGGATTTGAATAATCCAATATTTATTTCCTAGTAAATTACTCATATAGTCTCAATTTAACTCTATATTTTGATTGGATTGAATGTTAAGAGAAGTATATTGCATCAGTTCTATGATCCTATCATGCAAACAGCTAGAATAATAGAAGAGTTATAAGGATATTGGAATGTTCTAACTCAACAAAAATAACCAACACATGGAAATCATAATAGGGAAATCTAATAAACATAAAGGATAAGGTGGAGAAATATGAAAGCTTTCAAGGCCCAATAACAATAATCCAATGTAAGAAAATTACAGAATAGGTTTATACTTCCTCAAATAAAGGATTATGTTTTTTCTCTCCCGCTAGTGATGATGAAATAGAGAAAGGAAGAGAAGGAATAAGATAAGATCAGAGAGAAAAAAGAAGAGAAGAATGGAGAGAATGACCAAAAGGAGGAAATCAAAGGACAAGACTTAGAGTAAGCCCACCTTCCTTCCAATGGGAAAAATACCCCATTACAACATTAGTGGATGATGTTTTACCTATATTAGTGGATATTTTGTCATGGATCCTGATAAACACATGGACTATTTTTTGGATATTTGTAATATCCATGGAATTGTACATGGAGATGTGATGGTAAGAGTGTTTCTTCATAATTTGGTTGGAATACTTACAATTGTAAATTATCCTTACGTGTTGGTTCCATTACATATTTCAATGATATGGTAACTCGTGAATCAAATTGACACATGAGTCGAAAAGTGAAAAGACAAGGTGGTGTCAGAATACGAGAGACAAATATGAAGAAATTTAATTTAAACAGAAGGAGACTTGACACTTGGTGGAAGAAATGGCTTTTGGGTAAAGTATGAAATCAACAAAAATTAAGAGAATCACAGTATAAATATCATAAATATCTTTCCAATGATTTTTACGTTTCATAAAATAGAGCTAGTATGAGCCTTTAATGGCCAATCGAAAAATGGTGAATTTTTGCTATAAAAGGGGTTTTCCCTCCAATTCCAATCCATTTATGCATATAGTTGGTGGAGAATTTGGAGAAGAGGTGGAGGACCTAAATATTTGTAAGCTCATATAATAGAATCCAACCATTGGAACTGGGATATGTTAATTTTAGGTAGGTTTCCTAACCCTACTCATCATTTCTAGCTTTTCAATATTTCTCAATTAGGGCTTATATGGTCCTTGTAGAAAAACTACTCGAATTTTTTGGTGCAAATGCACCTATTGGGACTTTTCCTATGAAAGGACCATAGTTATCTGGTCATATAATGCATTAGGAAATGTATGGTTGAGGGAAAACTTTTGTTGTGTTTCTGAGACTAAGGGTCAAGGGGTTGAGTGGGGTTATGGCCCTTTGGAAAGCATTTTGTCTAGGCATTGTTATGATTAATTTATTGTAACACATCCTCTATTATCCCTAGCCCCTACTAAGGGTAGAAGGAGAAAATTCCTCTAATGAACCAACCTCCAAAGTCAAATTATGGAAATAGGGTCTAATTTTTTATCCTTTTTTACTACCTCAAAACTTAAAATTGATAAAATCATTGCATTCATTGCATTGAGATCTTTCTAATGATATCAAATTTTCTCCAGTTTAACTCCAAGATCAAAATATATGGTTTTTTAAAATCTATCCTATTAGATAGTTCCACATAATTCTGACCTAGCACTTGGTGCCTACATCACCCCCATGTTCACATCCATGGCATAACCCACCTAATAGTTGTTGACTTGTTCATGTCCAGAGTCATGCAATACCTTTCCATGGTTCATAAGGCATAATATATATATATATATAATGTGGATATGGGCCCCTCTATGGCCACATCACCCTATGATCATAATCCTGGTGGGATTATGCCCAGCCCAAACAGAACTAGTTGGGGTTATGTGGACCCTCCATGGACCCCTTCTCAAAGTTTCATCTAGTCGTTTGTTATGGTTGCATGCTTGGCTCCATCCCGCTACATCATCCCAACCTATTCCCATTTGAAATGCATTCAAACTAACATTGTGATGTGGAAATCAACATGTGCATCCGCCACCTCAACTCTACTTCAACCAATCGTAGGGGTCATGCTCCCTTACAATTGTGCAAGTAGACCGCACAACTATCACCTAACCCCAAGAATAAAATCCCAATGAGTTGAACCCAACACCATGATAAATGCTCCCAGTATGTCTCTCTTTCAAATGATCTCCCTTTTAATTAAATGCTAACAGAAATTGTAAAAAAAATTATTAGTAAAATCAACAATAAAATTTAAAAAAATATTATGTAGGGTGTTGAGTGAATCACGATACTTTTCAGCCTTTGATCTTCTGAATAGTTATGTTTCTCCAAAGTGTTTTTTTTTGCACAATGCTCCTAGTATGTCTCTCTTGCAAATCACTCGCTTGAATTTTGGAAAAAATAATGAAATAGTGAATAACATTTTACTATTTTAAAGACATTATGAAATTATATTTAGAAAAATTAATTGTCTCTCTTTTTTTCAATTTAAAAAAGAAAAAGAAAAAAAAAACTCACACTTTTTCACTTAATTCAAACATCGGTACATTTGATAGTAAAGTGCATTGGTGTGTTTAAAGTAAAGCACACCAAAATTGATGGGGCATCACAATTTTTCAATGTATCGACATGACAATTTTTTATTTTTATTTTTCGAAATCTCAAAACTGTTTAGTTAATATTTTACTACAATGGTGTGGTTTTTATTTAAATGCATTGGTGTTGTAATTTTTATAAGAGGGTCGACATGGTATAATTCATTTTTATTTTCAAAAATTTCGGAAACAAGTGTGTACTAGTGTTATTTTTATTTAAATGCATCGGTGCAGTTTTTTACAAGAGCGCTGCTATGATAACATATTTTATATTTTCAGAATGCAAGAAACCTGTGCGGGTATTATTTGAATGCCTCAGTTCTATTATTATTTAAATGCATCAGTGTGATCCGTCCTAATAGGCAGACTGAAAGGGTTTAAAAGTTATTGAAAATTTTATTTTCATATAAAATAGCATATTAATCTCAAATTATCCTCCAAGACGCATTCACATGAATTACAGTAGTTCATAATATACATTTTCCACTTAAAATCACCTTATTCTTGAAAAGTGGTTTGAAAACTATATTGAAATTCATATTTGGGTATATGGTTCTCGAAATTAATTTTAGATATGTACATAAAATTTTATTTTATTTTTGCTCAAATGTAAGGACAAAATCTCAATAATATCAAATGGCCAATTCTTAAAATTTTAGCTCGTTCCATACTGTTGATCAAAGTCCTTTAGAGGGTTCTCCCTTTCCATCTCCAGTAAGTTCATTTTTTTAATATTTCAATTTCTAATTGATTTTTTTTTAATCCGTGTCAATTTTAATAAAAATGTATCCAAATTTACAAGATCCTAATGTAGAATCGAGTTCAGATGCATAAAATATTCCTCCATTTCAAAAACGCCAGAATCTCTTATCAAGAGTATCATATTCCAAGAATTTGGTAGATGAAAATGGACAACCTCTTCACCCTTCCAATTGGAACATGGAATCTTCCAGCTGCAATCCTCGATCAACAATGGTAAATAATTGTTTGGTATAATTTAATTTCAACAAACAAATTTCATTGACATGCTTATTAATATCACTGTATTGTACTAATTAGGTTCAATACTTTTTGAAATTAGGATTCTAGTGATAATGAGCGACCCACCTACCATATTTTGCTACACCCCACTACAACGTCAACTCAAGATAAGGTTTCCTTACGAGAAAGACATGGAGAGGAAGCATTCAAATAATGGTTGAATCAATCACATATTCAATTCCCACTACATTTAGATTCATCAATTAGGAATGACTACAACAATAGTATTTCTTCATCACAAGTTGGAAATGGAGGAAATCAAAGAGAGTTTGGTATGCTTGATTACTTACAGGATACGACTTCCATGGAGGAAATTTTGTTAGATGAATTCAAGAACGATGAGTTATGGGATGATGCTTATATAACTGATACCTTATTCAAAATCCTAAAATATGCTTTCACCACCCCTCTCTTTGGACCTGGCGACAAGTCAAATTCTACTCAGCTGGGGAAAACGTTGTTGTTGTACAAACTGAAAGAAAATTTTGGCATGATGAATGCATGTTTATCGGAAATATTGAGGTAATTCACCTAATGATCATTCAATTCCCTTATATTTTAAGAAATCATGTCACACAATCAACATTTAAAATGGTCAATTTTATGAACGTTAAATATTGAAATTATACAATTATATCCCCACCCACTGTAGCTTATTCAAAGATAAGGTTCTTCTGCATGATAATGTCTTGTTGGCTAGTTGTGAAGAGGTAAAGTAGTTTTTGAAATGTTTTTGTGTTGAGTACATATCACATAATGCATGTTCGAATGATTTATAGAGGATAATATGCACACAAAGAGATATTTCTGAAATGTGGGCATAATAGGTACCATAATTAAAAAAAATGGGTAAATCACACAATCTTCCTCATAAGATATTGAGGCACGTGCCTATAATGCCAAGGATTCAAAGGCTCTTTTTTTTTAAATAATTATTTATGTTGTGGGGATGGCATGCCACACATATAAGTGAGTTAGGAGTTATGTGAATCGAGATGAATTAAATATCCATGAAGCATATAGAGGATACATGCCCTGAAAAATTCAAGAATTAAGTACTAATTCTAGGGCTTAGCATGACCATGGATGTCATCAACCCATATTCCCTACAACACACCAACTATTTTGTTTGCTATATAGTAGTGATCAATAACAATAACTCCCCATGGTTGTTTCTGAATAATATATCTTATGTTGGCTATCATAGTCCCTCGTATAATACAAGTGAAGAATATGGATCTATACTTATAACCATTGGTATACAAATTGAAGGAATTATGGGAAGGGATACATGTGCATGATGTATCAAGACCCATAGCATTTGAGAGTAATTTTACATTGTATGGCATATGTGCTTACATCATACATTATTATCTATGCTTAGGATTTTTCTATGGTAAATTACGTTTTTATTGATTTGTTTATATATGTAACAATATTGTTTTGCATATTAATTTTATTCGTTGCAATTTTTCTGATCCTCATGGTTGCTAATGTTTCGGCCTATATACAATAATTTTTTAGGTGTTGTAATAAAATGGTATCATGGATGTAAATTTTTTGGATATTCTCTAAAGTTTAGGTGGTTTGGCCACCTACAAAATCCAATGTATGACCGCTCCAAGGTATTCCTTCGAGAAGAACACTCTTACCGAAGAGCAACATCTACTTTCAATGGTAAACAAGACAGAACCCAAAGGCTTGCAATCATGACACCAATTGTGTACAATATCTAAGATAATAAGAATTCAATGTCACAATCCTTACCAAATAGGAAAATGAGAAGAATATAACCAAAATGAGAAAATAGTGAATTTAGAAACAACATTAAAGATTTATTCTCGATTTATATTCGTATTGGGTTATTAAGAAGTTCACATGTTGTTTCTTCTTGTTTAGTTTAAAATCAATATCAATCATGTAGTGATAACTCTATGACTACTTTAACAATGAAATATTTGTGTATTAATAATGTGAGATTAAATTCTTAACATTAGAGGTAAAGTCATGTTTACTATATTTAAATTCCAATTCTTGCAACTTTATGTAAACTAAAAGGAGGTCTTATGCATGTATAAAATGTTGGCTATATATTTTTATAAACCATCACATAAATAAATTGGATTGCATGAATGCATGAGAGGTTTTAATTTTTTATTCATGGATAATGGAACAGTTTTGGTTGATAATGGAATATTTTATGCCGAAGAATTAAATGATAAATAATGTGATGGTGATTAAGGGATATTAGTTTGACTTTCTAATAGAATTGGTGATGCAATTTTCTTTCCTATTTAGATTATGTAAAATAAATATGTATCTATAATTAAATTATTTAAAATAGACATGTCTTGATCATTATGAACATGATGTAATATTAGCAAAGAGAAATGTGAAAACATGAATTTTAGTGACTATCTTGTAATAATTATGCGGAAAAATAATATTTCTTGACTTTTTCATTAAGAAATAATCAAATATATTATTTGTCAAAAGTTAAAACTAATATAGTATGTTTTCTGTATTATTTAACTCATAATTATTATTAAAAAATGTTAAAATTAAACGAGTACAATAGAAAATAAAAAACCAAAATAGCACCAAAATGTTATATCTTTATTACTATAAAAAAGTTGTGACTTGTTCGTTGAAGGGAGAATTTCCAATAAAGAAAATCCCCAACTACAAGTAACTTCACAAGCCTTATTTTACATTTCTTGATCCTGATCTTTAGAATTGGTAAGAGTTGATATAAATATTAAATTTAACTTGGTAATTCTTAAATTTAAAATTAAATTAACTCTTACCAATTTATATAAAGTAACTGAATTAAACGAGTTAAATTTAGTCTAACTAGTTATAACTGATTGTTGCACTAGTGAGAGGTCAAGTGAATTAAATTAGATTTAATTTACATGCAATGATATGACAAGTGATTGATGATTTACTATTAAGAGTTTCATGCATGTCAGTTCTGATGAAGACCCAGTTGAGACAGAGGTTAAAAGGATGTTATCTATCAGTTTTTTTATTAGTAAATTGTCGGCACGCAATTAGACAACCATAGTATTTCCCATGATGTATTTTGTAGTTTTGGAAGGTTGAATTTCCTAATTAATAGGGATCAATTATTCTTAGAATTTCACAAGCAAGGAAGGTTGAGCAAAGGCAGAAAATTTGCTGTGTTGGTCGATTTTGTCTGGATCGGTGTGAGACAGTTGTTAGAGCACAGCAGAATCTTGTGATAAGAGTGGATTGTATTGTTTCATGATTCCTTGGTTGATTATACAATAAGTTAAAGGGGTTTTGAGTAGCAAGCTTTCCCCAGGAAAAAATATCTATGTTGTGTGAATGATTTTCTTCTTTCTCTTACTTGGTGTGATTGTGCGATCGTGTTTATTTTCCACAAATATTGTAGAAGGATTCAGTGTCTTGTTTTAGTATATTACATGATCGGATTGAATCCATTGGTGTAATTTTTACATGGTATCAGAGCGCCATAAATCACTATAGTGGAGAATAAATTGAGTTTTTGACTAAACAACATTCGAATTTGAAAAAATATTCTTTGGTGTGACAGGTGGATCAAGATGGCTTTCAATGGATTAAGATTGGAATATGCACTCAAGATCAGTTCTAATTATATTGCATGGAAATACATAATGGATGCAGTTCTGGAGGAAAATGTGTTGAAATAATTTATTGGCACTGATATTCCAAGGCCCGCAGTAGCAGACATCGCTCTTCTTGATGCTTGGCAAAAGAAGGTTGCAAAGGCGAGGAGGATATTATTAGAGGGAATTCGAGATTACATTGTCTCGAGTCTCCATGGCAAGGCGACTCCATATGTAATGTGGAAGGCCTTGATAGATCTATTTCAGAACAGCAGTGACAATAGAAAATTGGCATTAAAGGACAAGCTTAGGAAAATCAAAATGGAGAAAGGCGACACTATTCTAAAATACTTGACCAAATTCATCCAATGTCGAGATGAGCTTGGAAGTGTCAAGATTACTGTAGCGAATGATGACTTGGTGAGCCTAGCACTTCTAGGACTTCCCTAGAGTTGGCATAGTTATCAGGACTATGTTAATGGGAGGGAGAAGCTACCAGATTGGGAGCGACTTTGGTCGGATTTGGTACTAGAAGAATTCAGGAAGAATACCAAGGATGGTTCCTCATCCAAGGCAGATGATGAGGAAAAATTATTGTTGGCTAGTAAGGCAAAGAAAGGAAAGGGAAAGAAATCCTATTCAAAATTTGAGACTAGCAAAGAAGGTAAGAAGCATGACATATCTAGAGTAAAAATTTTTCATTGTCACAAGCATGGACATTATGCCACTAATTATCAACAGAAGAAGAAGAAAAAAATGAAGGCTTCGGGATTTGCAGCGAGTGATTATTTCACTTCACAGTTTAATTTGGACTTATCACTCATCGCATGCATGGTGTCTGGTGCGATGGGATTAGTGTGGTACTTGGATAGTGGTGCATATTTCCACATGAAGGGATACAAAGAACTCTTTAGTAGGTTGGACGATAAGGATCTTCAGATGCACATCGATATGGGTGATGACGAGAGGTATAACACTACTGAGATTGGTTAAGTTACTTTCCAGAGATAGTAAGGTAAACCTTTCTTATTAAAAGATGCCATGCATGTACCAGGCTTGAAAAATAATTTAGTTTCAGTTTCTATGTTGGAGGATAGAGGATATGATGTGGTTTTCAGTGAAGAGAAAGCATTCTTTCGTCACAATGCCATGAGATAGGTTAAGAATATTGGGGTTCACGTGAAGAAACTCTACAAACTTGGGTTAACACCATGGTTGAGGAGTATGACTCAATTGTCAGGAAGAGTGCATGGGAATTTGTCCCTAGACCAGTCGGGAAATCAGTGGTTGGATCTATATGGATCTATAAGGTGAAGTAGGCAATAGAAGGGAGTGTGGAGAAGTACAAGGCTAGATTTGTAGCTCGGGGATTCTCACAGGTTGAGGGGATTGAATATGAGGAGACTCTTGAACCAGTTGTATGGTACTCATCAATTAGATATATCCTTGCACTCTCAGCACAGATGAGTTGGTAGATACAAAAAATGGATGTGAAGACTACATTTCTCAATGGATTTATTAAGGAAGAAGTGTATGTTGAGCAAACAGAAGGTTTTGAGACATTTGACAGGGATTCACATGTGTGCAGACTCAAGAGATAATTGTATGGGATGAAGCAAGCACGTCGTGCTTGGTACACCAATATTTACAGCTATTTCATTGGGTTGGGGTTCATGAAGAGTGAAGCGGATGCAAATCTATACCATATTGTAGTGGATGGTAAGAATCTGATTATTGTACTTTATATGTATGATCTTATTCTGACAGGTGATAAGCAACTCATAACTTCTTGCAAAGAGGATCTTGAAAGAGAGTTTGAGATGAAGGACATGGGATTCCTTCACTATTTCCTTGGTTTGAAGATATGGCAACAGGATGGGGAGCTATTTGTTTGTAGAGGAAAGTATGCCAAATAGATTCTAAGGAAGTTCCACATGGAGAGTTGTAAACCCATGGAGACTCCTCTTGTAGGAAATTGGAGGAAGGAGGATGATATTTCAGGTGAGGTAGTGGACGTTAATGTTTACAGGTAGCTTGTGGGTTCACTCATGTACTTGGTGAACACATGACCAGACATATGCTATGTAGTTAACTAGCTTAGCCAAGCAATGTTTAAGTCGACCAAGCTCTTTTGGAAGGCGCAGAAGCATGTCTTGAGATATCTTAGGGGCACTATAGAGTATGGATTATGCTACAAACGGACAGAGGGAGTGAAAATTCAAGGCTTCACCAACACAGATTGGGTAGGCAGTCCAACAGACATGAAGAGCACATTAGGAGGGATCTTCAACGTAGGATCAACAACAGTTTCTTGGTACAATAGGAAGCAGAGATCAGTTGCACTTAGTTCAACCGAGGCAGAGTACATGGCAGCCAGTCAGATGACATGTGAGGCCATCTGGATGAGGAAGATACTTGCTAGTTTGTTTGTTCATCATATGGATCCGACAGTGATACATTATAATAACCATAGTTGCATAAAACTCTCAGTTAATCCAGTATTCCATGAAAGTTCCAAGCATATTGACATTTTCTACCACCTTATCAAATATTGTGTTCAGATACACATTATGTTACTTCAGTACATTCCCACGGAGGATCAAGATGCAAATATTCTTACGAAGGTGCTCGACAAGAGAAAATTTGAATACCACATAGGTAGGATCGGGGTAGCTGATAATCCCTTTCTTGTTGAGAGGGAGTCTTGAAAATTCAACACGAAATGTGTGTCTCATTTAATTTTCCCTTAATTAAACTGGACAATAAATTGTAATCTTATCTCATAATCACTTGTAATAGTTAATTGAGTGTGATAGACTCAGTTAGCTCATGAAAATTGAGTTGAGGGTGGTTGGTGAGGCACATAGAGTGATTCTATTTGTTTTAGACTCCAAGTTGCAGTTAGTGTATTATTTTAATGCATGAGAAATAAATTAACTCAATTACGTGAGTTAAAGTCAGTCTAACTAGTTATAATTGATTATTGCACTAGTGAGAGGTCAAGTGAATTAAATCATATTTAATTCACATGCAGTGATCTGTCAAGTGACTGATGATGTACTATTAATAGTTGCATGCATGTCAGTTCTGATGAAGATCCAGTTGATACAAAGGTTAAAGGGATGTTATATATTAGTTGTATTATTAGTAAATTGTTGGTGCGCAATTAGACAACCATAGGGTTGCCCATTATGTATTTCATAGTTTTGGAAGGTTTAATTTCGTAATTAATAGGGTTCAATTGGTCTTATAATTGTGCAAGCAAGACATTCTGATCAGAGGTAGGAAATTGGCTAATTGTTGGACAATTTTTTCTGTATCAGTGTGAGACAGTTGGTAGAGTGCATTAGACTCTTGTGATAAGAGTGCATTGTATTGTTTCATGATTCCTTGGTTGATTATACAATAAATATATAGGGGTTTTGAGCAACAAGATTTCCCCAGGAAAAATATATTTGTTGTGCGATTGATTTTCTTCTTTCTCTTACTTGGTGTGATTGTGCGATCGTGTTTATTTTCCACAAATATTGTAGAAGGATTCAGTATCTTGTTTTAGTATATTTTCATGGTTGTATTGAATCTATTGGTGTAATTTCTACATCAATTCATCACAGGGTGGAATCCCTCCTCGACCAAAACTCTAGATAATTTGTCGCAATAATTCATCTTAAATTTTGTACCAACCCTAAAGTCCTGGATACCCACTCCCACTTGACAATGTTCCTCACCTTATTGGGCCTCGCCCATCTTCTCATTTTCTACCTTTAGTGGGTGAGGAGGCATGACCACTTTAAGGAATGTGCTAATATATAAAAAAATGTATAGTACACAACAATAATTAGAAAATTTTAAAAAACAAGTTAAAGAAAATTATAGAATAAATTTTATTCTATTAAATTAAAAAAAAATGAAACTAGATTAATTCAAAGAAAAAATTAATACTACGTTTATCATCTATAGGCTCATCTAATGTTAAGAGGATGTTGGGAAAATTTCTCCAATTAATGCTTGTGTATGGAAATGAAAACAAGATAAATGTGTCATCATCCTTACTGGCCAGTAGCATCAGAGCCTGGGCGGAAATCCTGATACTAGCTAAATACTCTAGCAGACCTCTCTTGGCCATCATATGGACCACCATCATATGGCCCTACATGTGAATCTACGCCTCAAGAATTAGCCTAAAGGGCGACATTCAAATGTATTCCTCGTCTCTGGAAACCTCTCAAAAAAAAAAATCTCTAAAGTGAAAGGGAAACTCCTCCTCCCATGTATTTGTTGTCACTCTGTAATTCTGAAGGTTGAAGACAGAACCATGGAGGGAACCATCAAACTCCTTTGGAGTCCATGACCTTGCCTTCCTGGACTCAGAGAGGGATCTCTCTGTTAGATATAACTTTGTTCATAGGGGAATTTTAGGCTAGCTATTAGTGCATAGGTTTGTTTGAAGATTTATGGTTGAGGTAGCAGAAGAGGGACATTGGGCTATCATGTCAAAAAGGTGTAAACAAACTCAAATAGATCGATAACTGAGGTCAATTGAAACCACACAAGATAGCCATGTCAGTGGATCTTTACAGCATGTGAAATGGAAAAGAGGAGGAGATTAAGTTTTAACAGGAATGCAAAGTGGACCTTCCTTGAATTCTACATTTCGATCTCAACATGGATGTAGAGCAGACTGTCTCTGAATTCTGCATCCAAGTCTTAGAGGAAAACGTAATGTATTGTTTCAAGACAGAGTAGGGTACCCTATGGTAAATCCTACACAAAAATTTATATCCGCAGTAAAGACATAAAACATTATGTAAAACAAATGAATCACAAATTACATGGGAGAAGCACTTCACCACAGATCATAACACAAGAATCTAGAAAAACTTAAGTTGGTTCCTCTATTTTTTACAATGATAGTTCTTAATTACAATAAAACTAAACCTTTTCCAAGTGGAACCATGTAGGTGGTGATAAGACAAGCTTGGTCATAACAGTGGCTTTAGTAGTACATTATTAATTGTACAATGATCAAGATATGGCTGGTGTGATGCCGAAGAGGCGAGGAAGGCTCTAACACCTTGGCTCTTCATATTCGAAAATTCATTGTTTCATTATTAAATTGATGAGGTGCTTGGATCAGTAGTTGCACTGATGTGTTTGTTGCCCCTTCGGCTTCTGATGTTATATAACAAAACATTCGACTCCACATTTTTTGTCTGTTTCTTTGTGACGTTCGGCCTCGCTCTGCCTTCTTACTCCTTGTCAGGTTCTACCTGAGTCCTCCTGCCATGTGGAAAAATAGTGCACAAACCCATAAGCCCAAATGTGGAGGGATGACGGTTGGCGAACATGGACAAATGATGGAGGACGTGGTGCAGCAGCATTAGCAATGGTCACAGAGCGGCAGTGGTTTGGAGGAAAACGGAAACAGATTTTCGAAGGGGGTCTCAAGTGGTAAGTGGTAACATAGAGTGGGGTGCAAAATGATGAGCGGAAGACACGCGGAGGACTAGGCGGTAATGGATACCGCCCATTTTGGACCCCCCCCCCCCTCATGATAAAGTTCGAATGCTACGGGCGGGTCGAAACTAGATAAGGGTTGTCGAATGTGGGGAGATGTGAGGGGATAGCAGATAGGTGCGGGTGGTTAAAGGTGGAATGGTGTGGCAAGGAGGTGGGCTGGCCCACATATCGCAATGTTTTTTTAATAGTAGCGGAAGGTAAGTTCCAAAATTTGCAAAGTGAGAAGTGCGGGGAAGGGGAGGTTACGTGGTAGGAAAGTGGGACCCAGCCCACATCACAATCGCAAATTGGAAATGTTTTATTATGGGTGGTGGAGGTAAATTCTAAAACATGTGAAGTGCAAAGTGCGGGGAAAGGTGTGACCCGACCCACATCGCAAATCACAGATCTTATGGTTTTTCTATGAGCGCGGGGTGGTAATAGTTAAACTGTGCAATGTGCGAAGTGCGTTGATAGGGAGGTGACATGGTAGGGAAGGTGGGCCCACCCGCAGCCCACAAATCACAATATTTGTTAAGAGCAGTGGTAGGTAAAATTTAAAACATGTGCAATGTGAAGGGTGGGGGTGACGTGGCAATGATGGAGATGGGGCCCATCCAATACCACACATCTCAAAGTTTTATGGTTTATGTTATGAGCGGTGAAGGTAAATACTAAAACTTGCAACATGTGTTTTACGATGAGAAGGTAAGGGTCAAAAACGGTTAAGTGCGGAAAGATATCATATATGAAATATATGATATGTATCAAAGGCTGGCCGTGGGGGGCGGAGCTACGGAAAATAGCATAAGTGGTAAGTTTTATATGATAAGGCTGTGAGTGGGTGGGCGGAGCTGTGATAAAGTCTCGAAAGCATAGATATTAGATTTGAATGGTTTTAATGGGGTTTCGGGTGTTGGAATTCAGAATTTTGGAAAAAATGAATGGTAAGAGAGGGTAAAAGATATGAAATGAGTGCAGAAATGAAGTTTGATCACCATCACACCTTATCAGCAACATTTTTATTTCAACTGAACTGAAAAGGTAAATGGTTTCCTTTGAAGCCCTTAGAAGTCAGGATCTCCCTTTCTTTCTCTGAAAATAAATGATAGCCATAGAATATTATCTTCAGTATGAAAATTCTAATAAATAATCAGTCACCTTGTGATACTGTGAAATACAGGAGTCTAACAGTGGCTTCAGCTGGGGGTGGTGGCTCCTTCAGGAGGTGTCAATAACACCATATACTTGTAGCCTGATCCATTAGGCCGATCCCAAATCTACAACTTAATATGCTACACAACCTCTGTGGCTGATAGTCTTCAAGATGAAATTAACACTCTCTGCAAAACTGAAGTCTAAAATATACTTGGACTGAAAAGAAAATAGCATTATGGAACTGAGATGGAAAAATTGCTCAGAGTATTGAGCTTATTTTCACACCTACCTACCCTATTATATTGAAATTGTTATTGTTCTAAATGATACAATAATGCCAGTGCAGCCATACAAGTAGCAGCAGAAGCAAATGAACAACTTGATTGTTGGTCAAGAAAATCAAAAGTATAACTTGATCATGCGTCCATATAATCAAAGTTATAATATGAAATGGCAACTACTGGTGTATTTGATCCTTATAGAGAATACATGTTTGAAACATTGATCTAAAAAGAACCTCCATATAATCTACTATAGGATCATTAAAATCATGAGGTATAATACTTTCTTCTAGGCCTTCAGCAAGAACTCTTGGTCAGTAGGAATGCTAGTTTGCATGTTTTGGAGTCACCATGAATACTCAAAATATGGGTTCTTTGAATCATGGAGTCGCCAGGTGGATAATGCAACCTTCTTGTGTCTGGTTGTTGTCCACCATCATTAATCAGATTTAAAATTTGATATACTTTATGAGGAAGATAAATTTCATCCCCAGTGGAGTCGCCATTATGTTTTCACTTTGTAATTCTGAAGGCTGAAGATAGAACCACAGAGGGAAACATCAAACCACTTTGGAGTCCAGGACCTAGCCTTCCTAGACTCAGAGAGGGCTCTCTCTGATAGATATAGATTTGTTTATAAGGGAATTTTAGTCTAGCTATTAGTGCATAGGTTTGTTTGATGATTTATGGTTGAGGTAGCAGAAGAGGGCCATTGGGCGATGGAGTCAAACAGGTGTAAACAAACTCAAATAGATGGATAATTTAGGTAAGGTGCAGCTATCCAAGCTAGCCATGTCAATGGATCTTTAGATATTGTGAAGTGGAAAAGAGGAGGATATTAAGGTTTAACATGAATGTAGAGCAGACCATCTCTGAATTCTACATTCTGGTCTCAACATGGATGTAGAGCAGACCGTCTCTGAATTCTGCATCCAAGTCTTAGAGGAAAATATAACGTACTGTTTCAAGACTGAGTAGAGTACCCTATGTTAAATCCTACACAAAAATTTCTATCCGCAGTAAAGAAATAAAACAGTATGTAAAATAGAAGAATCACAAATTATATGGTTGAAGCACTTCACTACGGATCATAACACAAGGCTCCAGAAAAAAACGTACTCATTCATTCATCCAAAAGATAGTGCTTACAACCAACAGAATCTATTACAATGTTTTTTTCCCCTTCCGAGTCTCCTTCATACTGCTAATGTATGCAATATTTATACAAAAAATTAAGTTGGTTCCTCTGTTTGTTACAATGATAGTTCTTAATTACAGTCAAACTAAACCTTTGTCAAGTGGAACCATGCATGCTGTGATAAGACAAGTTCGGTCATAACAGTGGCTTTAGCAGTCCATTATTAATTGTACAATGATCAAGATCTGGCTGGTGTGATGCTGAAGAGGCCAGGAAGGCTCTGACACCTTGTCTCTTCATCTTCGGAAAGTGGTTGTTTCATTATTAAATAGATGAGGTGCTTGGATCAGTAGCTGCGCTAATGTGTTTGTTGCCCCTTTGGATTCTATTGTTATATTACAAAATGAGCAACTCGACATTTTATGTATGTTTCTTTGTAACGTTCAACCTCGCTCTACCTTTTTACTCCCTGTCAGTTCTACCCGAGTCCTCCTGCCATGTGGAAAAATAGCGCAAAAACCCATAAGCCCAGATGTGGAGGGATGATGGTTGGCGGACGTGGACAGATGATGGAGGACATGGCGCGGTAGCATTAGCAACTGTCAAAGGGCGACAGTGGTTTGGAGGACAGCGGAAATAGCTTTTCGGAGGGGGTCTCAACTGGTAAGTGGCAACGGAGAGGGGGGTGTGAAATGATGAGAGGAAGACACGTGGAGGAGTGGACGATGATGGATATCGCCCATTTCGGACCCCCCCCCCCCCCTCATGATACAGTTCAAATTTTGTGGTGGTCTAAAACTAGATAAGGGTCGTCGGATGTGGGGAGATCTAAGGGGATGGCATATAGGTGCGGGTATTTAAAGGTGGAATGATGTGGCAAGGAGGTGGGCCCGCCCGCCGCCCGCAGATCGTAATTTTTTGTGAAGAGCAGCAGGAGATAATTTCTAAGATTTTCAAAGTGCGAAGTGCGGTGAAGGGGATGAGACGTGGCAGGAAAGTGGGACCCGTCCCACACCACAATCACAAGTCAAAAAGGTTTTGTTATGGGTAGCAGAGGTGAATTCTAAAACCTGCAAATTGCGAAGTGTGGGGAAATGTCGGACCCGACCCGCATTACAAATCACAGATCTTAAGGTTTTTCTATGAGCGCTGGGAGGCAATAGTTAAACTATGAAAAGTACGAAGTGCGTTAATAGGTATGTGACGTGGCAGGGAAGGTGGCCCCACCTATAGCCTGCAGATCGCAGTGTTTATTAAGAGTAGTGGTACGTAAAATTTAAAACCTGTGTTGTGCAAATGGTGAGGGTGACGTGGGAATGACAGAGATGGAACACATCCAATACCGTAAATCGCAAAGTTTTAAGGTTTATGTTATGAGCGAAAAATGTAAATAGTAAAACTTGCGACATGCATTTTGCGATGATAGGGTAAGGGTAAAAAATCGTTAAGTGTAGAAAGATATCATATATGAAATATATGATATGTAATAAAGGTTTGTTGTGGGAGGAAAAGTTGCAGGAAATAGTATAAGTGGTAAGTGTTATATGATACAGCTATCAGTGGGTGGGCGGAGCTGCGATAAAGTCCTGAAATCATAGTTGTTGTATTTGAATGGCTTTAATGGGGTTTCGGGCGTTGGAATTCAGAATTTGGGAAAAAATAAAGGGTAAGAGAGGGTAAAAGATATGAAATGAGGTCAGAAATGAATTTTTCTCACCATCACACCTTATCAACAACATTTTTTTCTTTCAACTGAACTGAAAAGGTAGATGGTTTCCTTTGAAGCTCTTGGCAGTCAGGATCTCCCTTTCTTTCTCTAAAAATAAATGATAACCATAGAATATTATTTTCAGTATGAAAAATCTAATAAATAATCAGACACCTTGTGATACTATAAAATACAGGAGTCTAACAGTATCATCACACGAAATCTATCTAAATCTTTACAAAAATACCTCAAAAAATCGCCATACCATTTTATACACCATGGCTCTTGAATCAAATAATCAACATAATACAAAAAAGGGGAACTAATGTGTTTCCCATCACTAGTATAGTGTGCAATGGTGGTCAATAATAATGAGAGGCACCAAACCTCCTGTGCAGCAAAAGAAGCAATATGTAGTTGTCCACCACACACCTGAAAAATATATTGCATGGACTACATGAGCCTCAACATATCTCTGAGAGTAGACAAGCTGACTCTCTGTTGCAACCCCATGGGGAATGTTGTAACTTCTTTTTACCTATGAAATTTCTAAATTTCATAGTTTCAAAACAAAAATAAGTTAATTTAATTATTGAACTTTGTAAATAAATTTTGAATATATTTTATAAATGTCACTTTAAATAAATTTCATAATGTAATATTAAAATTGGTTATTTGAATAAATGTCATCGATGGTTAGCACTCAGGCAAGTTTCAATGGACATACACTTTTTCTCTATTATCAATGCATGAAAAGCAATTGCAGAACACCTCGTGCTCCCAAATTTTAACCGGGGGGAGGGGTGTCTGCAAATCAGTTTTGACAAAACAATAGGAGATTATGTGTCGTACGCATGTGAATTGCAGGACCCCCCTTCTATACCACTTACCCCTACTACACCCCACCCCCCACAAACCACCTTAAATCCACTTTCTCTCTCTACTATCATCTCTGCCAACTTGGCCCTTTCACCATTGTAACCACCAAAATGACCCCCGTTATTTTTCCAATAAAGTAAGTAAATTAATCATTGTGGTTATTTATTACATCCTTCCAATGTCTCAATAGTTTTTATTAATGCGATAAGGTGTAACTCCAATAATAGATATTCAAACTCAATTGTAAACCTAAATTTCCTTCCATAAATTGCGTTATTCCTCATCTCACCAATGTTCACAAAAGTGCTAAGTGACACCAAATCTCCATATTGAACAATCAAGCACCTTTATTTGCTAGCAGATCATTGGGTAAATTTATCTTCTTGTTTTCATTCATTTTTAAAATGGCTAGTCAGAAATGGAAATCTAGAATCTTTGTTTAAAATGCTGTGCCACCCCTATCCCTAATTTTGATGAACTTCCCCTAGTAGACACCCAGTTCAAAATCATAAAAAACAAGTGCAAACTAGACCTGTACGAACTCCACAATTGGGCATTTCATATATTTGAAGATGCCAGAGATGAATTTATCCTTTGGGAATCGATTTTACCTCAATTCACTTTCCCCCAAACTTATCATTTCCCTGAATTCATCACCTGGTGCAAAAAAACTTACCTACCAACTCAAAAATCCATTCTATCCCAAAAAAATGAAATTATGTTGTCCATAACTCCATAATCCATTTTCCAGATGCTGTAGATAAACCCTTTAAGTTCTCTTCACCCATTTTCAATTGATTATGTAATGGATATTTATAAAAAAATCACCTTTCAGTAATGATCCCATATCTTTGAGTCATTTTTTCCCTAAGGTTCAAAATTTCCTCGAACCAATCCACCATACCCTTTAGCTACATTTCCAGAAATTTCCAGGCATATTATTTGTATGGTTTTTTTTCTCTTAGGTTACCAAAGTGATCAGCGAGATGATGAAGTCATCCTTGTATTTCTATTGGTATTTTCATCTGACTAAAAACCCTCTGTCATTTTCAATTTTGGTCAATTTATTTAAGATGTTATCCATGAAAATGCCTAAAATTTAGTGAGTAAGGTTCTTTCAAGCACCAATTAGTTTTGGTGTATCTATTTTTGAACCACCTATCTTAAAGATTAAAAATTTCTCTCTAGAAACTTGATTGACAAGGAAAATTAGTCATCCACTGGACCTCATTAGTTAGAAGTTTAGAAGAGTACCCTTTTAGTGATTTTGTAGATCAGATTTTATACTTGTCATTGTGTCTCCTTAGCAGTGATGCCTTTCCAAGAATATGTATAGACATTAAAAGGATTTTTCATCTCAGTGAGAAGTCAAAGGTAGGATATTGGTACCTTTACCATAAATTTACAGAAATCAAAGTTTATGGTTGCGAATTTCCACCATATAAAATGTCAGTTTTTCTGCCCAAGAGGATTTTTTCTCTAGAGTTCATAAGGCAGAGGATGAATATGGATGAAATTATTTTTGTATCTAGGAAGAAAAAATCTCATTTCAAGTTAAAATCTCAAGCCGTTCCATTCATAGTAAACACTAGATTAGCATACAAGGAGGTTGAGAGTTTATCAAGACATGTGAATTTCAAGTTAAGTTTTAGATGGCCTTATGAAACTTTGGGAGTGATATCATAAATTAGAAGTGAATGGAAGCCAACCCCCTATATTCATATATATAAAACATAAATTGAACAATATGGAAATCAAGAAGTACGGGAGAACACTTTTCAAGAAGTTGAAGAGAATATTTCCAACCAAGTAGCATTAGAAAATCCAATATTGAAAGAAAAAGAGTTAAAAATAACAAGTGAGAGTATGTCCCTTGGTATTTCTAGTTCTAAATCAGTAGGATTTAAAGTTTTCAAAAGAATAAATACAATGAATACAGAGGAATAATCAATAGAAGTCAGATATATTGAGGTCTCTACAATAATTAGGTTATAAAGTGAGTCTGTGTTTTCTCTGGAGAAAACTGAAGAAATATTTCCTGATACACTTTCTTTCCCTTCTTATATTTATAAAATTATCCTTTATAGGTTAATAGAACTAATAATAAGAATGAAATGTTAAATACTACTACTTATTCTAAGTTTTGAAAGAATACCTCCACTACTAAAACTAGACTACTGGCTAGATTAGACTTTGAGAGAAGACAATTTCAGTTAGCATTCCTTGAACTAAAGGTCCCAAATCCAAGAACAATTTAGGATTATAAGACATCAATATTTTCCTTTGATACTAAACAGATCCACCCCACAAATCATATTAATCTACACAAACAAGATGGTGAGATGATCTATTCATCTTTAACAAACTCTACCATGGCAGCTTCAAATATGAAATATTCTCTAAATAATATTCATACCCAGCTAAAATTAGAAAATATGTCATCTTTAGCTAAAGACACTAGAATCAATGATTTAGAAGATATTGTAATTAAATTATGATTATATCATAATGATGTAAAGGTTGTTGAAGAGATTATTAAAAATAGAAATGTGGGCATCCAAGATCTACATGGAGAGGAGAGAGAGTACATGCTACTCATGATCGTTGAACAAAAAATTAAAATACATAAAATGGAGGTGTACATGGAAAATATTATCAAGGAAAGAGAACAACATACTATTGTAATAATTTCTATAGCATAAACAGACTCAACCAACCAAGAAGTCACTGAAAAATTGTAAAACTCTATGGGATATTTTTCATTAAAAAATGCTGAAATTGAAAAATTAAAGGCATCACTACAAATAAGGAAAGAAAATAAACTTAAGGCAGATGTCCCACACATCTGAGAAGTACAAAAGAATTTCAATCTTACTAAGCATCTTGAGAAATATATGGATGAATTATTCAATGCACGGACATTATCAGAAGCCAAGGAAAATATTTGGAATGACAGTAATTCAGGTATTTCAGACTTGTATACATATATTGAGATTATTTTTGAACAAGAACATTTCATACACAAAGAAAAAGAATCCATAGCGGATATCAAAGAAGGTCTAGACCAAAAACCTAGAGAGGCAACAAGAATCATCAAAGTGTTAAATTCAAAAACTAAAGATGAGATTGAAGACATTAGGGATTGAAGACAGGACATATCCAACTCTACAAGTTGGAATGGTGTTAAAAAATAATAATTTGACGTTACAGCTGGAAAATAAATGCCAAAACTTAGAATCTCAAATCAAAAAGTTCCACAAAAAATTGTTTATCCTTCAGAAAAAAGGACTACCATCCAAAAGAGATTATTGCGGCCAATTGATTCCACAAGAAAATTACCAATACAAGTTACATGGCATAACATAATCTAACTCAAAGTTTGAAGTAAAAGGAATTATTGGTGGAAAATATTTTCTTAAAGATTTAGAAGATGATTTATTTATTTCTCATGAGGTTTATCATATTTTTATTACCAAGCCTACTTTTGAAAAATACACCATGGACGAAGCTTACCAGAGGGTAATCAATTTTCCATGCCCTCATGATGAGAAGTGGGATAATTTCCTCGAACTTATTGAGTAACAAAAAACATATTTTCAGGTGAATTTGTAGAGAAGACAGGAGCAGAATCAATAAAATCAATATAGGCATATTTCAAGGCAGCAGTTTCAAACAACATACTTTAATAAAGTGTTATTTCCATATAATCAATTTCAGAATTCCTATTTTAAATGTATTAAATGGAAATATCTAGATTGTTTTGGATAAAACTTTATTTTTTGTAAAAGATTGTATTAAGTTAGATATTTTTGAATTACACTTTATATATACATTTTAATTTAAAGAAGCAAGGGTTGAGACTTTGAGGAAGCCAAAAAACACTATTGTATTCCCTGAAATTTCTTGAAGGTAATCAAAAGCTTCTAACTTAAGTTCTAGCAGCATTTGTGTTCATGTGAGTTTTTCCTGTGTAATCATTTTTTTTCATCATATGTTCAAGGTAACATGGGATTTAGGGTAAGGCTAAGTTAAGGATTTACTTCCCTCAAAACTCACTGCAAAGTTATGGTCATTACTAATAATAGCTAATTGAATAGGTTGTTTAAATTAGTACCTTTGCATCATTAAATTGTCTCCTTTTGTCACCTCTTGAATATATATGTGTTCAATGTAGAAACTTCTTTACACGCTTCTACCATATCTGATAAATTGAGTATTCAGGATGAATGTTTAATTTTCAAATATATTCCTCTTTCCTCTGTCATAATCAATTGAAGTGTTTTATGCTATTAGTATTGAATATCAACATTTTTAGAATTCTTTAAAGTTTTAAGATTGCATTGATGTAAATGGTTTGAATCATTGGTCATCCATTTAAATTAAATCCCTCGCTCAGATTCTTTAGCACAGTTCCCAAGCCTATATCTATCTCCAAAGATACAACAAGAGACAAAAGGGAACTTGGGAAAATCCTCCCCTCTCCTCGATAGGCCAATGATAAAATATATGTACTCTTTAGAGGGCCTACACCATGCCACAAGACCGACATGGAAACCCTGCTCCTGGAAACTCCACATGCGCATCATATGTGTGCCTTCAAGGATGAAGCTTCCTCATACTACTTAAGGAGGCCTGAATTCCTCAAGATTGCTCAAGTTTTTTCACTAATAGGGACAGCGCATAAATCCATCTCCTTCTCTTAGGCCTCCCATGGTCGGAACATATTGTATTGGTCCTTCATTTTCTCCTTCTCCCTCTGTCTCTGGTACATGATTAACATATAAAATACATCATCCTCATACATAAAACATATTATTTTTTATTAAATGAAAAATGTATTTATAAATATGAAAACATAACTTTCAATTATAAAAAACAAATCCCTGGTGCGCCCACAAAACAGTAATGCACATGCTCTGATGCACTATCAAACACAACCTCAACGGAACAGTGCATACATAGTATGACACACTTATTTTGGTTCATATATATATACATTTTCATCATGGTCCATCGTGAAAAATTCAGGTTATCAAACACACCGAGCTATATTTTTTTATATTATGTGTGTGATGTGTTTGGTAAATATAAAAAAACCAGGCGTAACCTAAAATGTAAGCATTGATGTTCAATTTATAGCTTTTCTTGGATCGATTTCATTTACGAAACACACCATAAAAACAATGGTGTGTTAGGTTCACACACTAAAAAATGATGCACGCTGTAAATTTACAAGGTGCACCGCTATCAGTGCAAGTTGAAGTTGTTCAACACATCATGCAAGGAAAGGGAAAAAAATAAAAAAAAATGGATTTTTTGACCTATTTTGCAATTATAATCTGCTAAAAAAATAAATTAGAGAGAAACATAAACATTACCTGGACATTTGATCACTAGGGAAGCATTGTTGACACATAACTGAGAAAAAAAATCACCATTGTTTCATAAAATTGGAAAGCTACGCACTGAGCACATTACAGAAGAACAGTAATCAAGAGAAGCATCAATGCTAGGGTGCTTGCGTGAACCAAGAGTGGCACTAGTGCTTCAAATTTCTATAACACTGTAGATGGTAAAAATGAAATTTACCATCAACATGGTTTTTTCATTAAACCCTCCTTCAGTGTGTTATTATAACCGCACAGGTGCGTAAAATATCCAAGATCACCACTTTTTAAAAAAATTAAAAACACTATAGCGGTGATATTTTTAAGACACACTACATTGTTTGAATACATGTACCGCACCAGTGCTTTTTCAAACTATAGCATCACATTTAAAAAAAAAAAAAATCACCTAGCAGTGCTCTTTCGAAGATGCACCATGATGTTTTAATACATGAACCACACTGGTGCTTCGTAATAAGATAGCACTGCTTCTTTTTTAATTAAAAACACTATAGTAGTTCTCTTGTTAAGACACACTAGGGCATTTTAAATAATTGATAGCACTAGTGCTCCATGGGAATGTAGCACTGCATTTTAAAACCTCCTACCGGTTCTCTTTCTAAGACAAACTTGAGTGTTTTAATACACAAACAACGTCGGTTCTTAATGGAACATATCACCATTTTAATTTTATAATTAAAAATTATAGAAATACTCCTTCTAAGTATGCATTGTTCATTTTACTACAAGAAGGGCATTGGTGCTGCGAGTGGATTGTTGAAAAGTGTAACTAGGTTTGATCTTCATAATGACGTGGAATTATGAATTTATGTAATTGTTGTAAAGAAGAAAAGTAAAATTATTTTTTTAATACTTGAATAATGAGTTTCATGATCAAGAAAGTTTTCTTTTAGTTAAATCTCCCATTGTGATATATTAGGTTTGGTCATCAAGTCATTATAAATTTCATAGAGTCAATGTCAAATTTTGAAGACCCATTTTGGGCATGTAATACTTTGTAAGATAAAATTTATTAGCCCCCCAAGACCTTGTCACAAGCTCTTCTTCAGGTTGGCTAAAAGATTCTTGTAGAAAGGTCATGTCAGCCTAGATATTAGTCAACTCATCTTATTTCATGGGAAAACCACTATATATAGGCAGATCTTCCTTCATTTATGGAAAATAAATTCAGTCAATGTCTAAAGAAAGGAAAAATGTGCAAGAATCACATGAGAGGAGCCTCCATCCAAGCAAAGAAGAAGGGACTAGAAGCTAAGCTAATTTTTCGATGGGTATCACATGAGAGGAGCCTACATCCAAGAGAAGGTATAACAATCACACTTAAGGTCAAATCAAGGAGGAAGTTAAGTTTTATTTGAAGCCGATTTTGAAGGGAATAAGCCTGCACCTAGAGCAAAGGGAGATCAAGGTTGAAATTTAGTTAAAACACGTGCTAGGATTTTTGAAGTAGGTTGAAACGATGCGTATCTTATTCAAGGGATCAAATTTGGAAGGATATCTAAGATTTGGTGCGAAAGTAAAAATTTTAACCATCGTTGACTTAAATAATTTGAATCAAGAAGGCTTGTGACTTGGTCTTGGAGAGGTTTTTGTGTCAAGGTTCTAGGTCATGGTCTTAGTATTCATCAATTGAATTTTCTATAAGAAGAATAATTCGCTTGGTTTTTCCTCTTAAGCTGGAGAGGTTTTGGCCCTGGCTCATAGCCCACATTTTGTTTCTATTGTCTCTTCATTATTTATTCTTTGATAGTTGTTTGATTAAGAATAACTCTATAATAATCTAAGTAAAGAGAAGATCCTAATCTAAAGAAGAAAAAATCATTCACAAGTAGTTATCATTAATAGAGAAATCATATAATCTTGATGCTCTCACTACAAGAAAAAAGCACATTGGTGAGGGGCGAAAATGGTCACCATAAGCTCATTGGTGAGGGTCAAAAGAGCTCACACAATTAAACCGAACGTCACCAAAGGTGGCGTCACCGAAAAGTATAGGTGTTGTGGTAACATTCAAGGTCCGTCACCAATAATAATTTATAGTGACGATAGTGACCGTCACTATTTCATATGAGCAATGGTGACGAACAATAGCCTCCGTCACCAAAAAATTGAACGTCACCAAAGGTGGCGTCGTAAGTATAGATGTTGTGGTGATATCCAAGGTCCGTCACCAATAATGATTTATATGATTCGGGATAAGGACCGTCACCATTTCCATATGAGCAAATGGTGATGGACAATATTCTCCGTCACCAAAAACCGAATGTCACTCAAAAGTGGCGGGCTACGAAAGTATGTGTGCTGTGGTGACATTCAAGGGTCCGTCACGAATATTAATTATAATGACGGATAGTGACCGTCACCATTTCATATGAACAACAATGATTTTTTGTGATGGACCTTTCATGGCCGTCACTATTGGTGCATATATATAGCGACGTTCATTGACCGTCACCATAAATGCATTGGTGACATCAAGGTCCGTCACGAATAATGACTATAATGACAAACAGTGACCCTCACCATTTCATATAAACAACAACGATTTATGGTGACAGACCTTTAATGGTCGTCACTATTGATGAATATATATGGTGGCGTTCGTTGACCGTCAACATTTCATATTTTGGTGAGGGTCGAAAAGTCTCACCATAAACTCATTGGTGATGGTCAAAAGAGCATCCGTCACCAAAAACTGATCTTCGTCATTCCCTATATATGAATATCAGGGCACGATGGAATCGAACCACCAACCTCCTGCTTGTAAAGCATGTGCTCTTCCATTGAGCTAGCACCCTTTAAAGAATTAGAATCCAGTGCACAAATATACATATCGGGATTGAAAAAGTGTGCGAATACTATGATATGAATTGCCAAGTTAATCATCTAAAGTCTGAAGTGGTGTATATCTACATAGAGAGAAAGTAAAAGAAAGGAAGCTAAATCGGAGATTTACCTTCCTATTCTTAGTATTCAAAAGAGAGTAATATATATATATATATATATATATTTCAAGTGAATATGAAGTAAGAAGCATTGTCTTGACTAAACCAAGGAAAATAGAAGCAGAAACCAAGTTCTCTAAATGTTGAAGCAGATCAGTGTAAGACGATGAAAATATAAAGGATTAGCATTGGAAGAAGCGAAAGAAGCAGTAGTGAGGTCTTGGAAGCATTCATAGGTCAAGGGTCTAAGTCTTAGTCATGGTACTTGTCATTTGAAGATCTATAAGAAAAATTTCTCGTGGGTTTTCCTCTCCAAGAGGGAGAGGTTTTGCCCTCACTCTAGGAGCCTAACTTTGTGTCTTTTGTATTTTGGTAATTGACTTGATGAAAGACTAAATAAGCTAAGAAAGAGAAGACATAAGTAACTCAAGTAAACTCACAAGTAATTATCAAGAAGATAATTTGAATTAATCTCCAGCCCTACAAATTCTCAACACATAGATCACCTTGTTGAAAGTTGAAACACCAAACCATCCATTACCAAAATACAAAAGAGACAAAGTTAGGCTCCTAGAGTGAGGGAAAAACCTCTCCCATGAAAGACTAAATAAGCTAAGAAAGAGAATACATAAGTAACTCAAGTAAACTCACAAGTAATTATCAAGAAGAGAATTTGAATTAGTCTCCAGCCCTACAAATTCTCAAAACATAGATCACCTTGTTGAAAGTTGAAACACCAAACCATCCATTTTTGTTGTTTAAGGTTTTTCATGTGTAGCTATATTTTCCTTTTGAATGGGAGGGCATCACAAAAACATACTTTCCCTAGTATTATCTTGACTATAGATAAGACCTTCTCCAACAATAAAGGCTAATAGACGTATACTAGTTTCCCTGAGTTCTAAATCTACACCTTGCATAACATTTAGTCATGTCACTTGGTTCTTTGCAAGATGGCACATAAGAGTAATGGGTAAGGAAGATTTCATCGACTCACATAATAAGCTTGAAAATTGCCACAAATATCTTGGATTTCTTCCATAAATAATTCAATCTCTAGAGTAGTTGATTGTCAATATTGGCGCAGCTACATAATTAGAACTACAAAAGTTCATATTTCACTATTATTAATTCAATTGCAACTGTTCTTTCTCTTGATAACTCAATTGCAACTGTTCTTTCATAGAAGATGTAGATACAAGCCCTTCCAAGGCACTAAACCCCTAAACACCACACTACTCGGCCACAAGGAAGGCACATCCCATGGAACCTATGGAATGCCTCCCTCTCCACCATCCTTTCTGATGACCAGTGTCCTACCTATCTTTTGTGAGTGCTAGTTTTTCAAACACTGCTGGAGACATATAGATGATCAATGTTCAGTTCTGCTTCCAGGAAAGATTCATTGGTGTTCTACATCTTTTGGAGATTGTCAATCTCTAGTTCGTATTGCCCTCTTTGGGATATGGCAGTCCTTACAGAGTTTGGAATTATTCAATCTATGGAAGATTTATGTTTTTCACCATGAGGATAGCTCATTCTATGCTTATGTTCTGTGGAGGGATAAGGTATACCATCAGCGTTTGGACAAAGACACTACTGATCAAAGATGCCCAATGTTTAGATCCCATTGTTTATTTTTATATGCTCTTATATTTTGATAAGAGTTTATGATCTCCACTTTTTTCTCTACTGTTTTTGAATAATTTCTAAAAATATAAGACATGTTTTCCAAAAAAATAAAAAGCATTACAAAGTCCATCCTTACCTGGTATTACCATCAATTTCATATAGCAGAATTAAAGAAAACTAAGATGGGGAAAAGGAGAAGACGTGAACACCAATGGCATATGATTCTAATTTTAGCATGGATAGGTCATATTCATATCTAGATATGGATATTCAGCAGCTAAACTGCAGTTTTCTTCTGTATTTTTCAACAAATTAAACGTGATACAAAACTTTGTACGAGTTTTTATCCTAGCACAATGTTAGGGAAGTGTAATGGAATAAGAAAGGTAAAGTTTCGAACCTGCATGCGTTCATACTAATAGGTGGAGATTGAAACCTGTAGACATTCTTACTGCATATTTTCCATTTTGGCATTGTCCATTATTCCAAACCCAACCTAGAATTCTGATAATAGTGACTAGTACAACTTGCTAGTATATACTACAGACCCATGTCAAATAATGGTGACAATACAAAACTTAAAAATATGCAAGTACATGTTTTAAGTTCATTGGGGTCTGCATCCTATCTCTACATAATGGACAGATTTTAATTAGTGTGCTCCAAGGAAGAGATAAAATCTCCTTGAGATCTACACCCTATCGCTAGATTGCATGCACCCTTCTTAACTAGACTTCAGACTAGGTCAAAATTAGCAAACTACTTAAATGAATTTAAAACTAACACTTGCAAAGTGAATGCACCCTATTATACATGGAAAACACATGCAAATTACTGAGAATAGATTGTTAATAACAGAGCAACAATCCAATCTATAAGATTGATCACTCCCTCACAATTAAAGTGCCATACTGTTGAATTTGGAAAGAGGAAGTGTGCCCCTCACTTTCCTGTCGAAATTCTGCAACTAAAGCACTCATACCTCATTCATACATGTGCCAAGGAGTACCACATGTGCAACCAAATTGTAAAAGACTATCCAAGGTACAATATTTTAATACTACCTCTTATTGAGAAAATTGTTCTCCACCCATCCAAGTCTCCCCATGAATATCTTGAAATTCCCTTGGCCAAGGACTTAGTCAAGATATTTGCAACCTATCTGAATGTACTCTAGATCAATTTCTCCCTTCTAAAACATGTTCCCAACAAATGGTACCCGATTTTAATGTGCTTGGAGCAATCATGGAATATTGGACTATCATAGAGTTCGACACAATTTTAATTGTCACAATTGACCCAAGTGGGCTCCAACATCTCACATGTTAGTGCTGCAATCAACTTGTGAAGCCATATATGGCTTTACAACTAGTAGTGTTGATTGCAATGTACTCTGTCTCTTCTAAACTCAATCACACTAAACGCTGCTTCCTAGTCAACCAGAAAATTGTTTCTAAACCCAAATTGAAGCAACAGTGTACAGAATGTTGAAAAGTGCACAGAACCCAATCAATGCTCCAATTCCAGTCCAATAAAATTTAACTTCAGCAAATAATCCATGAGATTCTAGGATAGCACGTCCAAGTGTTTCAATGGAGCTGTTACTGACAGGATGCACAAAGATGAAATATTTAGAGGAAAGGAAATATTCAATATTTATTTCCTGGGATTATGATTATAGGACACTCTATCAGTACATGATAACACATACTTTCTCCCATCTAGGAGCTAGAAATCCATTCACCACTCTGGTGTTTTGGCCATAGGACACCAGTGAGCACCAATATGCCCAAATCCACCAGCTAGGTATGTTCTCTGTTCTAGAAACATGAATAAAAGGAACCATTTTTTCAATTTTGTAACCCGAGTTCTAGTTGAAAAGCTCAATATTAGTATAAAGTATATTTCTTTGGAGTAAATATAATGTCAAATACCTCTTGATACCACAAACCCTCCAAGAACAAACACAATGAGCAAAGTGAATGATCCAAATGTTTGTGAGGCAATCATGTTTCGACCCAATGAGGCTATGAATTTAAAAAGTGCCAACGACATCTGATGTATCACAAAGAGGAGGAAGTATTGCCTAAAGAACCTGCAACAATCAAGGCAATCTCCTAGATTGCTCATTGAATATTTTAGTGTTCTGATAACTAAAACATTTAACAATCTTGATGTTCCCGATTTAATTTTCTTTTTCATAGAGCTAATTTGGCAAAGGAAGATGTTACATTTTGTTTCCATTCTTCTATCTATTCATACATTAATAAAATAGAGACCAAGTATATATACTATATAGGCACCATTCCACATAAAAGGGATTTGAAGTGTTGTTTTAATGCCAAGATCCTTTGGAAAAATGCAGTCTCTATAATTAAACCAGTTCATCTAGTTCTATCCCATCTCTCCTACAGTCCTGTAACTTTCTTGAATTGGGAGATCGATGAAGATATAATAGACTGTAAACTATATTTTCAAATTTCGATTCATTAGGCAGGTTGCCAACGTTGGACATCAACTTTAAATAATGAAAATGATAAGCATGGTACAAAATGAGCCCATACAGAACAAAAAAATTGGCAGATAGAGGCGTGGATGCAAATTTTCAAAAGAAATTATGTGCCCAAGACAGCAGGATCTAATCCCACAATGGCTGATATGTGTCTATCACTCACGTTCCCTGATACAGAGTTACCAAAACAACATGCTATATTATCCCATGGAGACAATATTTCATGAGGGACAGAACATAACAACATTATGTACTCCCAAGTGGTAGCAAAGGATAATTTTCAAAGTTAATGAGCAATAATTATTACAGCCCTATGCAATCTTGGATGGACAGATCCTTTGAAGCTTTCAATCTTGAAGAACTGCTTGGAGAAAAAGTGCATAGCACTTTGGAACAGTTCTAACCCTGTCAGCAGAGGTGCCTCAATAAATGTGCACTACAGATCCCTGACATCCTTGGTTGCTCTGAGCAAGGATCTTATAATGAATGGTCTCAATATAAAATGACCCCTCCTCTTCATGAATTTGGTAATTTGATATATTGGTAGATATCTCTTCTCTCTGATTGAAGAAGGTCTTCTGCATTCTCTTCGTTGACCTAAAGCTTCTTAGAAGTTTGATGTTGCAATCACCTCATGAAGTCTCATCTCTAATCTGGGTAGCTCATGATGATTACCAATGCAAGGCTTCAGAGGGATCTATGATGATTGGGCTCAGCTATCGATAACATTTGTCCAAATAAGAGGGATTTAATGGAAGACTTTGATTTGTCCTTAAGCACAAAACAGAGTAGATGTTGAACCTAATCATAGTCAACTCTGATGTATGCCTTGATACAAAGGCTTTAAGACAATTTAAGGATAAGCCTCATACATATATATTGGATAGCTGATGTATGCCTTGATACAAAGGCTTTAAGACAATTTAAGGATAATCCTCATACATATATATTGGTAGCTACTCATTAAAGATCAAGTATGATCTGAAGTTCACTATTGGTCTAATAAAAGGAAAAGTACTATATCTCCTGCTGACCATCTTCATTTATTTGTATCACAAATCAAAGGCTGATGTCTGTTCTCTGGAAACATCATTGCAGCTGAATGTATAAAACAACAAGCATGAATTTCTATGACAATGCCAACAACTGAAGAGTTCATCTCAGACACCAATTTTACTAGTTTCTAAAGAATATAATCCCCACTAGCAGGAGATCTTTTAGGCATTGTCCAACCACTATATTATATTGACAAGAGATTCCCATTTGCAGTACAATTATACCAAAGAAATCAATGCCAAAAAAATATGCCAATGACTACTCTTCACAACTAAAGGACACATTGTATTGAAGTCATTCATTTCTTGCTATTTTGTGATCTATTTTTGCTATTTCACATTAATGGCATTCCTATACTACAATATGCATGCATTATGGTACCCATTTTCAATGATTATGCAACCACAAAAATTGGAGTTCAAATTCTCAATAGAATTTAATTGGTAAAGGGAAAACAGATGTAAACAATAATAATTAGCCTCGATAGTTAAATAAAGAAAAAATTATAATATTCAACATAGTAGAACAAGGTAGACTAGTATAAAAAACTTTTAGAATGATTTATATACATCCTTTAATATATACTCTATCTATATTACTCTTGGCCTCTAGGAAGCAATATAGGGTTCATGCCAAGCTTGTAACTAATGCATTCTAGTTCACCTCCTTTTGCAAGCATCGTGACTTCCACATATGCATAGGAGACCTTGCCAATTTGACAATAAAAATATCTTGAAGGCATGACATCCTTTGAAGAAAACATTGGAATGGTTGTTTGTCTTTGCATCTATAAAGGATAAAAATGGTGACACTATAGACCTAGAGGTTGGGTTTAATATAAAACCACTACAAGTGATACTAGCATATGTTTCTGAGCATTTCTCTGAATCTAAGGGATCAACATTTGATTCTTGAAAGTTCACTACTCATTAAGTATTTTCTCAACCTTTATCCTAAGAATCTGTGTATGGAAAAGATCATGAGATTCGATTCCATCTTGAATTTCTGTCTTGATGATTGCAAGAGGCAGGTGCTACCAATTCTGTTGCATTCAAGGAATTTCAGTTTCATACAATCTAAAACAATGTCAGTATCCTAGTGAAACAATGGTTTGGAAGTTTTGAATATCCGCCATTGACATATTGGATGCCATTTTCATGATCTTGGCTAGTGAAATATCTGTGCTTATAATAGACTTAGATTTGAGTAATGTCTTCAACGTGAAGGAAATTGGTTCTAAATTCTTGAGGACCAGGACAGAATTATCTACTAGAAGCAATAGCCTTGGTGTGTAGGTGTTAACTAGGAAAATTACTATTCATGACAAATTCTTTCAAAATGCTTCCAGCTCTGTAAAAACAGTGAATACAGAGTCTCAACAACCATTGGGTTGGAAATTTTCTACTGGATGTTATATAATTAATGCAATAGATAATGGCAAAGCATGGATTGATAGAGGTGTGGATGCAAATTTTCAAAAGAAATTATGTGCCCAAGACAGCAGGATCTAATCCCACAATGGTTGATATGTGTCTATCACTCACGTTCCCTGATACAGAGTTACCAAAACAACATGCTATATTATCCCATGGAGACAATATTTCATGAGGGACATAACATAACAACATTATGTACTCCCAAGTGGTAGCAAACGATAATTTTCAAAGTTAATGAGCAATAATTATTACAGTCCTATGCAATCTTGGATGGACAGATCCTTTGAAGCTTTCAATCTTGAAGAACTGCTTGGAGAAAAAGTGCATAGCACTTTGGAACAGTTCTAACCCTGTCAGCAGAGGTGCCTCAATAAACGTGCACTACAGATCCCTGACATCCTTGGTTGCTCTAAGCAAGGATCTTATAATGAATGGTCTCAATATAAAATGACCCCTCCTCTTCATGAATTCGGTAATTTGATATATTGGTAGATATCTCTTCTCTATGATTGAAGAAGGTCTTCCGCATTCTCTTCTTTGACCTAAAGCTTCTTAGAGGTTTGATGTTGCAATTACCTCATGTAAGTCTCATCTCTAATCTGGGTAGCTCATGATGATTACCAATGCAAGGCTTCAAAGGGATCTATGATGATTGGGCTCAGCAATCGATAACATTTGTCCAAATAAGAGGGATTTAATGGAAGACCTAGATTTGTCCTTAAGCACAAAACAGAGTAGCTGTTGAACCTAGTCATAGTCAACTCTGATGTATGCCTTGATACAAAGGCTTTAAGACAATTTAAGGGTAAGCCTCATACATATATATTGGATAGCTGATGTATGCCTTGATACAAAGGCTTTAAGACAATTTAAGGATAAGCCTCATACATATATATTGGCTAGCTGCTCATTAAAGATCAAGTATGATCTAAAGTTCACTATTGGTCTAATAAAAGGAAAAGTACTATATCTCCAGGTGACCATCTTCATTTCTTTGTATCACAAATCAAAGGCTGATGTCTGTTCTCTGGAAGCACCATTGCAGCTGAATGTATAAAACAGCAAGCATGAATTTCTATGAAGCCACTCTATTGTCTCATGCAATTACGTCATGTAAGTCTCATCTCTAATCTAGGTAGCTCATGATGATTACCAATGCAAGGCTTCAGAGGGAGCTATGATGATTGGGCTCAGCTATTGATAACATTTGTCCAAAGGATAAGCCTCATACATATATATTGGATAGCTGATGTATGCCTTGATACAAAGGCTTTAAGACAATTTAAGGATAAGCCTCATACACATATATTGGATAGCTGCTCATTAAAGATAAAGTATGATCTGAAGTTCATTATTGGTCTAATAAAAGGAAAATTACTATATATCTTGGTGACCATCTTCATTTCTTTGTATCACAAATCAAAGACTGATGTCTGTTCTCTGGAAGCACCATTGCAGCTGAATGTATAAAACAGCAAGCATGAATTTCTATGAAGCCACTCTATTGTCCCATGCAATTACCTCATGTAAGTCTCATCTCTAATCTGGGTAGCTCATGATGATTACCAATGCAAGGCTTTAGAGGGAGCTATGATGATTGGGCTCAGCTATCGATAACATTTGTCCAAATAAGAGGGATTTAATGGAAGACCTAGATTTTTCCTTAAGCACAAAACAGAGTAGCTATTGAACCCAGTCATAGTCAACTCTGATGTATGCCTTGATATAAAGGCTTTAAGACAATTTAAGGATAAGCCTCACACATATATATTGGATAGATGATGTATGCCTTGATACAAAGGCTTTAATACAATTTAAGGATAAACCTCATACATATATATTGGATAGCTGCTCATTAAAGATCAAGTATGATATGAAGTTCACTATTGGTCTAATAAAAGGAAAAGTACTATATCTCCTGGTGACCATCTTCATTTCTTTGTATCACAAATCAAAGGCTGATGTCTGTTCTCTAGAAGCACCATTGCAGCTGAATGCATGAAACAACAAGCATGAATTTCTATGAAGCCACTCTATTGCAATAAGCCATTTGTGCTCACTATCATTATATATTGCAGAAGAAATATTTCACATACCACTGTATATGGTTAAGCAGAGGACACTTTTGTTTTATCGCATGTTTGAGTGGTCAGATCTCATAGATTGTCTGATGGACACTATGCACCCTGGAAAGACAAATATAGGCTATGATCTCCCTGTGTAAGAGGGAGTAAGATCAGTCAAATATCTTCTCTATCTATATGTACAAGAAGCTAAGGATTCCTAAATGTTGACTAGATCTCTGCTGTAATTCAATATGTTTGCAGGCTGCTGTATGGAGCTATGAGGCTCCCATTGATTTATTTTTGATTTTCAGAAAGCAGCTTGGCACCATTCCCTATATGAAGGGATTCTTGGCTGAAGATTGAGCTCCAGGAGTTCCTGGGGGCTTGGGGTACTTATTGATCTATGAGCGACCATAGGGTGAGTGGTTCACCTTCCCCTAGTGGTGCGTTGTGTACAAGGTGAGTGGTTCACCTTCCCCTGTGATACCCCATGATGGTTGACATGTGTGTAGGGTGAGTGGCTCACCTTCCCCTACTGCTGGTGACATATGCATAAAATGAGTGGTTCACCTTCTCCTATGGCATATGAGCAGGATGAGTGGTTCACCTTCTCCTGTGGATACCCCAATGAGAGATGCATATAGGCATCTGTTGACATGTCGGTGGGACGTGGTTCATCCTTTCCCCATATGTAGGATGCTCATTCCCTACAATTGATAGTTGACATGTCGATGGGATGTGGTTCGTCCTTTCCCCACGTGTATATTTCTTCCTACTATTGTTGTTTTGCATGCACTCGGTGTTTTTTCATGCATGTAGGAGGTGGTTCGTCCTTTCCCTACACTTGGTGTTTTGCATCCGTGTAGGAGGTGGTTCATCCTTTCCCTACATATGGTTGTGATATGTGTTTGTAGGATGCGGTTCATCATTTCCCTACATATGATTGTGATGTGTGTTTGTGGGATGTGGATTCTCCTATCCCTATGTGTGATTCCGTGTAGGATGTGATATATTCTTTTCCTGCTGGTGTTCCTGCAACATCCTACCCATGTAGTCCGGGACACATGGGAAGTGCCTCTCATATGGCCAATGATTTGGGAAAAGTGGTTAGGGACCATAGCACTACCGATGGACGCATCGCATACTGTCATACTCCCTATGCTAGGATGCATGGTGTTTATCTACTTGATTTGGGATCAATTCAGGTTCTACCTTCGGACTGACTTCTGTCAATGGAGAGTGGCAAAGTCTTATGACTCACTCTCGATCAATTCTTCTTTATTATTCACATCTTTGTTCAGCAGAGCAGAGTAGAGCATAGCAGAGATGGTTCAAGATGGCATGATGACCAATGGCCGCAGATAGATTGGTAGGTGGAATTCTCCCTAGTTGAGAGGGAGTGTTAAAATTGGCAACTAGAGCCAAATTCCACTTTGGTCTGCTCAGTTGATGGAGATTATAATCCCATTGAATTCCTCTTTTCAATCTAAATATTGTCAAATTTGGATCAGGAAAATATTTGTTTATTCAAAAATAAATTCTATAAATCATGATTTTATTTAGGCGGGAAATTTGAAAATTCAAATTTTGAATTTGCCTCCAAAATATCAAAGTCTGCTTCTCTTCTAAATTGTATATAAGGATTCTCTCCCAACCCATTTGAGGCATCAAAAATCTCTCTTGCATCTCTGAGGCAGCCGAGTGGGGATAATGGCTAAACGCAGAGGTTAGGTCTGTTTTGAGTGAGTCTATTTGCTTGTTGTAGTGCCGAGGAAGCTATGGGTAGACTGCTGTTGGTTTCAGGACAATCTCAGTAGAGATGTATTGGGGTTTCGTTACATGATTTCCCTCCTCACAATAGACCAAGCTCCTTAGACAAGACGCCGAGCAGATCTGGGTTAGATGATGCTTAATCTAGGCATTATTAACCCTCTCCCACAGACCAAGATCCATCCTCAAGTCAGTCGTAGACCTGTGGATAGCTTAGAGATGTCTATTGTGCGAATCCTCTAGAGAAGGATTGTTGCAACTCCAAGGAAGTTGTTTCAATCAGGTCGCAACCCTATACAGGCTAGATATGTGGTCACAGTTATGTTGCTGCCATCAGGAAGCTGTGGAGGGCTGCATCTAGCCCTAACCAGCTGTGGAAGGTTATAACTATAGCTCTAACTAGCCTTAGATTGTGGACAGTGACTTGAAAGGGGAAGCCGCAACCTTGTAATAATGTTTAGAGGAGTGAAAAGGGTTTGTTGTCATAGGACAACAAACCCTAACCAGAACGCAATTCATATCTAAAGCAGGTCAGCACTGAGGAAAAGCTTTGACTATATTTGACCACTAATCTGGACAAAATATGATTGTTGATGTTTAAAGGCAAAATTTTGGATCATGTCTTTGGCATTTGGACAGTGATACTAGTCGTCACCTTGGCAAGTCAATAATGTTTCTATCAGCTCTCTCTCTCTCTCTCTCTCTCTCTCTCTCTGTTGTACATTTGATTTGAATAATAAGAAGAATTGTTCAAGGGTTTTCCCCATATTGGGGTTTTTCCCTGGCTTGTGCCATATTCTCTTGTTCTTTTGTCTTGGCTTGTCTTCAGCATTTCTCATTTATGTTCTTTTGTCTTGGCTTGTCTTTAGCATTTCTCATTTATGTTCTTTTGTTAGTTACTGTCATATATTGTTTAATGTAATTGATAATGGATTAATGGGCTCATGATTGAATGAAGTAACTATCCTAAGCAAAGAACATGTTTCCTGAATTAACATATTCTTTGTTTATTTTAATTTCTCCCGAACACCTATGTTGAATCCAGCAAGGGTGAGCTTTAAAAGCAGAGCCATATTGCAACAATTCAGGAGAGATTTAGTCACTATGTTTTTCAGAATTCTTGTTTTTCTGGAGAATTCCAAATCAAACCCAGAGACATGAAAAGAAAACCTTGAAAACAACAAAACGACCAAAAATAAATGAAATGCATGCCAAGCAAACATAATCGTTAATGAAATGTATGTGTTTTTATCATGGAAACAAGGGCATTTCGAACATTTTCTGAGTTGCAAAGCATATAGAGATGTGGACAGAAGAATTATCCAAACTTTTAATAAAATATTTAATCGTAGATGTATAAATCTTATTAATAGACAAGGAATTGAATACCTAAATTTCAGAATGATAACTCTCGAGAAAAAATTATCTATCCATCTCTGCACAATGATGTTTCTCATATTGAGAAAATTGGCTAACATGCAAATTTCCTTCAAATTGAAACTCTAGGAATGCATATGATTCATCAAACAGTTGATCATGCAAAGAAGGGAGTAACAAGTCCTATGACATCATGCAAAGTTAATGAGCAATAATTATTATAGTCCTATGCAATCTTGGATGGACAGATCCTGTAGTAGCTTATGTCAACACTTACATGTGTTTGAACTTTGAAGGTACCGCTGATTTGCAGGTACCCAAATTCTTGTTCAACCCATCAGTGATAGAAAACCCAGCCTATGAATGTTGGAATTTTAATGTTTCATTATTTTGCATGATAACTAAGCATAGCGAAAGAAAACATTCTATGGTGAAGTTTTAAGGTCATTGCACTGGATCAGTGATTTCAAGTAGCACCCTCATTTTGCACATGCCACAGTAGGGTAGGAAAGGAATAAACTCCTTTGAGAAACAATGTGGCATGAATAAGCTCCCTTGATCACTAAATTTGATTTCATGTTGTCATAAATAGAGGACTTGTCTTTTTCTTTGTAAAAGACAAAATTGTGTGGTGCTTTTACTAGAAGGGGAGGCCATTCCCATATATACATGACAAAATTCTAAGACTCTCATGCACTCCCAAGAAGAGAACATCTCTGAGTTGGAGCCTGTGTTACCCCCTATTTTGGCATAAGGTTAACACTAGGAAATTATCAAGAGTTAACCAATTTGATGTTGGGAGGTTGGATATAGAAATGTCAGCTTAGAGCTATGTTGCTCGGAGGTTGGATATAGAAATGTTAGCTATGGTGAAGGATCAACTTGTTAAGGTCTTCTCTGTTATGAAGAATATGCTCACAATGGTCTTTGTGAGGAGTCGCTCAAATTGTTGCTCAGAATGGTCTTTGTGAGGAGTCGCTCAAATTGTTCAATCAGATGCAATAGAATGGGATGAAAGTGGATAATTTCACCTTTTCCACTGCTTTTGCAGCATGCACTAGTTTAGGATGCAATTCCATATAATAATCATTAAAGTTAGGCTGGACTCAAATATTTTTGTGGAGAATGCTCTTGTTGACCTGTATGCCAAATTCTATTATTGACCCGTATGCCAAATGTGGCAGCATAGAAGAGGCATGCTTAGTCTTTGATAATATGTTTGAACAGAGGGACTTTTCCTGAAATACAATGATTACTAGATATGTTGAACATGTTGATGGTGAAGAAGCACTGCATGATCTCAGTGGGTTATGAACCTACACTGTTGATGTTGAAGGATGAATGAGATGGAGTGGAAACAAATAGGGAAGGTGCATCAACAAGCTGCAAATAATCTGAAATTTCCTTTGGATGAGAATTTGAAACTATAGAAAGGCTCATAATTTGGACATGCATTCAGGATTGCAAAAAAAGAGCAAGAAAAAGTGTAGAAGGAGTTGAATACACAATTTATTGTTTTAGAAACAAGAAACAATTGTATCAATTTCCCAAATGCAAAACAAAAATGGCTTAGGGAGCAATGGTATCAGCTCCAGAAGTGGCAAAAGAGAGTAAACATCAAATAGTTGAGAAAGAGCATTTGATGAAAGAATATGTAGATTCCTTTGGGTCTATGAAAAATTTACTTCTTGCATTCACGTGAGATAAATGGTTTCGACAATATTCGTTTAATAATCTTGAAGTTTCTTTGAAGAATCTCATAAGTGCTATACAAGCAACTCATAAGTCTCCAAAAAAAATTATTGATCGAGGCCCTGAGGGCAAGTATGTTGTTTTGGGCGAACATGACAAAGATTTGACCGAGATGGCTAGGCAAGAACCTAAGTGTGGCATCATTTTATGTCTATGGAGCATCAAAGAGTGCTCCATGGAAGGAACATCATCCTAGAATTCTCTATGGTGTGGGTACAAGCAAGTTAAGAGAATTTCAAGAATGGATTCCTAAGAACTTGCCTGTGGTGATTCTATCTCAAGCATGATCCTACGTTGGGAGAAAAAACCTTGGTGAATTCACTATTAACACAGTTTTGCATAGCTTTAATTGAATCTTGGTCAAAATCTTACACTCTTGCCTGATTGCTCCACTTTCTAGGTTGAGTCTATCAACTTTTCTTTTAGCTTTTGAGATCCCATTTTCATTTGATCTATGATGCCATCTTTCAATCTATACATTTCATTCAACTTGAGATCATCAATCACAAAAACAACATCAACTATAGTCAATATAATCCTTTATCTACTTTTCCCATGCCTGAAAGGTCAAGCCACACATGGCAAAATCCATTTTAATGTTTATTTTCCACTTGTTTCATGCTAAATAAAATTCACATATGAAAAGAAAGATGTGTTTACAACATCCTAGATTAATGACACCAAAAGAAAAAATACACTCCACTAGTAACCATAAAATTTTAATAGGGAAGCAAGGAATTACAATTATGAGAAAAGGCAAAGAAAGAAGGATCGAAAACAAAGAAACAGTTAAAATAGTGAGCAAATGAGAATGCTATTAAGCCTAATTGATCAACCTAGGACACCCCAAGGTAAGATTGGTTCACTAGTGAGGTCAGAAGAGTTTATCCCAACCACTAGGTTTCATTGTCACTATGGTCCGTGCCACCCAAATGGCATAACACGAAAGCCCTAGACCATTTTGGCAGAATATTTACCATTCAGACCCGTCACCTAAGCCAATAGAAGTCCCTAATGGGAATGTTTCTTGCAACGATTCCTATAATTAAACAATAAAAATAAAATTATGTTAGCTACCTCTTGAGTGGATTTAGTAGCCTCTAGAAGCTTCTCCTCTAGAACAGAGCCTTAATCCTGCTCGTCTGAGTGCACGGTCATCTCTTCAGGATCCAATTTCTTTGCTTTGAGACTCTTGGGAATATGGGTCCAGGAAAATCCCATGCCCTTTTTGAGGCAAATCCCAGGCCCGTTTTGGGTCTCTAGAATTTTTAGAGATGACTGGATCATCACAATCCATCTGTGCTAGAGCATCTGGCTGGAAACCACCTACGATCTTAGGAGATTTTATTTCCTTGTCGTAATCAATGTATTCTTGCTCTCTTTTCTACTTCTTCGCTAATTTTTGAATTGGAAAGGCACATGTCATCATCTTCTTTGGTGAAGCCATTGTTGCCCATGCCTTTATCTTAATCTTCCTCCATGGAATCTTGAACATATAGCCTATTGAACACCTAGTTTTGCTTGTCTAGAAGTATTTTGAAGTGGAAAAGGGAGATGGAGGGTTGGGGATGGGCCATCACCCAAGAATGTGGTGAACCTTGTGCAAATTCCCTCTGTAGAACGAAATCACCACGATTGGAGGAACCGAGAATCCAATCTCTTGATTCAACCAAATGTATCATATCATACCCTAACCAAAACTCAGTTCATATCTAAAGCAGGTCAGCACTGAGGAAAAGCTTTGACTACATTTGACCACTAATCTGGACAGAATAAGATTGTTGATGTTTAAAGGCAGAATTTTGAACCATGTCTTTGGCATTTGGACAATGATACTAATCATCACCTTGGCAAGTCAATAATGTTTCTATCATCTCTCTCTCTCTCTCTCTCTCTCTATTGTACATTTGATTTGAATAATAAGAAAAATTGTTCAAGGGTTTTCCCCATTTTGGGGTTTTTCCCTCACTTGTGCCATATTCTCTTGTTCTTCTGTCTTGGCTTGTCTTCAGCATTTCTCATTAATGTTCTTTCTGTTGAAAAGTGTAACTAGGTCGATCTTCATGTTGGCTATGTAATTATGTATTTATGAAAAGAAGAAGACAAAGATAATAAAGTGTATTTTTGGTGTACTTGCTTCATGGGCTTCATGAGAAAGATTTTATTAAGTAGATGGACTTCTTCTTGATGTTCATTAGGTTTGAGGTGTCAAATCTACTCTAGCTATATGCTCCAGGATCTTGTGAAAGAATCTCACAACAGTCCTCAATGCAATGATGAAAAACAAGCCTCAAAATGCAAGAAATGAAGTACCTCATCAATGCTGAGATAAACATTATCTAGTTGGCCTCACTCACAGCTATATGGTCGGCTTGCTCATATGGTATGCGGTCACAACTAAAGAAATCAATGCGGATACCTCTGAGTATACAATTCGGATATCTTCTGAAGCTTTTGGATAGGTTCCACATTTCGGATACTTATCACAATTTGGATTCTACTTCAATGCATATGGAGAAAAAGGCGCGGTTAAGGTATGTGATATGATGCGAAGAAGGAAGACTATTTAGCGAACATAAAAGAGCTTCAGTATATCTCTGTCTTGGGTCTTAAAATATTGGTTAAGTTCTACAGCGTGATAAAGGTCTCTGCAAGGAGTGCAGAGAGAAGACATTGTTACAGTGCAAGATATACACAGCGTAAAAGAAGGCCAGCTCAACCATGATACAGTCATGGTGATGATTAGTACAAAGATGATGTTCAGTAGAACTCTCGGTGATGGAATATGCTACGCGGTGCTACATGGTGCTACAAAGGAGGATGATTGTGTCTTGGTATAGGAGAGGCAGTTTAGGTCAATATTTGTCATGGTCATTGTAGTCATCAGGTGAAGAATCTATAAGAAGAGATTTGCGGGTTTTCCCCTCAAGAGGAGGGTTTTAGCCCTGGCTTAGAGACTAACTATTGTGTCACTGATGTTATTTTTTTTTATGGTTGTTTGATGTTTTAAACGTAATCATAATAATGAACGAAGATGATAAGTAAGAAGTAACTCAAACAACTATCATGTATGAGAATTTTCATTAACTCTTGCCCTACCTAATTCTCAACACTTTCGTTAGTTACTGTCATATATTGTTTAATGTCATTGATAATGGATTAATGGGCTCATGATTGAATGAAGTAACTATCCTAAGAAAAGAACATGTTTCCAAAATTAACATGGAATCAGAGCACAAGAGAGAACAATCCCAAGCTCAAAGAGATTGCAATCACTTAGAAGCATCTGAAGAATTTCATTGGTACCTCTATCCCTCTGTGTTAGGGATCAAGAATGTCAAATCTGTGGTATTTTCTTAAGGCCTTCTACTAGCCCTAATCAGTGGACATGGGGTCCAATCCAAGAGCAACTCAAATATCATGAGCAAAAGTTGAAAGTCATCAAGGTATGTTCCAGTAATATATTTTCCAAGGATTATTTATCAGTCCCATTCAGACTGTATCTTCATTATATTTGAAGCAGAGTTTCTCGACCATAAAGTCACAGTCCTGGGCATAGCACATGGATACCAAATCCTAGGTGTTCTGGGAATGATCACTATGATCACTGTTTGTATCAGCAGTTCAGTATTCTCTTTAGTTTGACTCTTTTAGTGTGCCTTTAAGAATACTTCGTTTTGAAGATAGAAATCCTCTGTGATAAGGTCTTGTCACTATGGTTCCCTGCTTGAAGGGTTAAAGTGATTGTTCGGAAAAATCATATCATCAACACGTCATGTTTCTCTGTGATCCTTGAATGGATCTCATCCTCTAAGAATTATCACTATGACAGGGAAATCTCTGTCCTAGTGTAGTATCATATATGGTATCACTCAGTTAGCTCAGTTCCTCTGAAGAAGGCATTGCTCAATCTCTTATATCTTGGTTCCTACTAGTTTACTCTCAATTGAAACAACCCCACAGTCTATGTGAACATCTTGTATGGTTCTCCCTTTGCAATCTCAAGTTCTCAACACGTGAAAAGTATGGCTGCACCATATATATATATACAAGTTATGGCAATCAGGGTATAGGTTCGGGATATTATAAACATCATCTCAGGCATGTAAGCTGATCTATATTTACTCCTGTTATGACTCTAAGTAATCATATATTCTGCAGTAAGTGTGTCCTCCTATCCCTCTTCAATATAGTTTTCAATTGGCATGACATCATATTTTCAGGCAGACCATTATTAATATACATACGTACAGTCAGCCTTGAAAGAAGAATTGAGATATGCATTGCTGTTCAAATCAGTCATGGCATTCTGTCAAAGTTTTTGGAAGTTCTAATGATAAGGCTTGCTTCCAATCTAAGTGGTGGAAAAGTCATGGCCATAGATTGTATGTTGACAATCTTCTCCATACAAAAGGAGGCTAGCAAAGGAGTCATAGGACAATGAATCATCAAGGCTCATCATTATTGTGGATAATGGCATAAAAATGCATCTATATAGAATATATGCCTCTGTATGAGACCCTTGATTTTCTCAATCCACATCAACTTATACACTTCTTAGCCAACCTGTTAAAGTTTCTTTTAGTTACAGTGGGTACATACTGAGTATAGAATTTTTTGGGTTACATTCGTAAGCAAGATAGCTTCTGGCATCAAGCTGTGGAGATGTTTTCATTTTGTTTAACAGAATTAATCTTCGTTCAGAGCAGAGGTTCAACTGGATCCATGTCAGTCACAGAAGTCCTGCGTCTCTCAAAGGTAACGAACTTGGAAGTTTGAAAGATATGAAATATAAGTCTGCACAGCAGAGATGCTTGGTTATATCAGCTCCTCTATGGCACTTCTGTGCTCTCCTTTCCATCGTGCAATATGCACGATACCATGTCAGTCTAAGAAGAAGTGATAGGGATTCCACGGCAAAAGAAACTACAACACATTTGAAGCTTTCAATATTGAAGAACTGCTTGGAGAAAAAGTGCATGGCACTTTGGAACAGTTCTACTGCTATCAGCAGAGGTGCCTCAATAAATAGTAAAGATCGAAATCTTGAGTTTATACGACATTCATTAAGATTCATTTTCGAGGAGTAGCAAACAGAAATCATTGCAATTTCATATACCCTAAAAAATCGAATTATATTTTCACTCAGAGGATTTAGAGAAAGTGTGTACATACCTGGTCAAACTTTAAGGTAACAAGAGCGATGTGTGAGGAGAGGCCAAAAGTAAAAGCAATTGAGGAACCAGATCCATGGAAGAATAAAAAACCCCCATAGAAGGAATTGCGAGCCCCCTTCAAAAAATCGTCCAGATGGGTGATTCTGAGAGCGTCATCAACAGTGGGCCACCATATCATCACCATGTAATCTGCTTGCCAAGTGATTCATCATACATTTCTTTTTCTTGTCATTTGATGTCAGGGTCGAGTTGGGTTAAGCTTGTGCAGAAAAAGAGCTTGAAGCTCGTTCAATGAACTTGCACAACTGATAGATCAAAAACCCGACATGAAAGCACGGTGATAAAATTGAAACAGAGTAGTTTACCTTGTTTTATGAATTAAATAATTGATTTCCTACTGGCGGGAATCATAGGGCGGGACATCGGAATTAAAATGAATGAATATGTTGTGAAATTATGCAATTAAAATTTGACCAAGGGAAATAAGGGTATAATAAAATAGGATGTGTATTAATTACTTAAATCACTATTATATATTTAAATTATTAAGGCAACACATTTTTATGAGTAAAATTATAAAATACTATGGAATAATTTAGCATAGGAATTATGGCTAAAACATTTAAGAGTTAGAATAGAGTTTTTAAGTGATCAAAATAAAAATAATACATATTAGAGATATATACATAGATCATATATATCAAGTTAAAGTGATTGCTAAAGCAACATCTTCCTACACCTAGTGTCCTAGATGGCCAAGGTAAGGTGTCGTCAAACCAATTATACAATCATTCATATATTTTAATTGGAAAATTATTAATGTCACAAGAATCACAAGGGTTGATATGTCAATCAAAATTTAAAGTTATCCTCTAAAAACTCATATAGAAAGTGGGGTAACAAGTCCTATGACATCCAACCTGTGATTTGCAATGGGAAATCCTCAATAGTCTCTTTGGAGAAATAATGTCTCATTAAGGGGTTCAATAAGAGGTATGAGGCCCCACCAATTTGATAGTTGAAGAAGTTTGAATATTGGCTTGTCAATTTTGGCCCTAAGTAGGCAAGGCAACATGGAAGGAGGTGACCCCTTTGGAAAAGTTCAAAAGGGGAAGGCCACATAAGGTCTTATATAAAGATCTAAATCCAAGGACCTTCCTCATAAAAATAGTTAGACATGTATTGAAAGAAAGTAGATAACGACCATCTAAATCTTGATAAAAGAAAATAGAACATCCCTTGAATCCATAATAAATGGAGCATCTACATATGAGGTGATCCTATAACTCAATGTTGTGTATATGGCAAAGCTATAATATGTTATTGAGAAGAGGAATATCATGATGTCATTAGTTTCAACTAGACACTAATGTAAACCCACTTTGAAACCACCAAGGGGGATCTGAAGGGCAACATCTAGTGCTCTAGTGTGTATGAGGGTTTAAAAATAAGGCCCCCTCTTATTTGCATGAAGTGTTCTTAGTACAAATCCATCTTAGTGTCAAGGCCATGAAAAGATGAAGCTCAAGTACTAAATTTATTGTTTATAAATAACCTCTTTAACAACTTGACACAGACATATAATGATGTCATTTACATTAGAGGTGTATGTCACTTGATCATGTTACAACTTTAATCGCTCCCCCACAAAAAGGTGTTATGCTCCCTTGTGATGATGCATCAACCCTAATGGAGAACAATATCGTGATGTAAAAGAAATTTAAACATGATGTAACTTTAATAGTGCCTTACATTCACCCCTTGGCTCACCACTCATGGCAAATGTGAGGCTATTTCAAGCATTGATGTGGATAATATCATTTTATTTTCTCTTGTGTATAGTATTCTACATTGACACAATTGTGCTTTTTTAGCAAACAAAATATTTGTATCAAGGGTTAGCTCCTTGTGCATTAGGGTTCAAGAGGTTGCATCATTGTGAGTGATCTATTCATTGCCAACTCCTTATGTGGGAGAGCACTACAAGCTCCATGTCAACATGAAGTGTATATATTGTGAGCAATTCTTATTGAGGTTTTGAAAATTATCCAGTTGTTCCACATTTGGTATACATGTTAATAAGGGCATTACCCACAAACACACACCCTCGAGACCAACACCTAGTTCTCTAAAAATCAAATGGTACCAATATTCTTAGTTAGAGGTGAAGGATTCTCCTAAGAGGTTATTTTTTTGGTTTGATGTGTTGTTTTTTACCTTGGATACTAAGTGGTGAAGGGCTTCAAGGGTTAAGAGTTAAGGGCCAAGGGCTTGGGGGGAAAGGGATTTAGGGGTTAAGGGCTTAATAATTAAGGGATTTAGGTGTTAGGGGTTAAGGGGTTAGGTTTTAAGGTGTTTAGGGGTTATGGATTAAGGTTTAAGGGTCATGAGTTAAGAGAATAAGGGGTTAGTGCTTAGGGGGTTCAATATAGATTCTACATTAGGAGTTAATGGCTTGAGGTTTAATGCATCAAGGGGTTGATGGATTATGAGTTATGAGTGTATGGTTAAGAGATTATGGCTTCAAGGTTAAGGGATAGGGAATTTAGTGGTTATGGGTTAATGGCTTATTCGTTGTGATAATGGGGCCCCGAATCCCCTTATCACCACTATCGGGGGTTCCTCTTTCAATTCCTCTTGTTACCTTCCCTCCAAGCCCCCTAGCCCCTATGAAATTAGGTCTTAATCCCCATTCTCATTCTCTAATGTGTGGATTATAGATCTTATTAAATCATGCTTGGACATCCCACTTCTACCCACCCATGCTACATGTGTGTCCCCTAGTCCTGTTCAATACACCACAAAATACTCCTCCCACCTTTTCGGTCATATCATTCAATTTATCTTAATATTGTGGGTGAAATTGGTGTTTATGTTGTAAAGTGAACAAAGAAAAAATTTACTTGTTTTCTCTTTTGAGAAGATGTAGAAATTGATTGTCATGATTGGAATGTGCATGCATCAATCTACATTGGGTTGTTTTTTGAGCTTAGACATGAATAATCATTTGGTCATACTCCATACTATCGATGGAATCTAGTATCACAAATGTATCGATGGGAAGTTTGAGAGATTCTTTTGAAAGCTTGTGTGTTGTGGTGTTTAGCTCCTGGAGAATGTGTATGAAAGATAGCTAGTCCAAATAGTTGGGGGATCTATGATATCCTGTAGGATGGGATGTAGGTAGATGTTTTCTATCATGAATTATTGACCCAATTGATCATGATTTTTTAATCCCCCATGATCTATCGGGATTTGACTCTTTTGATGGATGTAATTTCCAGAAGTGTACAAAGAGCAATGGAATCAACTCAGTTGTTGGAGCCTTAACTTTGGGTATACCTTACTTTCTCACTATAAGACTAGGAGAGGAAGATTACCACGCCCACTTTTCAGCTAGGTGGGATAACTTGTGCAACACCATCAAAGAAGTCACAAGGGCATCCAAGAGGGAGTGGAGAAATTACCAGAATCCATTATTTTTGTGGTTTAGGATGAATCTTGTCTTCTAAACACTATTTTTTATCAATTCAATTATGATCTTTGTTAGAATTTCTTGTGAACAAAATGTGTTGTTGCTCCAATCCCACCAGACATTGTTGATTAGAATGCATGGGAAACCTTTATAATAATCTTCCATGACATTGAGTAACTAAGTTTCGAAATTTTCTTCCAAGTTTTAGATAGGACCACGAGCCTATCATGTTCAATTTTGCAAGGGTGGTGGTGATCATGACCTACACTGTGTTGGGAGAGGAGATAAATAAGTGTGAAGAAATATCATCAGATGACTTGCCTAAAGGATAGATGTTGGGTTGATTCGTAAACTATCATGGATATTTTTCGTGAACAAAATGTGTTGTTGTTCCAATCCCACTAGATATTGTTGATTAGAATGCATGGGAAACCTTTTTAATAATATTCCATGATGTTGTGTAACTAAGTTTTGAAATTTTCTTCCAAGCTTAGATAGGACCATGAGCCTATCATGTTCAATTTTGCAAGGGTGGTGGTGATGACTTGCATTGTGTTGGGACAAGAGATAAATAAGTGTGAAGAAATATCATCATATGACTTGCATAAAGGATAGACGTTGGGGTGACTCGTAAACTATCATGGATATTTCTTGTGAACAAATATGTTGTTATTCCAATCCCACCAGATATTGTTGATTAGAATGCATGGGAAACCCTTTTAATAATCTTCCATGATGTTGTGTAGCTAAGTTTTAAAATTTTCTTCCAAGCTTAGATAGGACCACATGCCTATCATGTTCAATTTTGCAAGGGTGGTGGTGATGACCTGCACTGTGTCGGGACAAGATATAAATAAGTGTGAAGAAATATCATCATATGACTTGCATAAAGGATATATGCTGAGGTGATTCGTAAACTATCATGGATATTTATCGTGAACAAAATGTGTTTTTGTTCCAATCCCACTAGATATTATTGATTAGAAAGCATGGGAAACCTTAATAATAATAATCTTCCATCATGTTGTGTAACTAAGTTTTGATTTTTTCTTCCAAGCTTAGATAGGACCACGAGCCTATCATGTTCAATTTTGCAAGGGTGGTGGTGATGACCTGCACTGTGTTGGGACAACTAGAGATAAATAAGTGCGAAGAAATATCATCATATGACTTGCATAAAGGATATATGTTGGGGTGATTCGTAAACTATCATGGATATTCCACTAGACAGTTCATCATAACAGAACAGATAAAACTATATTTAAAAATGAATGAATAAGAGTTTGTGACAGGAAGTGTCAGTGAGTTTTAGGTGTGCTAAGGAGGGAGTGACGTCAAGGCATGCTAGGCAGTGTTAAGGCATGCTAGAGGCCAGGGAAATGGTGTGCCAATGCATGCCAGGGCAGAGTGTTTGGGAGTGCCAAGGAAAAACAAGGGAGCACTAGTGTCAAATGCATGGAAATGAATGAATAAGAGTGTGTGACAGGGAGTATCAACGAGTTCTAGGTGTGCTAAGGAGGGATTTTAAAGGTACGCAAGTTAGTGCCAAGGAATGCTAGAGTGCCAGGGCGACATGCTAGGATGTGCCAAATGCTAGGGTGTGTCAATGCGTGCTAGGGAGTGCCATGGAAACACAAGGGAGAACTAGTTCAAAATGCCTGGTAATGAATGAATAAGAGTGTCTGATAGGGAGTGTCATGAGTTTCAGGTGTGATAAGGAGGGACTAGCAAGGTTACATGTTAGGAAATTCCAAGGTATGCTAGAGTGCCAGGGCATGTCAGGGAGTGTTAGTGTGCAAACCCTTCTTCATTATATTACAAACTACAATACAACAGGCTAGAGCTCTTGTACCATGGATCATGACCCTTTACAATCACACTGATACAAGGAATAAAACTAGGGATTTGTGTTAATCCTTTGACAACAAATCTATCATGAACAAGACAACACTTGACCTACTTGTTGATGGTGGCCACACACAACCCTTTCAGTCCACAAGTTTAATGAGAGCACCACAAGTTTAATGTTTGGAGAACAAGGGGCCACCCCCTTTTCCAACACTTTTGATGGGTCCCATGCATCATTATGGCACTCATGGACCCTAGTATGCCTCCTAGAAGGCCCTAAGACATCAATTGACCTCTTATGAGACTTATTATTCCATGTATGAGATAGTTTGGTGGGATTGTCACCAAAACTTAGGGTTACTTGCATAATATTTTATGTTTAGGGGCTAATGTAGGCCCATAAGCTAATTCGACCAACTCCTAATCAATGTATAAATAGGAGTTAGTTGGATTCATTTGTATCATCACTTGATTTGGGATCTTTCTATCTTTAGAGAACTTCACATTTTTCCTTGGAGGACTATTTTTGATGATGGATGCATTTTGATGTATGGATTTGGGCTATTTTTATCTTGGAGATTTTCTTTTGCAAATGTGAAGTTGGTTGGATATACTCTCTAACATTGTGAGTGAAAATTTAACGCTATTCTTGTTGTTGTTGCATACTATTGAATTTCACTATAACTAGGGTTAATTGCTGCATGATGGAAATGTGGAATTATGTGTCTATTTATCTTATTTAATGTATGGGCAATTGTTGGATGAATGAAATATCTTAGAGATCATTTTATCTCAATAAAATTGCACCACTTGTATGAAGTATAAATGCTTGAAGGTCACTTTTCGTTTTCCTCTAACATTGGACGAAGTTGACTTTCTAGGCCTCCATGATCAAGAAACTGAATTATTGTTCATTATCACCCCTGACTCCATATCCCCAAGTGAATTATTCACTAGTACCTCAAAAAGGGTGATGATTCCCCCCCCCCCCCCTCCTTTTTTCACAATTTTCCATTTTTCCCTAGGTCTAGCCCCATTAGGTCACCTAGGGCATCAATTTCCAAAGAATATAGCCAGAGGAAAACTTTGATCTCCTAGAGGCAACGACATTGGTGGGTGCCTTCACTCTCCTCATAATTTGGGCCAATTTCGACGATGGAATCTTCAAATACCTCAAGCCCTAGCTCTAGGATCAAGTTTTGCATAGGTGTTCCCAAGGCTAGAGCCTAGTAGGATCAATTTGACCCATCAAAGTAAAAAATATTGCCTAATCCTTTCCCCTCACATTGTCCAAGATAGGAACATCATTGGTTGCTAAATTCCATCCCCGAACCTAGGTTGGGTCCACTTGGCCCCATGTGGTCCCATTTGGTGTCAAAGGCCTTTCATCAAGGACCATTTGGGAATCCAAGTTCCCAAAGGATTTTAGGGATTGGTAACTTCCTTTATAAGTCTTATTCTTCTCCCTCAACCCTTTAATCCCCCTCCTCTCTCCCTAGAAGATCAGGTCCCTTGCTTAAAAGGCAAGTATGTCCCACTCTATATTCTATCTTAGGGAAAGGGATTCTAGGGTCACTTCCCACCTATTCATTGACCTATAATATACGAGTGACTTCCTAAACTACCAGGAATCCTCCCATCGGTGAAATTTCGTGAAGAGCAAGGAGCCTTAGTTATGGTGACAATGGGCTAAGCCTCCACCGTTTCCCTTGTCCTAGTTGTTTCCCTCTTAGGAACCCCTTTTAGGTCCACTACTAGTTTGAGTGGTAACAAGTTTTTCACAACTCCATTTGTGAACAACTCATTGGTATGCCCACTTTTTCCATACTACGGCTCCAAGATGAGAAGTCTAGGGCTATGGAGGTTGCCCTTCTTCTCACTGAATTGATCCTCTACAATATAGTGAAATAGGGCTAGTTGGTTGGCCCACTTGACTGCTACTTTAGTCCTTCAAATTATGCACATCCTTAGGCCCTATAAACCTGCCCTTCTACCAATCTTGTTGTCCTTCACAAGTACAAGAGTTAGGGTTCTTCTTTGACAGTCACCTAACAACCCTCCAGCTATACTTGGACTAGCATCAATCTTCCCAACCATAGTCAATTATTTTTACCGATCTAGGGCTAACAATATTTTCTTCATCTAGGGCTCTTCAAATCTTCCACATAACAATGGTTTGAGTCCTCTCAAAATCATTGTTCTTGTGTATCGACAATTTGATCTTTGTTGTCCAATCTATGAATAAATCTGAACTGCTCCTCTTATCATCCTTCTAAAAATATGTAGATGATTGAACTAGGGTCACAAATCAACCACTAATAGTCCATTGACTAATTTTTTATAGGTTGCTTAAGATATCTGTCTAAAAATCCATGGATAGTCCACCAAATCAACTCCTCAACATGTCAATCCATTCTTCACATGGCACATTTCTTCTGCATGCTCAATCTTCTGCTCAGGTTCCACCCTCCTTTGGCTCTGCTATCTCCACACATACTGAATCTGCAAGCCATCTTCCAGATCTGCAGTCTATATTTCACAAATAAGCCTCGCTTTAAGGGTCACAACTGCTCTTCTTCTACGCAATTTTTTCACAGTCTTAAGGGCATACCTTATGAACTAAACATGCTAGGTAACTAGGGCACTATACTTATGTACTTCTAATTGTTGTAGAACAAACCCTATCCACCCATAGAAAAAACCACGACGCTTGCCTCCATAAGAGACTCAACCTAGCTCACATGGATCCATAGATTTTGGGCATTTCTTTGACTGAATCTTGACATGAACTTCAGATCTCAATGTCAACCCTCAAACTAGGGTTAGCTCAGTCAATATTAGCCTGCGTCTACTTTTGTTTTGGCTCTAAATTACAGTGCAAGCCCTCCTCCATTTATGTTTATCTTTATAACCACCGCAAGACAAGATCGTATCAATCCTCTCTTCTATTTCATGTATAAAATCTAACCAACGGGATTCAATCTGATCTTGTAATGTACTAAAACAAGATATTGAATTTTTTCTACAAACACGATCACACAATCACATATAAGTAAGAGAAAGAAATTATCAATTGCACAGCAAAAGATGTATCTGGGGAAAGCAACTACTCAAAACCCCTCTATCTCTATTGTGTATTAAGTCAAGGAATCACGAAACAATACAATGTTTAATCTCTCTTGAAATTCTCCAACACTCTGCCAATTGTCTCCTGCTGATCTAGGAAAAATTGGTCTAATACTTAGCCAATTCTCAGTCTTCCTTCAGCCTACCTTGCTCACGCAATTCCCATGGAATTATCTCCATATTAATTAGGAAAATCAACCTTCCTTGATTGTGCAATCCATCATGGCATCCCAATGAATTTATAATTGCACATGCGAAATTTTCTATAAATACAAATGATAGTTATGTTCCTCTGAACTGTGTTACAATAAAGATGAAGGGTCTTTTTATCATTTAAAAATAAGATAAAACCCTAAACAACCAAAACCCTAACCCGAGGAGATGTAACACCAAGAGTTTATGGGCCCCGTTGGGGTTAGTTGGGCAGCCAACTTCCCGGGGTCGTAACTTGGTCATATGATCTTCGTTTGACGCACATGATACCTCGTTAGAAAGATCTCTCCGTGGACTACAACTGCTAATGTAATTTAAATGAAATCACCAAACCTTTCATGCCCAAAAAATGCTGTTTGGGGCCTCAAAACGGCTCGGGAAGTTCAGGACCCGAAAAATTGACAAAAATAGTAAATTGTTCTATAATTAAGGAAACTGAAAAACTAAAAGAGACAATGGCGAGGGCCCAAGTGGAATAGGCGGGTGGCCAAAAATATCCACCTCGATCACCTTCAATCGAATTTTTTGAGCTAACTCAATCATCATGACTTAGTTAACTCACACAAGTTGTTATGAGACGAAATTACAATTTATTGTCCAATTTATTTAAGGGAAAAATAAATAAGACGCCTCACATTCCTCACTCCTGGTACATCAAAATTCCTCACCGGTGTGGGTGCATTTTTTTTTGTCCTTTCTAGTTGCCAATTTCACTGTTTTTTGTTGCGAATTTCAACACTCCCTCTCAACAAGAAGGGAATTCAATCAATCCCCATCTGGTACCTTTGGAATGTTCTGCATGCTGCACTTCTCTAGTGTTGTTTGCACCTGCAAATCCTGAAACTGAATAGCCTCCGAACAACTGAATCAGTATAATGCATCTGTCATCAGAGTCTTCTGGCTCCTGCTAGCTACTGCACCTGTCTAGTAGTGGATTCTATGCACTATTGCTGACATCTACATCCGTGCCCTTTGAACTGTTGCTAACTTTGATTTGTGCTCCAGTATTTGACATCTGTCACTCTGATTTCTGTCTTGTTGACATCTGACTACATCAATATAATTGATCCTTCCTACTACTGTTGTACTGTGGGCTCCTCGTAGCCAGGTTCGATCCATGAGACACGCCATCTCAATGGACCTTGCCCAAATTTCTTATCTTGGGATTATGTCTACACATCACCCCACCTTACACCTCAAGGTATGGTTGCTCTCTCCCCTATCTGGCTCAAAATTCCCCCCTCATGGAGGTCTCTGCTTGAGTGGATGCTTCCACTTGGTCTCCTCTCTAATTCTCCAATCATGGCAGCTACTCCACAACCTTCTGAGAATGCTTCTCATGAGAATGCATGTTGAGAGGTAATTTATGCTCCCTCTAAACCACAGTCTCTAACTTCTGCCTTTCTCCTCAAAGCTTTGCATGCATATGGTACCTCAAGTACATATAGGTTCTTGACTCATGCACAATGTAATTGTCCCGACGTTACAAAAAGTTTCTAAAAAAGAATTGATTTTAAATCGATGATATCTCCCTCATCCAAGCTCTTATTCGACCGATTTTATTTATTTGTTTTCTCCATTTGGGTAGATTTTCACAAGGATTCCAAATATTCTATTTGTTTTTGAAAATTTTACACCAAAATCTTCAGATATTCTCTGCAAACTCGCCGTCCAAAAAATTCCTGCTCTGATACCATGTAGAAAATCTAACCAGTGTGGGTGCATTAACCCATGCCAAATCATACCAAGGCATCTCAACATATCCCATACATGCTAATACTTTCCAAGCGCCAACACGTGCCAAGCGCCAATATGTGTCAGGGACTAGTGTTATGCATGTTATGAAGTGGAAGGGAATGTTGAAGAGTGCTAAGGTGTGCTAGAGAGTGATAATGCATGTTGATGAGTGTTAAGGATTACTAGGAAAAAACATTAAGGGAGCACTAGGTAAAAATTCATGGAAGCTAATGAATATGAGGAACGTGTGCCAGAGACTAGTGTTAATGAGTGTTAGTTGTCATGCGAAGGAGGGAGTGACAAGGTATGCTAAGAATTGGTAAGCCATGCTAGGGAATATCAAGGCATGTCAAGAATTCCCAAAGTGTGCTTGGGAGTTCCAGGGTGTGCTAATTATATCATGTGCCAATTAATAGTGCCAAGATATGCCAATACATGCTAGGTGCTAAGGATATTGTGGCGCAGGGTGCCAAGGTATGTCAATATGTGTCGAGGCAACAAAAGGAAGAACCAATATTAAGAGGGTTAATAAGTCAGGACTTTATCTTTTTGAAAAGGGGCATGCTAGGCACACTAATATTAATAGGTCCCAATACATGCCAAGTGGCATTGTGTACCAAGTGCTAATGTATGTTAATGCATTCAACCAAGGTGTTCTAGGGCATGCTAGGGACTATATGCAGTATGCCAACACATGCTAGGAGAGTTCCATGTTGTGCTAGTGCATGCCACCATGTGCTTGGGCGTCAGTGTCATCACAATATGTTCTAGGTACAAAGATGTTCCAAGACATGTGGGGTGCTAAGAAATGTTAGTGTGTGCCAAAGCATTAATTTAAGGTGTGCCCAGATTGTTGAGGATTGTTAGTTCTTTCTCATTAATATAATTGTCAAAGCTTGATTATGTATTAAATAATATATTTCCTACACAATAGTGGAACTTTATCTAAAGGGAATTTGCTAGATAATAAAATTAATAGATATGAATCATTTGTTGACTCATAGGAAATCTCTATTCGACTAGTCATTACTTGAGGGAAATGATACACACTAATTACTTCTACAAAAATTGACTGACCCTAACCACTATGGCCTTGGACATATTATAAAAAATACTCCACAATAATTGTATTAAATCGTTATATTTTGACAAAAAATATATTAACAGGCACGTAGTGTCATCAAAAACTCATTGTAATGATCAATGATGATGGGCATTTTTTGACTGTCACCAAAAGTAACAAAAAGAGCATTGGTGAGGGTCATTAAAAGTTCGTCACTAGAAGTGTCACCAAAGAGAGAATTAGTGATGGGCCTTTAACGACCCTCACCAAAAGTGTTATTGAAAATGTCTTTGGTGACGGACCATAAAGGACCATCACTATATACACTTACAGTGATGGTATTTTAATGATCAATGATGACAGACATTTTTTGACCGTCACCAAAAGTAACAAAAAGAGCATTGGTGAGGGTAATTAAAAGTTTCTGAGAGCAGGATAAAGTGGATTCCAATGAGGGATTACCTGGATCATAGTGGTAAATTCGCCAGACATTGGGCAATCCTGAGCAAGAAAACAAAGTTGACTGAATATATAAATCATGATCGTATACATTTAAACTCAATAAAATGAAGTATCGTTGCATAAACCCAGAGGAGTTACCTTTGAGAAAGCCATGAATCGTTCACAAACATAAGGCCGTTTACCACACTCAACTTGTCGATCGTGATACGAGTAGTGGTGTCGATGAAGTCAAGTGCTACCTTTAGCAATGGCGACACCAAACAAGTCAAAGCGTATGCTTATGGACTGATATGATACTTACGGTAGAGGAAGAGCTTGAATGAGTGACGCCACTTTTACAATAGAAATAAAATGAAACAACCATAAAACTCTAAATGCCAAACCCAAATAAAATCTATGTGGTTGCATTAGTCTGAAACGAATATGCACGCTATCTATGGAGAATCCCACGAAACTACAAGGTAGATACCCCGAACTTCATTCTAATGAAAGTTTGAATACATAGCCAATGGGACGAAGCTTGAAAAATATGTTAAGGATATGAATGCGGCAGAAAAGACTTAACATGAATGGAAAGAAATTGAATAATGCAAACTCAAAATCGATTTAAAATTTTATTGACACGCAAAGAATAGTATAGTGGTTACCTAAATCTGTGAGTGTTCGGCGCTATATTGTGTATACCAGATTGGGTGATAACACTCCGGATAGACGAAGAGAAACGCAAAAGAACAGAGGAAGTTCTACGCTCTCTGCTAACAAATTTACAATTGACAAATGAAACTACAGAGAGAGGGAATGGCGTATTATACAGAGCCAAAACCCTAGTCCATCGCTTATCTCCACCGTCCATGTGGAGAGCGATGCCCAAACTGACTCAATATCCGTTGAAAAGTGCCTCGGAAGACATACAAATCTCCACAGTACAAATTGAGATTTACAAATTTATTCCATCATACGCATCAAACCAACCACCATACGAATCTCAATACATAACAACACATAAATCGAATTTCATAAATGATAGCTTGGCCAAAACACATCGCAACAGTAAATGAGAAAGGGAGAAGTACCAATGAAACGACGTAGCATTTAAAAAGTGAATAAATGATAGTCAGACATATACTGGCCTTGAAGTTGTTAGCATTCTTAGAACCCTAACGTTATGAGCCAAATCGAATGAGTAGCTAAGTCTTCGTTCAGCTATAACGATAAGCAATTATAGCAAGTTATGGAAATTGCGATACCAAAAAGGTATTATACCGTCGTTATACAAGGGTCTATTCATAAGTGAATGTTATGTGAACCACATTCCTCCCTCAACATTGGATTAGTGACATATGTATATAAATATATTCTCATACCATAATAGCAAGGTATTGAGACAAAGCAATTTTGAAATATGATAAAGGTATATAAAAACAATAAAAATAATAGTTAAGGCAATCTAATGCATTATGATAATAATATAAGGGTTAGTCAGATTGTAGGCCTGAACTATAACGAATGAGGTTATAAAGAAATGAAATAAGTGAAAAAGGTGTCATAAGGTTATAAACCATACTACTAATAGTACATGGAAAATAAATATTGACACGCGATATTAAAGATTGGAGGTATTGAAAAAAAAAATTGAGTTAAGTGGAGAGACATTACACCCAAGCATCATGGATCATGCCCTCGACCCAAAGAAGCATGCCGAGAAGACAAATCATCATTATTTAAATATAATATGCTATAAGCATGCAAGGATTGACCATTTCCACCGCTTTCATAGTTGGAGAGAAGCCCTGAAAGACAAAGAGGCCTGCTAATCCTCAAAGTCTATTCTCGGGTGGATTGTTAACAGTATGTTCGATTCCTAACTTTCATTCCTAGTGTGTTTTTTTTTAATTTTACAACATATAATTATTAATATATATAAATATATATTAAAAATAAAAATAAATTTGTAATTATTTATTTATTTAGTTATTTATTTATATTTATATTTATATTTCTTTATTTTATTTTTTATTTATTTTATTTTTTATTTTTTTATTTTTAATATTTTAACTTTTAATCTATTCTTAAAATAAATAAAAATAAATATATATAATAGTAAACATTTATTTATTCTTCAAGAATATATTGAATAATTTTTATTTTATTAAAAATAAAAATAAATAAAATTCAAATTATAAACATTAAGCATTTAACTTATTCCTTAAAAAATAAATAAATTATTATTTTTTATTTTATTTCCTATTTTAGTCAAACTAGCCGTTATTTTACAAATGGCTAGTTGGAGCTTTTCTTATCTATTTAAATGGGTTACCTGCTCAGATTTTTCATCACAATCGTTGGTTCAACCGCCTAGTTTTGATGTATTTTACCGAAGATTTTACTCTTAGGTACTAAAGGTAAATATGTGTTAGGAAAATGTGAAAAGATAAACATGGATTTATACTATGCTATTCTATTTGTTATTTAATAATTTGTATAGCAATTTCATAATTATATTAAATAAATGAGAAAAAATAATTATGCAAATAATTATTTGAAATTTTAACCATTGATATAAAGTAAATAACAATAATATACTAATAACTCATAAATGAGATTTATATTAAAATAAACCAAAAAAAACATTAGTAAAATTCACAACCACTCAAATCGCTAAAATTAACTAAATAAGGTCACATCACAAACATATAGAATCAATACAACTAAAATGTTGATATTCTTTAGTTTATTACCGAGCACGGAAGTCGAGCTTTGTTCAATGCACTTAGGTGAAGCCATAAAAGTACATTGAATACTTTAAAGGTATATTAAATGTAATCTATGGTGCCTGCCAAATGATATGACACATTCTTCAATAGTGAAAAGAATCGGGGGATTGATGGCGCACGGAAAAATCGAACCGGCATGAAGAACCATGCATTTTTCAATAACATGTTAAAGATATGAACCAGTAGAATTTAAGATAAATGTTTTAAAAATTTATTAAAAAATCATGAATTTTGATTTATAATGTTTAGCATTAGATAAATTTTAATTTTTTTGAATCAAACAGAATTTAATGTCAAATCAATAGCCAACCTAATGCAATATACACTGCCTCCGACATGTATAATAAGAAGATATTGACAAATGATTCATCATACCTACTCCACGCCACGCGAAACAGTTCTACGTTCACACATAGCATTCTCTAAGTAAATATCTTATTATTTAGTATTTTATTACCCAATTTCTTTTAATAATAAAATACTTTCATATGTGCCCACTAAGTAGCTTGACCCATTAATTCTTGTCGTGATATGGCCCTCTATCTTGACCCATTCTACTGTGACATACCCTTTCTATCCTTCCCCATTATTATTGGTAGCACCCTTGATTTCTTTCCCTCACATTCCTCATCATATAAAATTTTTATTCCTCCTTGCAAGCGCTCTGACATTACTTTCCAAGGAAGATGCATCCATGGATGATGAGGAAGATTAGGGAATTTAGAGACAGGTTTGCTCTCTTGAAGTGCTCAATCACAAATTTTGATTGTATTCTGTGTTTTATTTAGAACTCAAACGTTGATTTTTTGTCGCTGGGTTTTATCAGAACAAAAGCCATATCAGGAGTTTTTCCTTCATGGTATGTGTAACTTTTCTCTGAAATTCACATTTTTGTTTATGTGATCCATCATGGCAACAAAGTAGGATTGAAATTCATTCTTTTAATGAATTCATTGAAATTTGTTGGCCCCACAAGAATCTGTAATTCATTATGTAGCATTTATATTTTTTTAAATTTCCAGATATGTTAGATTATCGTTTTGGTTCTTTTGATGTTGGGCTATAATATCTATCGCTCTCCTTAGTTGAGGGCTATCCCTGGATTAGCCCTACTAGTTTCTAGATTCTCCTATTTAAATAGTCCTGGAAAATAATTTAGACACATACATGATTTCACTATTAGCGTTATCTTATTATTGCGTTATTGGCAGTATTGTTTACGCTTCCACTTCTGTCTTTCCTATCTTTTCTCTTCCCCTTCCGGTTACTCTTTCTTATTAAACTAGCAGTAATGGTTAACCCCATATTTGAACTAATACCTATAAGTTTCATAGATCCTAGTGATTGTCGTTGTATAAAAGATCATATAGATACCCAAATCAGGATTGTAATGAAAGACATGGTAGCTCAGAGGGATTTAGATTTAATAGAATTGCATGTCCGTCGTTTACTCAGTAATGATAAGTCACATTATGCTCATGGAGAATACTCTAAATCAAAACTCATTCGCGATGAGAAAGACACAAATTCGTTGTTAAGATTGCTAGACCAGGTGAGCCTTCGTTGTATTTCAATTGAATTTCATGGTTTTCGCCTATTTTTTCAGAACGTATACATATAACTTAGGTTGTTGGAAGAAGAATGCTTCAATAAAATATTTTTTGTTTCAGTAATCTTGTTAACCAAAGTTGATTATGTATGTATGTATCTTGCTACCTAGAATCCAATGGGTGTCTCCGAATGAAATGAATCAAAACACGAATCGTGTACGGGAGTCTGCGCGTACCTTTACTCCAGCAATGTCTACCAGAACTTGTGGAAGTCTCCCAAGAGGAAAAATCTTCTGCTTATTAGCCATGCGTAGCTGAATGGTGGACCATTCCAGCTTCGGCTCTCCCATCTTTTGCCAGGTATTCTTAGGTAGAACATTTGCATCAGACCCTAGGTACAGGATGACTTGATCCATTTCATATTCTCCAATTTGTATAGTCATGCGCATCTCCCTACACATTCTCTTCTTTTTCATATAAATCTTTTTCACAGCCTTAGTCTCGGTTCAAGGCATTTCTTTGTCTGCGCAGCTATCTATCAGGGCCTAAAGATTATCTACTGCTTTTTTATTGCACAATAAATTAATGCACGGTTGTAGGAATGGTTAGAATTCATAATCAATCTTTGATTCCATGATAGAATTTGATGTGGACGCTCCTTCAGTAGAAAAATCCTTCCTGGCTTCAATAAAAGTCTCCTTTTCCTTCTACAGGTTGAGTCCTTCTTTCTTGTCAGGAGCCTTTCTGATCAGTGGCTTTGCATCAACCTTATTTTCCTCATCTCCTCCGGTGGTAGCACCACTGTGTGTAATTATGTTGATAGTTGGGTCATCATCGCATGATTCAGCTTTAACCATTTGTATGTTTTGCATAGGTGTCTGATGTTGGTTTTCCTACATTCTAGAAATTAACACAGGAAAATCTTCAATTACATGATAAAATTTCCTACAATACCTGCAATATTTTCATGCAGGGTTGGAGCAGTCACACGCATAATGTTCATCATCTCCACAATTATAGCAGACTAATTTTCCTCTTCCCTGACCTGCTCCTCCACCTCTTCCCCCTCCCCTTCCTCTTGTTGGGGATCCTCCAAATCCAGAGGGAGATGTTGATGAAGATGGTTCGGCCTGCACTCTATAGAGGTTAGCATTGTCCATCATTAGGTCAAATGTTCGGCAGTACTGCTCATCATGACAAATTGAAGAGAAAAACCTGCACCATTTTTGTTTCAGTTCTGGCACATAGCTTCCCAATCGAGAACAATGGTCTATATCATTTCATCCAACTACCCTACAATCAACACACCATAGTGTGGGGGTACCACTTGGCCCAACAACATCCCTAGGGTGCAGTGGATTTGGCCCCCCTACTTACATGTAATCAAAGAACAAGGTACACTGATCTTTGGTGTGGCTTGAACCCTTACAACGTATGCACCAGACATCTATGCCAATGTCATTTCCTCGGTCTCTACGTAGGTTTTGAATCTCCAAGTGCATTGCCTCCAATTGACTTTAGATTTGTAGAGTTCCAAATTGATCATCTGCTCTGGGCGGAGCTTCCAATTTCATAACAACTTCCAGAGCTTCGGCTTGGGAATCGATCTTCTGTTGATTCATTGGCCCACGCAGATGCGGTAAGAGAATGGAAATGAACCATTCCTTATGCTGCTTATCATCATAAACAAATCATCCTTCGTTGATGGTGCGCTTCAGCCGTTGATCAAGATCCCAAATAGATTCATTCGGCTCCTCTTTGATATCTTTTAATTCTTTCATGCACTGTGATTAGGACATTGGCTTCCTAAATTGTTGTTTCAAAGTGTCCTTAATATGCACAATATTGGGATCAACGTGCTAGGTCATATATCCCATAAACCAATCTAACGCGCAACCTTCAAACACCATTTCCAGTTTCACTCTCTTGATAACATTGATGTTAACATTCTGCATAGTCCATATCGCATCAGTAACAAACCAAAACCTATCTATGTCCTCATCTCCCACACCCTTAAACGTGGGTAGCTTCATATGCACGGCCATATCTTCTACAGGTGGCGGTGGTGGTGGATGGTGAGATGAGATATGTCTTTTTGTGCGAGTTTATTTGTGGCATTGGAATACCTTAAATGTCATCGACTCACTATTCTCTATATCGGTGAATTTCTCGAGAGAGTTGTATACGAGATATTTCCCTCTCTGATTGACACAGTAATATCTTCCACTACACGTAGTGTTTCTTTCTCTCATGGGTCATTGCCATGAAATTTTGTGTGGCGCACAAAACATACTTACCATGCAATGGCATCGGTGTAAAGGTAGAGAGCATATGAATTTACCTCTGGGTCCTTGAAAAATATCCTTGCAACCCGAGAATACAACACAAACTATTATATTGAAAATTCTGTCACAAACCCACCCAAGATGCTATCGACAATGATCTATGGTACGGGTGATGGAATTATCAGTATGCTCTAAATGTTGGATCAATTCAGGTGTCCACTGAGTGACCTTGTCATCCTTCCAACAAGTTTGGAATTATGCTAATCTTGACAACCGCTCCTGTAATTCGTGCGCAAAGGTCACAAAGAAGATCTCGTGTACCTTTGTGAAGATATGCTTATGTTTCCAATCTTCAGCAGACATCTTCTTACTTATGTTTTCATTAAGGGAAAATTCTTGAATTTGCTTCTCAAACCAACCCTATAATTCAGGCTTTGATGGCCACCACATCACCCAATCTCTCTCAAAATGATCTCGGTCCTGGCAACGGAAACATTTGTTGGCTTGAGGGGTCCTGACCCAGGTTCAGAGTTAAGGTTAACCAACAAAACCCTCTGCGGCCCTTTAGCGTTGACCTCGCACTGGTCTGGTCTCACCCAAAACGGTGGGTGGGTGTTGAACAAGGACCTCACACCTAGTGTGTACCCCTAGTTTGTGTGTTTAAAATTTAAAAATAGACATTTGAACTTTTAATCTAGGGGTGAATGCCCCCACAAAGGACAAGTATTTTATGAATGTAATTAAATATTTAATTTGAGGAAATGAATAAAATGATTTTGTGCAGATTGACCAAAATGAGATTTATGAGATCACTTACTAAATCCATGAGGATGGATAAGGCAAATATTTCCCCACAATCTTTCAAAAATCCTTGAAAGAAATTATTTCTAATTTAGATTTTTGAGGAAAAATCTAAATTCCCCAATGATGAGGAAAGTAGTTGGGAAGAGGTAAAAAGCTGGAAAAGCTGGGAAAAGCATAAAACAGCTTTAAAGAATCCCTAAAATGGGAAGCCTAGGCAAACAGAAAGAAAAGCATCCTAAGATTCTGGACGCAGAATTATAAACATGCTTTGGGGAACAATAGCTTAAATAAGATGCTCCTAAGTAGATTAGAGGTTGATCTGTTCTAGGAGATGATCTCAGCTCGGGGGTGAGTTCTGGGAGATAGAAGGACTCTAAGGTTGGGAGGTTGGTCAATTGCAAGAGTGGTATGTCTCTAAATTTATTGGTGTTTTTACTTCCTGTGGTATGAATTGGCTACATATAATAGTTGATTTGTATGTTAGATTTATTATTGCTACATTTAACAAAATTAATCATAAGGCATTCACCTTTATAATTCTATATAGTTGTAGACAAGAAATCTGTAGAGTAGCATCCAACAGAAACTCTAAACCGAGGTCGGTTTAAATCTGAGGATACATATTACTCCATAGATAATTTAACTTTAAACTGCTCCTGATCTACTAGTATAAATTTATGCACATGATTAGGATAGAGCAATATGGGAGTTCCTGTACCATAATTGAAAATAGCAATAGATGAATTGAAATCTAAACTGTGCATTAAATGAGACAGAAAAAAATTATACAGACTGACTTCCAGGGTCAGCACATCATTCATACATAAATAGAAGTACAATAGGAAGTTATTTCTGCATATAAGAAATTAATTCCACAATAGAAGGAAGCAATTATCAGTTAGCATGAGATTTCCCATTTATACTTATTTCAATAAACCTTTCTTACTGTAGAGGCTAAAATTAATATGGGAAAGAAAGTTAAATAAATAATCAACAGGCAGATTTCACAACAGCAGGGCATATTTAGCTGTAAGTATTATATTCTATCATGGGAACTAAATGCAAGAGTGTATAGTAGAATACTAGAAATGCAAAAGTCTTCTAGACATAAATAAATAAATAAATAAATATATATATATATATATATATATATATATATATATATATATATATAGATATATATATTAACACCTCACTTGTAGGTATTCACGAAGCATGACGAGAGATGATGCTAAAAAGGTAGACAAATATCATTTGCAAATTAACTATAAAATACTTAATTAAGTACTGAACCAATGTAAAGAGCAGAGCTGGTAATACTTTGTACTATTCCAAGAATACTGAAGAGACTTAGTTAACTGTTATGATCAAAACTACAAACTAGGGTAGTATGATAAACATATACAAATACCTTTGACGATTAACATTCTGAGTGTAAGAATGGTCGAGGTAGAATCATCAATCTAATGATATAATAAAATGTGGATTTATAAAACTACATGTAATTGAACTTACACTGTGGAAAAGCACAGTTAAACTATTCATTTAGATAATTACCATGTTCATGAGTATAGTTTAACAAATGTATTTCCTGAAGGAATTAATATAATAAAATACAACAAAAGTGGGGTATACGTAGTTGCAGAATCATGCCATAAGTACTTATTAAGCTAGACCCAAGCTAAAAAGAGCAAAGTGCGATTTCTGTTGAAGACACATAATAATACTCGATATTATGCAAATCAAGAAACGACAAAGATATATATATAAACGAAAATCCAAACATTACAAGTCCACTGTGGCATGGGGACTGTATCATAATGTTCCAGGAATTGATATAAGGGAACATTCAGTGTCGGAACTCAAAAATTAAAATACTCACACTTATACAACTGTATCAATAAAAATTTTAAGCTGTCGAAAACATTTCTAGAACAAATGCAAGGAGAAACGGCTCCTTCTAACCAGCGTTCGGTGAATACCAACCTGTAAATGATAAGAGGAGTCAATGTTAATGCTGAAGGAAGCCACGTCTCTCGTGGTTCAAGAGAAAGTGAGGCGATGGTCGTAAATACCTGTAAGAGACAAACCACAACATGAATACGATACAGAACATGACGAGGAAGAGGAACGCTATCAAAAGTGATAAATGAGGAATGAACAGTTACCTGGTGCGCTAGAACCTCCAAGATTTCAACTAACCTGTCATATACATAGGGCCATGACATAAATAAACCCGAGTTGAATGGTGGGCGTTCAACTAGAATAAAGGAGCTAGCACTCTGGTGAACTAAAAATATAAATTGTTCCTTACACAGGTCGAGGAAAGGAGCGAACAGAAGGTCTAGAGGGGTAAAATCCCTCTATCTTCATGCGAATGACCTCGGAGCAACCTTAGACGGGCGTAAGGTAGAGGGTAAATCTCCCTCCAAACCCATAAGTGCATTCGTTTAGTCTCGTTCCTGAGAATACGTGTAAGGAAATACAGTAAATATGAACTTAAACCAAGCAAATCGAATTAGTCGAAATGGAGAAAAAAATTTCTCTGAAAGAGAAAATTTAAAAAATTGTTAAACATGAATTAACTGGGACAAAACGATGGTAAAATATCCATCGAAATACAAAACTTCAGTCCCTGCTCGAGTCAATGAGCGTAAGTCTGAACAAGATAGGGAAAACCCATATTGAGTGGTAAGAACAGAGCGTGAATTTCAAACCATCTGGAATTATCATACTTGCATTGTCAAATGGAACGAGGGACTACGCCGAAGTCTGGACTGAATCATGCTCAATTCTCCAGAGCGTCGAAGTTCACTAGCGAGGGACAAATCGAACAAGTAGTAAGGGAAAAGAACTGCCTAGCAAATTAAAAATGAAAATTTATATCCATGTTCTCGGAATAGATCAATGAAACCCTAATGCGTCGGTGAATCCTCATCGTCCACATGGCAAGATCCCAAGGGTGAAGCCACGGATCGAAGGGCTGGATGTGTTATGTACACCATACGTTCAACATTCAATGTGACAAGCAATACAATAAATATCACAGCGTCCTGGCCGTGCCATAGAGATTGCCTTAGCGCCAGGGTAGGCTGGCGTGGTGAGTTCCAAAGTTACGTGGAGCAAACTCACGTGACCGCGAATGGAATGAGACCCATTCCAAACCATACGACGAGACTGAAAATCATATATAAGCTTACGTGGAAAACTAGCTTCACGTCTCAATTCCGTTGAGTCAAATTACCAATTCGTATTACGTAGAGGCCAAAATAAATGATTCCAATCTTGATATAAATGTTGACAAGAAGTCAATAAATGGCCATGAGTGCCATGTATGCATAGATAGCAACGTGGGTAAATTAAATCCAACTAAGGGTCATACTTTATAAACGAGTGGTGAACAGGTGTAATCGAAATTGTCCCACATGGGCCTATCGAAATATAACAATATGGTTAACATGTGAAATTGAAACGATCCTTCATCTGTCTATCAAACTATAACAATATATTGAATGATCAAAGGGTCATTACTATACAAACGAAGGTGAGACATAAAAGTGGGATTGGGATAAACAAATCCATTATGTTTGTATTTTAAATATAATTATGTTTGGTAGTACTAATATTGTTATATCCAATTGGGTTGGATATAGTTGAGATATGGAAATAAATCGTAATTGGGCAAACAATTATGATTTGAATAAACCAACATAATTATAGTATAGTATCTTGCTAGAATTATAATTGAAAAGATGAATGCTTGGGAAAAAAAAATTGGGAAGGTAAATGGGAGGTGTGACACTGGAATGAATTTAATGATGTTGATTGTCTTACAGTGTAACAATTTGGTCTTATCCCAGACAAAATCTTGACTGAGAAACCTAACCATACAAGTTTAGTCCAATTTACACATGTTATTATGGCAGTACACAGATACAAATCCGTAATCCCTTTTAATAGTCGTTAATACATAAAAATTACGTCCAACAACAATAAATCCATACATTAATCATTCATCTAAGGTAAAATATAGTTACACAACCGATCCAAACACAGATAACACAGTAAACAGAAATAACATACGAAAATAGATCAAAAAGAAGAAGACAGGTGCATTTTATACTCAGATTTCATCTAAAACGTTCCTTTATTTATTCACAGTTTAGATCTTCCTTACAACTCCTTCATTCTACCTGCACACACAACCAACGGGGTCTACACACAGCAGGACTAAGGTCTCTGCGCACACAACTAGCATGAGCTTTCTAACCCAGCGAATTTCGCTATTTAGCTCAGAACATCAAAACATATACCTTTGGCCTACGCTCATCTAAGGTCCACAAATTGTGGTTTGCGGCCCCTAGTTCTACCCTTTGGCCCATTACAACTCATGAGGGGCTTTGACCCACCTTTGACCCACCCAAATGCACCTTTACCTATGCTTCTCTTAGTGTGCATGACTTAACTTACAAAGACTTACAAAAATTATAGTATTTTCATCCAAAATTTGGTCCTAAGGGACCCCACTCCAACAATAGGTCTTATAATGAAGCCAAATTTATTCTTTAATTTAATTACAATAAGAAGGAAAATAACTTTTTTATAGCTTAACATTTATTTGATAAATAACATACAAGTAAAATTTGATTAACACATATTAAAGATGTAAGAAATTTTATTATTTGAAATTTACATAAATAAAACAACAAATGGAAGAATACTATTTCAGTGGCTTGGTTGGGATGCTCCTGACTCTATTGAGATGATCCTATTGGGCTACCTGACTGAATTTACCTGCCAACCAACTAGGAATAATTTCTGAGCCCAAGGAACCTCCACAGGTTCCCAAGCCCTCCAAGCCCAAGTCCAACCAATTGTAATGTGTCCAAGTTAAAACCAACACTCTCTAATAGATCCAAGTGTGAGTTCTCTAATTTTTCTCTCCATTTTCTCCCTTTCTCCTTCTCCACATTCCTCTTCAAAATAAAATACTCCAATACCAAAAAAAAAACCAAGGATCTCCCCCCCCCTTCTCCTCTCATCATTCTTCCCTTTATGCCTCTTCCTCTCATCGACCTCAATCACCTACCATTAATTTCATGACCAGCCCCTCATCCTTTTAATTTAATATCTTTGATTTTCCTTACCATATCTTATCCAAAAGTTGATTTTAGAAAACACCTTGCGCATAGAAATAAGGATATTTAATTTAGAAAGAAATTGGAGAAGACCATATCTTATAGAAAAGTAGATTTGAGAAGATACCTTGAGAATAAAAATATATATATTTAATTTAAAAATAATTTGGAGAAAACCATACCTTATTTAAAACTAGATTTGAGAAGACACCTTGGGAATAAAAATATGGATATTTATTTTAGAAACAAATTGGAGAAGACCATATCTTATCCAAAAGTAAATTTGAGAAGACACATTGGGAATAGAATAATAACAAGTATTAAAAGTCATATTAGTAATATAAAATTACAGATTCACAAGTGTGGGTATGTACCAATATTAATTAATAATTATAAGTCAATATTTGCAGGTTAATTAAACACTAATCAAAATTAGCCTGATAGGATCAAGTAGAGAATTACATCACCATTGTATTTTTCTTGAAAGTGTCATTAGAAACACTAATTTGGGTTGAGATAGTGATGAATGAACACCTTAAGGCCTCATGCATCACATCATTCCATCATATGTGCACACACATTTACCCCATGAGAGAACCCTTTGAACTATTCATTTTCATTGAGAAAAACAAATCCCTCTATCTTTAAATGACATAACTACCCTCATTTACTTTGGTGTTCCCTTCCCTAACTTTGGGGGCATTCTAGTTATGTTTATAATAGGAGCGTATTTAATCTATATCAATTTTTAATAATAATAATAATAATTCATCGTTTTATTTTGGAATATAAGTGTAAGTTAAATGTTGTTATAATTATTATAGTGATTTGGAAGAAAACCTTTAATGAAATAATTTGGAGTTTAATTGAATACTAATTTGAATAGATTTTAATGATAAATTTAATAAACAATAATGCAAATTCATCTACTGATATAAACAGTTACATGTTTTTAGAATTATATTCTAATATGATATATTTGGTAAAATTTGGACTATAGAGATGGATTGAAGTTATTATAGTTTGTGTTCACTAAGAAATATGTAGAACAAAGAAAAATTAACCGAGCTTTAATATCCAATTTGGAAATTAATGGATTTTTGGTTAGGTTTTCATATTTTTGGTAGAATTTGGACTATAGAGATGGATTGAACTTATTATAATATGTGTTCACTGATAAAGAAGAAATCAAGCGTTAATATCCAATTTGGAAATTAATGGGTTTTTGGTTAAAATTTCATATCTTTCTATGAGATGCATTGAAGTTATTAAAATTTGTGTTCAGTAAGAGATATGTAGAACACATAAAAAAAATAACAAGCTTTGCAATCCAATTTTTAAATTAATGAAGTTTTGGTTAAAAATTTCAATTTTTTAAAATCATAAAAAGTTATTATAAATGGAGTTTTTATTTTTTTACATATGTTTCAATTAATATGTAAATGGAATACAAAATTCAATATTTCATGTAAATGGAATATAAAATTCAATATTCCCATACATACATAAGACAATGTTTTTATTCTACTAAATACAAACTCACTTACCACTAATAGTAAAAATAAATCAAGAATTGTTAAACCAAAAAACATAAATAAATCTTCAAAGACTAATAAATTAAGAAATTCAAAGGCCACAACTATTTTCTAAAATTATATGAAAAAGAGCCTTTCATAATTACCTAAAAAAGATACCAAATCAATCTATATTTACGTTGTAAGGCATATTTATTTGAAAACAACTTTTCTAAATGCCAGGTGTGTTACTATGGGCCATAGATCTTGTATGCTAGATGATTAGAAGATTTGGTATCGTTCATCATAATATGCATTGAAGAATATAACTGAACACCCACGTGTTTCTTAATAACGGATCGTCTTCATACAGTTATGATCACAAATAGTTACCATGAGATGATCAATAGCACAAACAACTACCACCAGTAGCCAATATCCAAGCCTGTTGAATAGCCATCGATTTGACTCTCCAACTGTTACATGAATCATTAGTTGGGAATTCATGGATCTTTTTCTCTCATGATTCCCCAACAAGAAGGTCGATGTCTAGAAGCAGTTTGTTTTATGCACTACTTAACTTACTCGTTTTTCACCGGTAACCAAACTTCCAGCACAAGATTTCGTAGATTGCTGGAAACTTCTTGCATATGCAGTCTTTGTTGGTTCAAAGAGATATAGATTATTGTACATTGTTGCAAGATTTGTGAGGGAAAAGTACTACATTCAAAGTTTTTAACTTCTAACTTCAAGATGGTGTCTATGTGACTGTTCTTGTTGATTGTTTTGATTCCCTTTTAATTGCAGGATCGACGAATCTGACACCCTCTTCTGTGAAATCGTCATCCAAAATAGTGTACATTTTGTTAGGAAGCATTGGGGGAACATCTCTGATTGCGGTGACGTGTTGGGTACGGTTGCATCGAAATCGCTATGAAAGATCAGGTGATTATATTTATTTTCCTCCGCTGAGTTCTTTAATTTTTTCGTGTTCAAATGTTACGAGAAAATATCTCTCATGGTGCTCTGCGCAGATGAAAATGTAACAGCAAGTGACAATTTCGAACAATTTTTCTTCAAGTACGAGGTTCTAAGAGACTCCACTAGAAACTTTGACAGAAGGAACGTGCCTAGCGAAGGAATATTTGGTGAAGTTTATAAGGTATAATTCCAATGAGTTTGTCCTCAATTATGTGTTGTTGGAAGTTTAATTATAATAAGTTTTGTGAGAAGGGAATACTTCCGGATCGGAGGGATGGGAGGGATGTCGCTGTTAAGAAATTGAAATATGGATGGCATGATACTATTCAAGGCACAGAGGAGTTTCAGATAGAATTGAAGCTTCTAACCAACTTGTGATTGATTTCTAATGGCCGACTAATACAAAGATCGTTAAGGCAAATAGATGATTAATGTGCATAGAACTTCTAGCACTTTTTGTGAAATAGACTGTAAAAACAAAAGAAATGACAGTTGGGGCCGAGTCTTCGCCATTTTATCGAGGAAAGCTGGACATTATCCCTTTCTATGACCAGAACAACACGTCCCCTCTATCCGCTAAAGAGGTAGGCATGTCTCTACCAAATTTTCAATATTATTATTATTTTTCCGGTTTTAATTGACATATTTTTTCCTAATTTTTTTTTTATGATTAAAGATGGTAAGCTTCTTAGAAGTATTTTAGATGCTAAACTCAAGAAAACATACTCGCAACATACTCGCGATAGATTTAGTTGTGTACATCGTTTGTTGGTTCAAGTGATTTAAGGTTTTATCAAAGTATTTAACTATGAACGAAGTGGAATGAGGATCAATATTATGATTAGGTAGCATATATACATGTATTAAACCTTTAACATATTTTTATTTGTTTATAGATGGAATTTGAATTGCCATGTTTACCATGTTTTCATTTTTTATCAGTTGATCATCTTTGTAAAATGTTAATTTGATGAGACAAATATATTTATTAACATGCTAAATATATTACAGGTAATGGAAACTAGTAGTATTGAATTTTTCACTTTCGCCTCCAAGTATTTTTAGGTCATAGTGGGAGAGTTGATAATTATGGCAATGAGTTGGCGCGGTTAGTTTATGTATCCTATGAAAAGAGGCCTGGTTTCCAACACTACAAGAAAGCAGATGAAGAGTTGATAATAATGATTTTACCACAGTTAGTTTATGTATCTTGTGAAAAGAAGCCTGGTTTCCAACACCACAAGAAAGCCTCCGTGATGAATGATTTGATATATTCCTTGCTATGTCTAAATAAGAAGTCTAGTTTCCAACACCACAAGAAAGCCTCCATGATGAATGCATTGATATATTCTTTGTTATGTCTAAATATTTTATTTATTTATTTCCTCATATGAAATTCGTTAATCATTATGCTGAAGATGTTGATTTTTATCCATTGCTCCACTTAGGTCCCAATTTTTATTGTCTATACATATGGCCTCTTCCTCTTGATACTTGATTGTGACCATTATATAAATAACAACAAAGCTCTTCCTAAATCGAATCTTCATTAAAATCTTAAATTTCATTTTTTTTTTCTAAGTTGGACTGAATTTTGTTAATGTAACATAATATATAGGATGATTCAGGCCTCTGGAATTGCTGTACTAGTCAATTCCAGAGGCATTATATGTCAAAAAAAAAAAATGACCACCCCAGATGGGGAAACCGGTCATAATACAGCTGCCCTCAGTGAGCAAACCAACTTCATGCAAAAAAGACTTAAATGTTGTGAGAATGTTCTGGAAAGACATTTTAAAATATAAAATAAACTTAGCAGTAAAAAAAGACCTCTCCATGCTAGGTGTCATTTTGTTGAGGCGGTGGTTCTGCCATAATGAGGCACTTGTAGTCATCGAAGGAGTCATCCGCATTCGTTGTCTAATGAGCAGCTAGTTCAGGTGTTGTTGCAGTGTGAACTACCCTGTCATTTCCCTTCTTGTGTTCTTCACCCACCCATTCAGGACTCCCGCTTCCATTGCTGCCATTACCATTGCTGCTGGAGGAATTAGCAGTGGGCTTGACAGGTAGGGCCTTTGACTTCCACGAGAGCTGCGAAGGCACTGAGGCTATGGTGGATTTCCTCTATATTTTCTTGGTGCTTCCTTCTGCAGAAAAGGAAGCTTCTTCCTTGAAGCTGATGGTGATGGTGGCAGTGAGATGGGGTTTGTCCAAAGTGCAGTTATAATGAAATTGCGTGGAATTTTCTGTAGGCAGCAGTGGGCAAGGCTCCAAGTGAATAGACTTTAGAGGCTGAGAAGCCCTGCCTTGACCTCTGCCACGGATTGTGGAATGGTGCTGGACAGGAGTCTCTTTAGGATGAACTAAAAGAGGTAGATGGGAAGCTTGGCCCCTACCTCTGCCTTGGCAAGTGAAGTGATGATGGGTGGAATTCTCTTTAGAAGGTGGTGAATGAGACGCAGAGTGAATGGAAAGAGGGGACCGAGACGCCTGACCCTGACCACTACCCCGGTGGCACCACATTCTGTGTCGTCTGGGCATGTTGAAGCAGTCGGAATCATTTGGAGCGCAGGTGAGCGTAGGCGGGGTGATAGAGCAAGTGAAGGAATTGAAATTCTGAGGCAGAGGAGCAGAAGTGAGGCTACAGTATAAACTGTGATTGAAATGCAGGTCAGGAGCGAGCGTGAGGTAGAAGTAGAGGTTGCATCACCTCCCTGTGTGTGTTCAAGAGCTCGGCTCTGAGACCGCAGAGGGGAAGATGCAACAAGAGGGAGATGGAAGAATAAAGAAACGCGGAGCCATTTTGAGGAGAGCTGAGTGGAAATTCTGTCTGAGCACATTAAAGGCGGAAGAAGGCGAGCAACTGGTTGATATAAAGGTAGCCGGACAAAGCCCATGTGTGGCCATGTGGCATAGCCATGTGTCACACGTTGGGCTTGTCGTCATTCTCCAACAGTTATACACCCACATCCGAGAAAATTTCATTATTTAATAACACTATCATTCGAATTCAATATCGACACGGCCTTTCAATTATTCGTGTTTTTAAAGTTCTGATTTTTAGAGTATTGATATCAAACTTTTAAAAATGTTTCTTCTAAATTTTTATGTTTTTTTAGATAGATACAAAAATCGATAAATTCTAAAAAAGTTATAAAAGATCATTTTCTGCCTTATATTTTAGTGCGCATATACTTGCTACATTATTACATGTTACATAGTGAGAGAATTAAATTTCCACACACTACTAAACTTATCTAGGAATGAAAATTAAACAATACATCATATTGAAGATTCTGAATAAGTCCATGCGTAAGAATTCAGTGGTATGGTAAATTGTAAGAATTCAATGGTATGGTAAAATTTTTGTTATATGGGTAAAGCCTAAACATTGTTTATATTATAGATTTTGTTTATTGAGGAGTGGAGAGCTTTGAAATTCATTTGAATTTATTTTTGGTTTGGATTTTCTAGTGTGAAGATTCTAAATAAGTCCATGCGTGAATTCAGTGGTATGGTAAATTGTAAGAATTCAACTGTATGGTAAAATTTTGGTGGTATGGGTAAAGCCTAAACATTGTTTATATTATAGATTTTGTTTATTGAGGAGTGGAGAGCTTTGAAATTCATGTGAATTTAATTTTTGTTGGGATTTTCTAGTGTGTTATTTTTTAAGTAATTGGTAAAACAAAACAATTTTCTTTTCATCTCAATGGTTTTTTTTTTTTTTAAATATAATAGATAAAAGTTCTTACAAAATAATGACTACTCCATTTAAAAAATAGACATAACCATGAGAGATGCTAAATTCTCACGTAAAAGTAAGACATGGGACTTTGAAAGACGCCTTATTTTTATAGGTTTCTCTCTAGGATGATGAATTTGAGGTTTTTCATGAATATGCCTATGAAATATTATGGCCTCATATTGAAATTAGTAGTGGTTAGGATGTCTTACTTGCCTAGAAATAATATGTAATTTATAGCATGATCATCACTAATTTAACACCACTCTGAGTTAAAATAACAAAATTTATTGAAAAAAGAAAAGCCATCTATTGTAATTTATTAAAATTTACATATTTAAAAAAATAATAATAAAGCATTAAAATTCTTTGACTACTTAGCACATCCAAACATGTACTAAGTGTTCAGAATAGAATTCTCCATTATTGACAATATAGAAGTGTTCACATTTCATTTTACTTGATTTAACTAGCAATTGCACCATATGTTGCAAAAGAAATGTCGTAAGGAAATAGGATAGGGAAGAGTAGCGCAGAAGAAATAAGTTGTTGCCGAGAAGGAGCCATCGTGAAGGAATGAAAGGAAAATTTTTCTTACATGGAAGCAGGTCGTGGAGGTTTCAAAGATATTGATTATAAGAGTTATCAACCAGAAATTTTTTTTATAGATATTGAAATACAAAATTGTAGGTGAAAACATATATCTAAACCAACATAATGAAATAAGTTGTTGCAGAGAAGGGGCCATCGTGAAGGAATGAAAGGCATATTTTTCTTCCATGGAAGCAGGTCGTGGAGTTTTCAAAGATATTGATTATAAGAGTTATCAACTGGAAAATTTTGTTATAGATATTGAAATAAGCAGTTGTGGATGAAAACATATATGTAAACCAACATAATATGTTCACATATATTAAAAAAAATTATAGATATTGAAAAAGGAAATCAAAGTGAAAAACCTTAGGTGATTAATAATCCTCTGAAACACGCATGAAATGAAAATGTAACACAAATAAGATATTTTAAATAAATTCAAGTACAATCTGTCTAGGATAAATGTAAATGAAGAGAATTTTTATTAACAGAAATAGAGTTTACTAGAAGTTCATCTACATATCTCAGCGCCAATTGCATGCTTGTTAGAAATTGTATATGAAGAACAATAGTCTTGGTATAAAATAAAGTGAATGTCATTTTAATATGGAGACATTTTTGGAAGGAGATATTGTTATTCATGTTATGGTTTATTTTCTTAACTCTAAACTTGGTTTAGTCTTTCTCTAAAAATACAAAGTAATTTCACAAATTTAAGTTATAGTTTTATATTTTACAATTACAAATCTAGTTTCTTATTAAAATATTTTACACACATCTATTCATTCAAATAAATTATATTGTAAATATGTTTTATCCTATTATTTGATTATAAAATTATTGTACTCCCTACTAAGTAAAATAACTTTATTAATAAAGAATTGAATGCCAGATTGAAAGATTACTAATGCTATAACTACTATAATATATTTATATGTCAGTGAATTTCCATTACCTAGTATCTTCAAACCCCATGGGGAGGTATTGAACATGGGAGCCAACTTTAGGTAAATAAGCATTCACATTGTCAACTTGGACCAAAAAAAAATTATAATCCTAAAATACATAATCATCTTTTTAAATATATAATTAAGTTTCATTTATTTAAAAAAAAAGACAATATTAAGAACCTCCTAAAGTAATAAAAGGTAATTGACATGAAAAATAAAAAATCTCCTCATGACAACATACAAATGTTAATCTTAAATGAATCATTAAAAAAATAAAAATAGATAATAGATTTACTAGTTATATCATTAAAAAAGTCCACTTTCACAATGGAATTTCTACATTAATTTTTAAAAATATTATTTTATAATTATATATAATAATAATTGTATATTTTTAAGATAGATATTTGATGATACTAATATTTGATATTCATTAACAAAAAAAATTCAAAAGAGTATGTATGTAGTTACAAATTGTTATGTAGTTACGAACTATTACAATTAAGTAATTAAAGGAAATTTTAGTGTTAATTGAGAAATCAGAATTATGAACATTCATCATTATTGCTCAAGATAAATCATGTCCTCTTAAATAATTTGGAAATTTAAAAAAATATCACATATTTTAAAAAATTTCATTATTAATTTAATATTTTAATATTTTATATATTAAGAAAAACTATGTATATTTGGATGTATGAAAATTTAGATACATTTTATTAAGTAAAATTTTAAAAGAATAATGGTTATAAACAATTAAAAATAATTTTATTAAATGGTTAGTTTAGATATATATTATTTATCAGAGGGATCAATTCTCTTTTCACTCTAAAAGAGGTTTGCATATCAAGACATTTGATCTCTCTTGGCTCTTGGTAAATCCAGAGTTAAGATTGATCTATGCCATCTTAATTTCTCCTTTAAATAAACTATATTCCACATAAATACTATAGGTCAATACCATGGGTTGTTTTTATATTTTATTATTATTTTATTTTATTACTGAATTCAATTTAACTTATTAAAAAAAAATCAAATGCTGTAAAAAAACATATATAAAACTATTTACATTTACATATAAAAATATAACAGATTTTTAATAACAATATTTTAACTTAAAAGACACCAAAACCTGAATTCAATTTAACTTATTAAAAATGAAAAAAAAAAATTTAACATTATAAAAAATATATATATATCTATGTACTTGTGGATCTAATGGCTTAAAACATTTCAATCGTCTAACATTTGATCCAATGAGCGCTCGGTTATGGACACGATTATGGCGGCTAGGGAAGTTGTTTTTCGAGTGTATAAGCAAAGACTCAAATATGTGCTCTATGTGAATTAAATGCAAGGACTCACTAAAAAAGAAAGTGACGAATTTTCGGGAATAATACTAATGGAAGTTATCTAGGTGATTAATTCCCCATATGGAATATATAACATTTTATATAAAAATAATATTATTATTATTATATTGTGTTTGACATTCCATTTTTATGTAGTATTTTTTATTTTTTTAAAATCTAATAATTTTATTTTTCATTTAATTATAATTTTTTTCCTCAATAATATATTTTCCATTCATTTAACTAATAAAATAAAACAATAATATACAATTTTTTTCTCAAAAAATTATAATAAAATTTTAAAATTGATACAAAATTCTATATATATACACTCATGACATAGTTGAACACAACTTTATTGATATATATACAACATAGTTCAACACATCTTTATTGATGTACAAAGGTCAGCACTTCCTCTAAATTTTTGTGCGTGCCTTTCGTTGTCCATCCTGATTCCTAACGTTTTCACAAAGTTTTGTTTGGACCCTATAAAAGGTGGGGAGACCTACCTATGGAGTTTTGTTTGGACCCTATAAAAGGTGGGGAGACCTACCTATGGAGTTTTGTTTGGACCCTATAAAAGGTGGGGAGACCTACCTATGGTTTTGTGCATGAGTTTTACACATGGTTTTAGGCATGATGGCTTTCTTTCCATGGTATTCTGTAGATCCGGTCAAGGGAACTACAATTATGTTCTAATACAGGGTTAATGGATTGAGGTTTATGAATGTTTTAGCATGTATATATATGTATTGTAACATTGAAAGGAATATAATGAAAAATCAATCTGGTAGTCCCAGTTTTGGGATCCAGGGGAAAATATTTGTGTCTATTTATTTTATGTTTTATGTTCTCGCCATTGTATACTTTCTATTTTAATAATTCGTTTGTAGATCATTTATGTACGTGGTTAAAACCTACATATAATGAGAAATCACACAAAGAATACTTGGGATGGTTAGGGCTTCAAGTGTCATGTTAACTTGAAAGAAATTCTTCATCATCTTATGGGTGAATTTCATACTCACTTTGAATGGAATGATCATTGCTAACTCAAATTTTCAAAGTGATGATTCTCTTATGCTTCTTGGAGTATAAATATTATTTAAATTGTTAGTTTCTAACCTTTAATTGAATTGTACCATTGGATAATAAAAATGCATGATAAGTAACTACCCTCTATTACCTCGTACCCAAATTGTCTTTCAAAGATTCTATTTATATATCATGTTGAGTGTTGAAAATGCAGCAAGATGATGGAGCTTAGTGAAATGAAGTCGCCTTCACTAAGTGGGCCCGCAGGCAAATTCCGGCGCAAAGTCTATTTTTAGACTATGTCTATTTTTAGACATATGGAGCATGGTCCAGGGGTTGCAGTATGTTATTCTTGGAGTATTGATCATGTTGGTAAAAATAGATGGACCTCTATTTTTAGACATTTAGGTCGAAGTCTATTTTTAGACTGCCTATCCTAAAAATAGAAAAGTCAAATATTATTTACCCTTAATAATATTTGGACTCTAAACTTCAGTTTACTCTCTTGGAGCACTTCGGTTCGAGCTACAGAAGTGGCTCATGCATCTGACAGAGGAATTACGCTATTCCTAGGGGTTTGGTGAGCTCATGCATGGTTGACTTCAATTAGGACTTCAGTGGCAGAAGTTTGGTGGAGTTGATGAGACAGTTGGTGGAGTTGTGTTCGGTTTAACTTAGTTGAACTAGTTGAGATTAGCTTAACTAGCTAATCAACTAGTAATGAGTGGAGTGAATTAAATATTATTTAATTCATTAATTAGTAACTCATTGTTCAACTCAAGAACACATCAGTTCACTACAGTGCATGGACAGTTCAGTGGAGACCAGTGAAAGAGGTAGATGAAAGGGTGGAGTTAGCTATCAGTGGCGACATCAGTTGTGCATGAGATTTGCACCACACTTGGAGAAATTTCCCATGATGATTGTGTTGTCAAGCCAAGGAGATTCGAACCTTGGATCTCTATTTAGACAGGCCATGATTGCGCAATAGAGGCAAGGCAATTAGTGGATGAGTTTTGAACCAGTGACTTGTTCAAAACCAAGCTAGTTTGTGTGTAACTTCATGAGATAGTACTGAGTACTTGTGAGGAGTATTGTACTGATTTTGTTACATGATTTCTCCATTATAATATACACAATAGCTGCGGGGTTTTCAGCTATAAGTTTTCCCCATACATACTGTGTTAATGTGTATGATGATTTGATGTGCTATCGCTTGTTTTATTTCCGCATGTGTGATGATCTGAGTGGAAGAGATTATGTGTTGCATATGAATTCGAATTGATATGTGATCGGGATAATCTCGGTGGATAATTAATCATTATTCAGCAAATTTCTACATGGTATCGGAGCTATTGAAGCAGAGATTGATCATCACAGTGATTACAAACTTATTTCGGTAGACAGAGTCTGCATGCGGGCCAGGTAGCCTCTGGATCCATCCTTTCCCTTGAAAGGTGATATATCCAGTAAATGCCCCTGCAGTCGATCTCTGTGCTAGAAATAATTTGTTCTCACAGATCAAGAGCGATTGAGCTTTGAGTTGGAATTCGAATTTTGCAGCAGTTTTGTTTTCTTGGTGCCGGAGTTGAAAATGTCTTTCAACGGTTTGCGACTCGAATATGATCTTGAAGGAAGTTCGAATTATGTTGCATGGAAGAATCGCATGGAGGCAGTATTAGAAGATAATGGACTGAAGGAGTTCGTAGATACGGATGTCCAAAAGCCCACTGATCCTGCTGAAGTCGAAGCCTGGCAAAAGAAGATGGCGAAATGTCGAAGGATCCTGTTGGAGGGCGTCAAGGATCATATTGTATCCAGCCTGCATGGAAAGGCTTCTCCATATTTAATGTGGAAAGATTTGACGGATCTATTCCAGAGTAAGAGTGACCAAAGGAAGCTGGCGCTCAAAGATAAGCTCAGGAACATCAAGATGGAGAAAGGCGACAGTATCGCCAAATACCTCACGAAGTTCACTTAGTGCAGAGATGAGCTGGGAAGTGTGGGGGTGAATGTCGAAGACGAGGACATGGTTGACCTGGATCTCCTTGGTCTTCCGAAGGCTTGGCACTCATATCAAGATAGTGTCAATGGTCGGGAGAAGCTGCCGGGATGGGAGCGCCTTTGGGCGGATCTCATGCAGGAGGAGATAAGGAGGAATACTCGGGATGGATCTTCATCAAAGGGAGCTGATGAAGAAAATTGCGCTTTGGTTGCCAAAGAAAAGAAGGGGAAGGGTAAGAAAACTTCTCATTCCGGTGCAAAGGGCAAGAAGCAGGATATGGCGAAAGTGAAGTGTTTTCACTGCCATGATCACGGACATTATGCTACCAATTGTCCGAAGAAGAAGAAAAACAAGCAAGCGAGAAGATCTGCAGATGGAGAGGCTTTGGCTTCACAGTTCGAGCTTGAATTTTCACTGATCACATGCTTGGTTTCAAGTGTGATGGGATCGGTGTGGTTCTTGGATAGCGGTGTGTCATTTCATATGACGGGAGATCGGGATTTGTTCTCAGATCTGGAGGACAAAGATCTGGGTGTGCACATCGAGATGGGCAATGATGGTAGATACAGTGCGACTGGTATCGGTACCATATCCTTTCAGAGGGAGTCTGGTAAACCCTTCGTGTTGAAGGATGTCATGCATGTACCTGGATTGAAGAAAAACTTGATCTCTGTGGCGATGTTGGAGGATAAGGGGTATGATGTGGTCTTCAGCGAAGGAAAAGCCTTCCTACGTAGTAAGACTACTGGAGAGACCCGGAAGATAGGGGTTCAAACCAAGAACCTTTATCAGTTGCAGGTAGATGGCTGCGCAGCTATGGCATGCAAGGCGGGAGAAGTGGTGAGCCGGGATGATGAGGGCGAACTGTGGCACAGGAGATTAGGCCACCTTCACCATGGAGCTTTGAAGATTCTGCAGCAGATTTCTACTGGACTTCCTAAGGGCACTCTTGCGCAGTCAGATCAGTGCAAGGGGTGTACTTTAGGGAAGTGTGTGAAAGCCACCTTTCACGAGAAGGATAGTCGCGCCACGACGATCCTTGAGAGAGTTCACACAGACGTGTGTGGTCCTTTCTCAGTTGCTTCGACAGCAAAGCACAGGTATTATGTGATCTTTGTTGATGATTTCTCTCGAAAGTGCTGGATCTTCTTCATGCCGAAGAAGAGCGATACATTCGCGAAGTTCTGCGAGTTTAAAGCACTGGTCGAGAAGGAGTCGGGGAAGAAGGTGATTGCTCTAAGGAGTGATAACGGTGGTGAATTCATCTCGGCTGAATTCAAGGAGTTCTGCAGCGCAGAAGGGATTCGGAGAGAGCTCATCGCACCCCATAACCCACGGCAGAACGGGGTGGCTGAGCGGAAGAACAGAACGATCGTGGGTGCTGCACGGGCGATGTTGCATGATCAGGGCCTACCCCTTCACTTGTGGGCTGAGGCATGCAATACAACGGTGTATGTGCAGAACCGTTGTCCTCACAAGGTTCTTGGCATGAGTACACCAGAGGAGGCTTATTCTGGCAAGAGGCCTGATATTTCCCATTTGCGGATTTTTGGTTCTCTTGTCTACATGCATGTGACGAAGGATGCGAGAAGGAAGCTGGATCCAACTGTTGAGGTTGGAATATTTGTGGGGTACACTGATACACCTCACAACTATAGGGTGTATCTATCAGACAGTCGCAAGACTGTTGTGCGACGGGATATAAAATTTCAGGAGGAGAAAGCCATGCAGTGTTCGCTTGAGAGGGAGCTACACTTGCATGCAGATGAGGAGCTGTTAGTTCCTAAGGAGGAGCTTCCGGATGTGGATCAGCAACAAGAGGAAGTTCAGGAGGTGGAAGAAACCACCCATGCAGCGCCAACCATCAGAGGGTGCATGCGCACTACAGAAGCTGAGCGACTGGCTCGAGATGTAGAGAAGGTTGTAGGACCACCTACAGCACAGCGCAGACAGAGGCAGTCACCGGATCGGTACACTGGATACATGGCTCTTGTGAGTCAATGTGTCGTGACAGAGCCATCCTCTTTTGAGGAAGCTGTGGAGGAACCCGCATGGGTAGATTCCATGATCGAAGAATATGATTCGATCGTCAGAAACAGTGCATGGGAGATTGTCCCAAGACCGGAGGGGAAATCAGTGGTGGGTTCGCGATGGATCTACAAAGTGAAGCAGGCGGCTGACGGGAGTGTGGAGAAGTACAAGGCGAGATTTGTTGCCCGTGGCTTCTCACAGATCGAGGGGATTGACTATGAGGAGACTTTTGCACCTGTCGCAAGGTACTCTTCCATACGGACGATCCTTGCTCTCTCAGCGCAGATGGGGTGGCACATTCATCAGATGGATGTGAAGATTGTGTTCCTCAACGGAGTCATTGAGGAGGAGGTGTACATAGAGCAGCCTGAAGGTTTTGAGATCTTCAGCAGTGAGTCGCATGTGTGCCGACTCAAGAGAGCACTGTACGGGCTGAAGCAAGCACCTCGTGCTTGGTACACTCGGATAGATAGCTACTTCACCGGGCTTGGATTCTCCAAGAGTGAGGCGGATCCTAACTTGTACCAGATTGTGGTGGAGGGGAAGCTGTTGATCATCGTACTGTATGTAGATGATCTGATTTTGAATGGCGATGAGCAGTTGATACTTTCATGCAAGGAGGATCTTGCATGAGAGTTTGAGATGAAGGACTTAGGCATCCTTCATTATTTCCTGGGATTGGAGATTTGGCAGCGCAGCGGAGGACTGTTTGTTTCTCAGGGCAAGTATGCCCGGGAGATTCTGGAGAGGTTCAACATGCAAGGCTGCAAGCCTGTTGACACTCCTCTTCCTGGTGGTTGGAGGAAGGAGGATGCTACTTCAACGGAGGTAGTGGATGCCACTGTCTATCGACAGTTGGTGGGGTCGCTTATGTATCTGGTCAATACATGACCCGATATATGCTATGCTGTTAACCAGCTTTCGCAAGCTATGGTTAAGCCTACCAAGCTCTTCTGGAAGGCAGGCAAGCATGTATTGCGTTATCTTAGTGGCACATCGAGATATGGTCTATGGTACAGGCAGGAGGATGAAGCGAAGCTTTCTAGCTTCACCGATGCGAGAAGTATTTCATGATAGGTCCAAACACATCGACATCAGGTACCATCATATCAAATATTGTGTTCAGCGGAGAATCATGATGCTTTCATATGTTCCCACGGAGGATCAGGATGCCGACATCCTGACGAAGGCGCTCACCAGGAGCAAGTTCGAATTCCACAGAGGCAGGATAGGGGTTGCAGATAATCCATATCTTGCTGAGAGGGAGTGTTGAGAATGCAGGAAGATGATGGAGCTTAGTGAAATAAAGTCGTCTTCACTAAGTGGGCCCGCAGGCAAATTCTGGCGCAAAGTCTATTTTTAGACTATGTCTATTTTTAGACATGTGGAGCATGGTCCAGGGGTTGCAGTATGTTATTCTTGGAGTATTGGTCATGTTGGTAAAAATAGATGGACCTCTATTTTTAGACATATAGGTCGAAGTCTATTTTTAGACTGCCTATCCTAAAAATAGAAAAGTCAAATATTATTTACCCTTAATAATATTTGGACTCTAAACTTCATTTTACTCTCTTGGAGCACTTCAGTTCGAGCTACAGAAGTGGCTCATGCATCTGACAGAGGAATTACGCTATTCCTAGGGGTTTGGTGAGCTCATGCATGGTTGACTTCAGTTAGGACTTCAGTGGCAGAATTTTGATGGAGTTGATGAGACAGTTGGTGGAGTTGTGTTCGGTTTAACTTAGTTGAACTAGTTGAGATTAGTTTAACTAGCTAATCAACTAGTAATGAGTGGAGTGAATTAAAATATTATTTAATTCACTAATTATTAACTCATTATTCAACTCAAGAACACATCAGTTCACTACAGTGCATGGACAGTTCAGTGGAGACCAGTGAAAGAGGTAGATGAAAGGGTGGAGATAGCTATCAGTTGGGACATCAGTTGTGCATGAGATTTGCACCACACTTGGAGGAATTTCCCATGATGATTGCGCTGTCAAGCCAAGGAGATTCGAACCTTGGATCTCTATTTGGACAGGCCATGATTGCGCAATAGAGGCAAGGCAATTAGTGGTGAGTTTTGAACCAGTAACCTGTTCAAAACCAAGCTAGTTTGTGTGTAACTTTATGAGAAAGTACTGAGTACTTGTGAGGAGTATTGTACTGAGTTTGTTACATGATTTCTCCATTATAATATACACGATAGCTGCGGGGTTTTCAGCTATAAGCTTTCCCCATACATACTGTGTTAATGTGTATGATGAATTGATGTGCTATCGCTTGTTTTATTTCCGCATGTGTGATGATCTAAGTGGAAGAGATTATGTGTTGCATATGAATTCGAATTGATATGTGATCAGGATAATCTCGGTGGATAATTAATCATTATTCAGCAAATTTCTACGGTGAGGACCTAACCTAGGACTTATAACGAAGCCAAATTTATCCTTTAATTTAATTACAATAAGAAGGAAAATAAATAACATACAAGTAAAATTTGATTAACAAATATTAAAGATGTAAGAAATTTCATTATCTGAAATTTACATAAATAAAACAACAAATGGATGAATACTTATCCAAGTGGCTTGGTTGGGATGCTTCTGGCTCTGTTGAGATGTCGCTTGTTTTGCTACCTGATTGAATTTACCTCCCAACCAACTAGAAATAATTTCCTAGCCCAGAGAACCTCCACAAGTTCCCAAGCCCTCCAAACCCAAGTCCAACCAATTGTAATGTATCCAAGTTAAAACCAACACTCTCTAATAGATCCAAGTGTGAGTTCTCTAATTTTTCTCTCTATTTTCTCCCTTTCTTCTTCTCCACATTCCTCCTCAAAATAAAATCCACCAATGCCAAAAAAAATACCAATGATCTACCACCCTCCCGCCCCCTTCTCCTCTCATCATTCTTCCCTTTATGCATCTTCCTCTCATCAACCTCAACCACCTACCATTAAAGTCATGACTAGCCCCTCATCCTTTTAATTTAATATCATTAATTTTCTTTACAATATCTTATCCAAAAGTAGATTTGAGAAAACACATTGAGCATAGAAATATGGATATTTAATTTAGAAATAAATTGGAGAAGACCCTATCTTATCCAAAAGTAAATTTGAGAAGACACCTTGGGAATAGAATAATAACAAGTATTAAAAGTCATATTAGTAAAATAAAATTACAATTCACAAGTGCGGTATGTACCAATATTAATTAATAATTATAAGTCAATATTTGTAGGTTAATGAAACACTAATAAAAATTAGGCTAATAGGATAAGTAGAGCATTACATCACCATTGTATTTTTCTTGAAAGTGTCATTAGAAACACTAATTTGGGTTGAGATAGTGATGAATGAACACCTTAAGGCCTTATGCATCACATCATTCCATCATATGTGCACACACATTTACCCCGTTAGAAAACCCTTTGAAGTATTCATTTTCATCAAGAAAACCAAATCCCTCTATCTTTAAATGACATAACCACCCTCATTTACTTCGGTGTTCCCTTCCCTAACTTTGGGGGCATTCTAGGAGTGTATTTAATCTATATCAATTTTTAATAATAATAATAGTAATTCATTGTTTTATTTTGGAATATAAGTGTAAGTTAAATGTTGTTATAATTATTATAGTGATTGGGAAGAAAACATTTAATGAAATAATTTGGAGTTTAATTGAATACTAATTGGAATAGATTTTAATGATCAATTTAATAAACTACAATGCAAATTCATTTATTGATATAAATGCATACATGTTTTTAGAATTATATTTTAATATGATATATTTGGTAAAATTTGGACTATAGAGATGGATTGAAGTTATTATAATTTGTGTTCAGTAAGCAATATGTAGAATAAAGAAAAATTAAGCGAGCTTTAATGTCCAATTTGGAAATTAATGGATTTTTGGTTAAGTTTTCTTATTTTTGGTAGAATTTGGACTATAGAAATGGATTGAACTTATTTTAATTTGTGTTCACTAATAAATAAGAAATCAAGCGTTAATATCCAATTTGGAAATTAATGGATTTTTGGTTAAAATTTCATACCTTTCTATGAGATGCATTGAAGTTATTAAAACTTGTGTTCAGTAAGAGATATGTAGAACACATAAAAAAAAATAAGAAGCTTTACATTCCAATTTTTAAATTAATAAAGTTTTGGTTAAAACTTTCAATTTTTTAAAATCATAAAAAGTTATTATAAATGGAGTTTTCATTTTTTTACATATGTTTCAATTAATATGTAAATGGAATACAAAATTCAATATTCCCATACATACATAAGAACATAGAATTAAGAAATTCAAAAACCACCTATTTTCCAAAATTATATGAAAAGAGTCTTTCAAAATTACCTAAAAAAACACAAAACAATCTATATTTTAATAATTAATATCATTAAAAAAAATTGTTACTTCTAGGATTCGAAGAAAAATGTGGTGTGAGAAAGATCTAGCAGCTAAAAGAAAATTAAGGTATTATAAGGAGGTCATCAACTCCACCTTAGAAGATCAAAAGTATCTCTCTGTTTTAACTAGCTCAAAGAAGAAAATTAATATAGCTAAGATTAGAACGAACTCTCATGAGCTCCATAGTGAAACAGATCGTTGGAAAGTTCATAAAACACCATGGATAGAAAGGATCTGCCATCTTTGTGAGAATATGAACATCGAGGATGAAAATCACTTCCTCTTAGAGTGCCCCTCGTACAACCACATTAGAGCTCAATTTCATAATATTTGTTGCAATACTGACCTTCCTAGCCTTTTAAGATGTCAAAATTATAGTGAGCTCGGGAGGCTTCTCTCCAAGATTTTTGAGCATAGGAATAAAATCTTAAATCAAACTAAATAACTCTTTTCTTTAGGTCCGATAGACCAAATATTGGTCTTAGTGGATGTTAACCATCATCATCATCGGTGGAAATAAATAATATTCTAATGAGAATTTCCACAGTGATTAATTCCCCATATAGAATATATAACATTTTATAAAAAATAATAATAATATTGTTATATTGAGTTTGACATTCCATTCTTTTAAAAACTAATAATTTTATTTTCCATTTAATTAGAATTTTTTTCTTCAATAATATCTTTTCCATTTATTTAATTAATAAAATAAAAAATAATATACGATTTTTTTCTCAAAAAATTATAATAAAAATTTAAAAAAATTAATACAAAATTCTGTCTCACGACATAGTTGAACACAACTTTATTGATATATATACGACATAGTTCAACAAAACTTTATTGATGTACAAAGGACGGCACTTCCTCTAACTTTTTGTGTGCGCCTTTCGATGTATGAAGGTCGTCACTTCTTGATTTCCCCTTTAGTTTTCCTGAAATTTTGATAAAGTATCTTTGTTTTTCATTACATCTTTTAATATATGATGTTTCAACTTTATAATCTTGTCGAAATCTATCATATCACAACCCTTTCTTCGAAAGTCGTGTAAAAATTTAGAGGAAGTGTCGTCCTTAGTACATCAATAAAGTTAACTGTCTGAAAATGGAGAACATGTATTGCTCTGTGGTGTTGGCTACTTGTCATAGCTTTCTTGATCTTGTATAGAAGAAAGTAAATTTACATTTAGCTTATACCACATTAACCATGAAATTGCCAACATTCAAGGCACACTTGCCATCACATTTGTAGAGAAAATTATAACATAGTATCACTTTTCTTATGAGATGTAAATGCTCCTATATGCAACAATGGTGGCTTTCAGCACTTTAAGAGTAGTAAAAACAAGTCTATTGAGGAAACACCTCCAACACTAAGAGAGATTTGGTAGCAAATGTGGAAATGGAAAACATGTATTTCTCTATGGTGTTGGATATTGGGCATACATTTCGTGATCTTGTATAGAAGACTATAAATTTTAATTTAGCTTATATTACATTAATCATGAAATTTCCAACATTCACGGAACACTTGTCATCACATTTGTAGAGAAAATTAGAATACAGTAGCACACTTTTCTTATCGATATAAATGCTCTTATATGGAACAACTACCTTGTGCCTCATAGTTTAAATGTGTGCAAGGAGGAAGAGTGTCAAGGTGCAAGCTAGAATATGAAGAGGGGAAGCAGGGATTGAGCGGTGTATGGAGAATCTTATTTGGTACTCGATAATCATGTCAGAACACCCTTATTTATGCATCAAACATGCTTTGATAATAAGTTGTCTGATTATCTAAGGTGATTTGGAATAGCCAAAGTGAAGCGAGCTATAAGCTCCCTATTTGAGATAATAGTATAATTGGAGAGACATGATCTAGAAAAGTATTATGTTAGTGCAGTTTCTTCGCTAAAATTATATGTATGACTGACCTTGTACTCCCTATACTATGTGTTACACAACAATTTGTCACCTTCCCTACAATCCCCATCCCGCACATTGGAGGGCTCATTCTGTGACCTGTGGGTAGAGTTAAGACTTGAAAATACTTTCATTGCATCCCTCTGAAGATGAGCTTTAATTTCCCTGAAGACATCTCCCTGCAAAAAACCCTAAAAATAGCTCTTTTTCCATTGGCGCGGTTCCATAGTTCAGCCCTCGCGCCAAGAGGGAAATCCTCCAAAGAGGGTGCGCCAATTGGCGCTCTGTCATAGAGCCGTACCCGCGCCAACCATATTAAGAGGTGTTTTTTAAAAATAAAAGGTGGAAGTTTCATCCTAACAAATTACTGGGCTGATTTCTATCTTGAGTTGGGAGGTTTGGCTACGGATTTCCATGGAGAGGAAGTGGTTTGCCACCTCTCATGGAAGCTTCCTTGATGATAGGGCCAATCCCATAATTATAGGGATCCCAACTCCCCTTCCTCCTTCTATAAAATCTTGCCCATTTCCATTGCAAGCTAGTTCCAGAATCCCCAAGTTCCCAAGAGCTTTCATGCTGCAAAAGCCTTCTTGATTCCCTAAGGCCAAATCCAAGCAAGGAGACTATTTCCAAGTATCCGGAGAGAGAGGCTTGTCCCATCCTTGACAGGCTTTATCGAGACATGTTCTACTGACGACCCGCCAAAGGAGAATTCGGCGTCGAAGCTTTGGTTGTATTCTTCTTTTTGACTCATTAATATTAAGCGACTATTGGTTATGGTTCCACTCTTGTTCTTGATCATGTTCATGAGTTATATCCTCTTCGACTGATATATAGTTGTATGCACTGGATTTTATGCTTGCGTTTGTGTTGTTTCTTGCATGTGCAGGTGTCCGACCACGGAGATCGTGAGGATTGTGATCTGCCAGGGCAAAGGAACGAGAGCACCACCTCTTCTACAAACAACAGCGTTGGATTCCAGGTAAGCCTTCCTCGCAAGTCGGTTTATTTACGATTAGGAACCTGCACTGTAGCGTGTTTGATTGTTGCTAGACCCGATTTGGGCTAGTAGGGATCGCCTCTGTCCGCAGAGGGGATTTACCTCCTCAACAATTTGGCGACTCCGCTGGGGACTCAGCTTGTTGTTTGACTTGTAAACTATAGACGGAGCCTGAAGCACAGCCAGATAGCCTTCGAAACGCTTTTGCTCTGCATTAGCGGAGTAGATCAACGCTGCTTCAGTCAATCTCCGGTTTGGTTTACGGACTAAACAACTTGGAGTTTTGTCTTCTCTTTCCGGTCAATTTCTTGGTCTTGCTTGCTTGGTCAGCTCTGTGGGCTGGATTTTTCCTGTTTGTTTGGCTTTGTTTTAGCTTTGTCATCACTTGTCTGTGTCTGAGATTGCTTGTTTTTATTTTTTCCATAGTAAACTCGACTGGCGCGCTTTTCAGCGTGACAGTCGCGCCCATTGGCGCAGGTTGCCTGTATATCACCCGCGCCATTGCGTTTCTGGCGCTAATTTCAAGCTCACAGTCGCGCCAATCCTGTGAGCTATTAGGGTTTGCTGTGTTTCATGCTTTCTGAGGCTGACTTGTGATTTTGATCTTGTTTTTTCGGCTGTTTGAGTGCACTGGAGCCTAGTTTGACTGGTTGTAACCTCCATCCTTTGGTTGTTTGCCTATTTCTTTCGATTTTGCATACGAGCCCTAGGGCATCTAGGTGCCTTTGTGAGTCGAGCCTCCCTTGGGAGTTTTTGGTTTTTCGTTCATTCAGTCAACGTTGGAATTGCTTCCTTGCATTCATTTGATAGTTGTCTATCATTTTGTTGCATTTTTGAGTGACTAATTTCGTTTTCATTCGAATTTCGCTTTGCTTCATTTTGGGCCTGGATCACACGGCTCATTCGTGTTTTTGGAACTTTTCTTGGTTTTGAGAGACTTTTGGTCGATTTGAGATCTGATCGTTTGTGCCATTGAGTGAAGTTTGCTTGTTTTTGCTCTCTTATTATCATTTCTCGAATTGCTTTTCATTTGTTTTCGGTTTGTTTAGTGCATCTAGCTATCAAACATTGAAAATAAAAAAATCTCTTTTGCTTTGGTTGATTAGTGCAAATTGAAATCTTTTTTATTTTACTAGTAATTAGTGAATTTGAAGAAAGGTTTTTAGTTTCATTAGTTGCATTAGAGATATCATTGATTGTCTTCTGATCATTTTGTTTGTGTAAAAAGCTCTCAACTCTTCTGTAGCTAGCTTTCATCGAACGAAATGACATACTGTGGCATGTAGTTTTGCATTTAGGAGATTTTTGAGACAACACATTCGTTAGGGCCTGAAAACTGAAACGTAATTGAAGATCAACTTTAAAATATACTCAATTTACACTAAGGCAGCATTGAAATCTAACGAAACACATTTAGAGGTCTAGGCTAGAGACGTGTTTCGGCGTCTTAAAACCTAGTAGCTGTCGTTCGCCTCTTGGCTTTAGACAACACTAGTACGGACTTGTGCTCCCCGTACCGTCGCGTATATAAAGGGAGACCCCTCTAGGTTTCAATCCTTTATCCATAGGAAGCCGAGTCTGCCGCCCTATACCCGTGATACACCGGACACAACATTCGGGGAGATTGCCTGCACGTACGGAAAGTCCTTGGTTGATTTCTCTTTCATTATTGAAACCAAGGTGTATATTGCAGTTCACGGTTATTTGGTACACCATTTTGCCTAGTATTCGTGCTAATCCCGCCTCGTCCCAGATTACGCCAAAATGTCGCGCGGAGGTGAACGCCGTTCAGGCCAATCCTACGGAGAAAGCCTCCAAAGGGAAAAAGAAGGGGAAAGGTAAATCCAAATCCGACGCCCTGAGGCCAGAATCCAAATCTCGTACTGAGGATGGTTCTCAGCGTAAACCGAAGTACCCTTGTCTCATTTGTGAAGGAGACCATTATACTAAGGATTGTCCACGACGATCTGAAGTTAGTCAACTTCTCAAGGGCTCAAAAGGGACTCCGGCAGTTCTTAAAGATCCATTCTCATCTCAGCAGACCCAGATGGTCGAACAGCCGTCGCCATCTGCACCATTTGGGTCCCAAGTTTTCATGATGAAGGTTGCTGCACCTATTTCTGTCGCTACGTGTTCGAAGGACTACAACGAATCGTGGCAGGCACCCGGGAAGGCAGTTGCGGATGGACCACCTCCCCCACCTGTCTCCGGTTCGTTGGAAATCGAGAAGCCTACTCCTGAACCCGTTGTGAAGCCACCTTCTAAAGGTGTTCTTCGAAGATCTTCTTATAATCCGAATGCTCGTGCTGCTCAACACTATAGCATTGTTGAGGATTTGTCACAGGCACCCTCTGCTATGTCTGCACTAGAAGTTCTTCAAAGTTGTCCTTCGCAACGGAAGGCTTTATTGTCTGCGATTGGTGGCATTGATCCCGCCAATTCGAGTCTTCTCACCTTCGATTTAGAGAATTTCTCCCCCCGACTTCCACATCAGATAGCTCTTGTTATTCAAGTCGAGATTAACGGTCTTAACATCCATAGGGCCGTTGTGGATGAAGGTGCTTCTACCTGCGTCATGTCATCTGCTTGCTGGAAGGCCATTGGCTCTCCAGCCCTTGCGTCATCTCCCAATTCCCTCGAGGCATTTGATGGTCGGGAATCCAAACCTCTAGGTGTTCTCGAGAGTTTAGCGATCACTTTACAGGGGAAGACTGTCAACGTGGAAGTGGAAGTAGTCGACGCCAAGCTCAACTACAACATACTTATTGGCCGCATCTGGACCCATGCCATGCTATGCGTGCCATCCACCGTCTTTCGACTTCTTAAGTTCCCTCACGAGGGCAAAATCGTCACGGTGGATCAGTTGTCCTTCTTCACCTCTACTTCCGAGAATGACGTACCATACGTGGATCAAATTCTGAATCCCCCTGACAGTGTAGGACCCGGTCTCTTCAAATACCCCATCCTCATGGGTATCTTTCCCGCACCACCACCGCACACCGCTCAAGTTAACATGATTTCCAGGTCCGATGACCCCTGGCTTATTCCTACACCTGAGCAGGTGTTTGAGTTTGGAGAATCAATGCCCTTGACTCCAGTAGAGATCAACTACTTTGAAATTGTTGCTGCATCTGATCCTCCACCTCCTCAACATGCTCCTTTGAGCATGGCTCTAGATGTTTACTCTCAATCCCCCTGGCTTGGTCAGGCCGATTCGCCTGATCCTCTCCAAGAGACTTTTCCTTCCGATGAAGCCATCATTGAAACTATGTCTCTTGAGGAGATGCCTTGGGGCGATGGACATCATCGCTCCTCTTTTATGCCTAGCTTGGGGGCAATGTCATATTTTCTGGAGCATTATGAATCTCGGGTTCCTACTCCTCCCCTCCAAACGCCCATCTTGACGCACGAGGGTTTTTCAGAGGGAAACCTGAGTAATATCACTCAAACCATCCCGATCAACATCTCCGTTAAACTGAGGATCGTTGAGGACTTACATGATCATCTCCCTCCTGAGCCTCCTCCTTGGAGCTCGTCAGAGCACAGTTCTTCCCCTTGTTTCAAGCTCTTAAAACAATGAAACAAGATGCTACGAGGATAGTTCTTTCAAGTGTGTCAACCTCATTAAAACAATGAAACACGAGCATATTCAATTCGAGTTTTGATAGATTTAGTTCAAATCTCTTTTTGTTTTCAACCTTCACTCCATTTCCTATGGACTGAAGCTTGGGGGGCATGCACCTCGAATTGAGACACCATGCTGGGGGGCATGCCCGCCTTGTGTGTACATAAGTGTGTGTTTTTTATTTGTGTGCATGTGTGGTGTGGTTTGCAATGTAAACATCTTTCTGTTGATCGGGTCTTCCTGATTGTGCAGATGTCCATTCATTCATTTGTTGGTTTCGCGGATGGTGCCTCCCACAGTACCAGGAATCTGTCTTCAGCAGCCTGGGTAATCTATGATCCTGCTAGTGAGTTGGTCAACCTGCAAGGTGTGTGTTTGGGACGTACTACAAATAACATCGCGGAATATAGTGCTGTTTTAGAATTATTAACCGAGGCTGTAAACCTTGGTATCCGTGAATTACTTGTGTATCTAGACTCACAACTTGTAGTATTACAACTGAACGGTCATTATTCGATCAGAAACCCATCCATATTACGTCTGTATCTGCGTATTCGTTTACTGGAAAGAAATTTTGACTATATTACATATCAACATATTCCCAGGCATATGAATGCATTAATTGATGCAGTAGCTAATTTGGTTTTAGATAGACATTTGCGCAATTTATAAATCATCATCACATGAAAAGAAAGATCCATCCAGAAATAGATATGTATATATATATCGAAGTGTTTACATAGTGTGCATCACAGTAAATCAAAAAATATATATGTTCGTCTTAATACATCTGGAGATGACATGTCTCTCAAAAATATGCATGATAAAAGTCCTAGGAGTCTAATCCGCATGGTGCTCATGATAACATGTAACAGCACACACTAAGCATCTCAGAATTCGGTGGAGGCGACTGGGCACTCCCACCGTGTGTCTCTGGTACGCCATCGGTACATCCGCCAGCCGAGCGTAGTCTGGGATCCCTCGGGCGATGCCCTCGAGATTCTGGATCAACTCCCCCCCCTCTGCACCCTCTACCTGAGGATCAGGTGTGGGAAGAGTCCTCCATGCGATAGGAGACAGATTGGCTGGTCTCTCTGGACCCATGTCTGCATACATATAAAATGTGTCAGGAAGAACATGTATTAACAAAAAAAATCATAAAAAATATAAAATCAAAAAGAGAAGGGGTCATACCCAACTCCTCGTCCCAATCGTCTCCCTCCGACAGTGGGAGATCTGGATCACCAATGAAATCGGTACCGGCATATGGCCAGTCTTCCACTACGATCAAGTGACGCCGCAACCACCCAAAAAACTCCGGCCTCCAGGACATCTGTTGGGCCCCTCCAGCTCTGGGCATCAGTTCTGCCCAGCGAGCCATTCTTGGTTCTCGTGGAATAGGCTCAGCTACTATGGCCCCTTGGCCCTGGAAGATTGGTAATCGTTCCAGGATGAACGATACCAGGATAGAACCATAGCCAAACTGTTTCAGCTTGGCTTGTTTGCATTTGGTCAGTTGCCTCTTTATGTTTATCATCACTGCTGTGGCCCAGTCGAACAATAGAGGAGTCATACACTTTGAGGCTAACAAAATTTGGACCTTTGTGGCCTCGTACGGTGCCTGTGACCCTGTAGCCCACGTGATGGTATGCAACACCACTCTGAGTGCCAGATCAGGAATGGTATGGATGTCCACCTTTCCACTTCCGGATCCCAGTTGTGCCCCTTGGCACACTCGTGCCATCACTTGCTCCATTTTCTCACCAGATGGTCTGCTCCCTATCAGTATGGGCACCGGACCTCTGCGCGATAATCCGGTTATGAAGTACACGTCAGTAACCTCCAGCTCTAGCACTTGATCTCGTAGTTTGAATACTTGTTCATCGGCGTGCCACATATTGATCAAGTATTGTAGAAGCTCAGGCTGAGCTCGTAAACAAGGCGTTAGGAAGAACTTTTTCAGCCCACAGTTCTTGAGGGCGTTCATGCAAACTTCATTTTCCATGGCTTGTTCATCCTCTTCACCGTGCTCCCTTTCTTTCCACTCAATCACCATTTTTCTCGGTTCACTACATCAACATGGTCACAAACCCTTAATTAGATCTCTGATGAGCTTCAAATTTCATTCAATTTGATTAAAATCTCAAATTTTTAGGCGAAAATTGAGGTTCTGCCGCTAGCGCGAGCCCTTTGCATATAAAATCCCATTGGCGCGGGTCCGTGCCCAATACCCACGCCAATGAGCGGAGCCCTAAAAATTTAAAAAGTGGCCTTAGAAGTCTAATGCATGATGGAAAAATATTAAAAAATGGATTGAAATGGAGTACAAGGAAGCGCCTCTTACCTGGAACTGACGGAACTCTGAATGGTGATCCGGATCGGCCGTAATCACTGTCAGAAGTTTGCACACCAAACTGGACCACTGCTGCTCTTTGGTGAGGTAAATAGTAAAAAGTAATTATATTTTTACCATTTGACATATTTATAACTTTTTGAACTCAACGTAGGTTTTGAAAGTTATTTTTCCGTATATTTTAATGTATTTGTGTCGAAAATGGGTTTTACACTTGCCTTTTTGTGCAGCAACAGGTCTTTCACGCAACTGAAACAGTGAAACGAGTTGTATTTTATACTTTTTCGGACTTGGTAAATACACGAAAAAGTCACTCTAGAGTCATCTTTCAGCTCTTTTCTGACTCTCTAAACATGAAAAGATTTCCGAGGCCCTTGTCGTTTCGATCTCGTTAAAGTGGACACGAATCGACATCTACCCAGTATACGTTTACCCCTTTTTCGGGCTGGGATGGATTATTTACGAAAAAGGAATACCCTAGCCTATCGCGACTAGGAGGTTTTCTCGGGTATTGTTTTCTACCTTTTCGGGTCCAAGGAACTATTTACGAAAAGGGACTGCTGGAGTTTACTTTTCTGTTGTCTTTTCAAACTTTCTAAACATGAAAAGACGCCGAGTTCTTCCTTTGTCAGACTCGTTAAACTCTGATGACCTTGGATTCAATCAAAATGACGTTATCCGAGTCACTCCTTCCTAGGGCTCGTTAAATGTACTAGGATGGATTGACCCGAAGGGTGGACTTATATTATAAGCATATGCTATCCCCTTCAAGCTTGTTATAAAAAATAATTGGGGTACTCGCCAGAAAGGGTGGGGGAAAATGGAACCAGTATCGTTGTCATGTCGGTAGTATGTCTCTCTTGAACATGGCACTTGTCTGCATTCGTGTCGGGTTGGGGGCATCTCATCTCGTTTTTCACTTTGCCTCCGTGGGTTTGGATAATCCCTTTTGACCTCTCATCTGCTCATTGCCTCGTCATCATGACCTCTGATCCGTTGATGTCAAATACTGCCAAGTCCACTGTCGTGTCGTTTACCTGTTCAAGAGAAGTTGACCTCTACAAGTATCAATCATCCTGTGATTCTCATATAATCCTGATTCAAAAAAACATTATGTTCCTCTGTATCGTGTCGATGATGTGGGAAACATTATGTTCCACCTTCGATCAAGGTTGCTTCCTGTCGACTTCAACTCATTATCCAGGAAGCTGATCTAGAGACTCTTTCATGGTACCTTGGAGCCTGCATGCCTCAATGGCAGGTTCGTCGCATTCGACATGAGGTTTTCATCATTGGCCTCCGATCGAGTGATTCTACGGGTGTTCGACACCAGCTCATTGATTCACATGCCGTAGATTGTACCTATAGTACCTTGAGGGCCATTGTCATTATTGGTGGTTCCTCTCGCGTCTGTTAACAGCTTTCATCACTGGCTAGTAATCAAATGATGTTCTTGAATGTTCGACTTCAGCTCACATATTCGCATGCTTAAACTTGTACTTTGTTCGGGTCGAGATGGAGTGCAAGACCCTGGATTATGTCTGTTGTAATCCAGGCTGCGATATTGTGGATTATTATGATTATTTACATGACTCACTGATTGGATGGCTGCGACCATACCTGAGTCTATTTATCGATCTTCACTGGATTGCTGCGTCCATGCCTTGGATCTAGATTATTGTAAACTCTGTTATGGATGGCTGCGCCCATACCACGTATATATATCATGTATCTGAGACATCAGTTGTACTTTGCTCCGCAGGTTTTTCGATGGCGATGTTTTTAGTCGGCATGTTCTCGTAAAGCATTTCACCCCTCTCTCTCTCTCTCAGGCCTCATGCTTTAGGGGGCATCTGTTACACAGCAATTTGTCACCGTCCCTGCAATCCCCATCCCACACATTGGAGGGCTCATTCCGTGACCTGTGGGCAGAGTTAAGACTTGAAAATACTTTCATTGCATCCCTCTGAAGATGAGCTTTAATTGCCCTGAAGACATCTCCTTGCAAAAAACCCTAAAAATAGCTCTTTTTCCATTGGCGCGGTTCCATAGTTCAGCCCTCGCGCCAAGAGGGAAATCCTGCAAAGAGGGCGCGCCAATTGGTGCTCTGTCATAGAGCCGCACCCGTGCCAACCATATTAAGAGGTGTTTTTAAAAAATAAAAGGCGGAAGTTTCATCCTAACAAATTCCTGGATTGATTTCTATCTTGAGTTGGGAGGTTTGGCTACGGATTTCCATAGAGAGGAAGTGGTTTTCCACCTCTCATGGAAGCTTCCTTGATGATAGGGCCAATCCCATAATTATAGGGATCCCAACTCCCCTTCCTCCTTTTATAAAAGCTTGCCCAATTCCATTTGCAAGCTAGTTCCAAAGAGTGGCATAATTTCTAAGTTCCCAAGAGCTTTCATGCTGCAAAAGCCTTCTTGATTCCCTAAGGCCAAATCCAAGCAAGGAGACTATTGCCAAGTATCCGGAGAGAGAGGCTTGTCCCATCCCTGATAGGCTTTATAAATACATGTTGTGCTGACGACCCACTAAAGGAGAGTGCTGCGTCGAAGCTATGGTTGTATTCTTCTTTTGACTCTTTAATGATAAGCGATTATCGGTTATGGTTCCACTCTTGTTCTTGATCATGTTCATGAGTTATATCCTCTTCGACTGATATATAGTTGTATGCACTGGATTTTATGCTTGAGTTTGTGTTGTTTCTTGCATGTGCAGGTGTCTGATCACGGAGATCGTGAGGGCTGTGATCTGCCAAGGCAAAGGAACGGGAGCACTACCTCTTCTACAGACGACAGCGTTGGATTCCAGGTAAGCCTTCCTCGCAAGTCGGTTTATTTACAATTAGGAACCTGCAATGTAACGTGTTTGATTGTTGCTAGACCCGATCTGGGCTAGTAGGGATCGCCTCTGTCTGCAGAGGGGATTTACCTCCTCAAAACTTATAAATTTAAAAAAAATTAAAATAACGACATAACTTTTGGTGATTGTAGTGTGAAAATAAAATCCAATTGAGTTGAATTTGAGTGTAACAAAAACTCCTAAAAACATTATGAAATCTAAATTGATTCTCCAAACTTAAATTCTATTTTTTCCCATCAGCTAATTATTTAATTTTTTTTACATCTATCCATATAATTTATGGACTAACTTAAAATGAATAGCTTATCAAATCAAAGATATTAAGTTCGTAATAATTAAAAAGATAGTCCCTAAAATAATCCGATAATATTGGTGTAACATCTACTAAGAATAAGGACATATAGCTAATGCATAGAGTTGAGAGTAACATCAAAAACCTACTTATATTTCTCATGATTATTTTAATTATCATTAAGAATTTTAGCAATTTCTCGAATTTTCCATTCATAAAGTTCACATTGGTCTATGTATTATTATATCTTATGGGATAAAATTACCAATTATTATAATGAACTACATAAGGATTAGGATGAGGTAAAATCCCATTGAAAAATATGAAAATTTTATAGATGAGGAGTTGTAATCAATCACTAACTAGTCTTTTTAATGTAACGCACCTTTCTCCTCACTTCTACCCACTTTCACTGGCTTACCCAGGGTAAACATAAGATGAGGGGATGTTATGGAAAGACTCAACCTCCTAGGTGACCTTAAGGAAACAGAGTCGAAAAAACAGACCTTATTGACTTCCTTCAGGTGCCTCAAGACCCTCCAGGAATAACCCAACCCCTCTAGGTGTCTGTTGATCATGTTAGCCCCCTATCAATTTTTTGACAAGAAAACAGGGGGTCAAACTGCCTTTGATATTTCAAGGAATCCATTCCCTCTGAAAACACATCATCCTCGAAGCCTCCTTGTGCTTTTTTCCTTTGGGGAATCCTTACCGTTGTTCCCAATTTTGAAGCCTCTCTGTTTGTGAAGAAGAATGCTCAAAAAGGCCTTTTCCCTCTTATTTCATTCCCACTTAACCTCTTCTTCTTCACCTTTTTTCCCCTCTCTTAATTCCTCATTAACCCCTTAAAATCACCCAAATCCCCTTTTAAACCTTACAAATACCCTTTGTTGGTCTAAAAATCCCTTTTCCCCTCTATCGAAACCCCTTTTAAAGCCTTGAAAACCCTCTTTTTGGCTTTAAAACGCTTATTCTACATATGACGCATAAGCCCCTTTCGGCCAGCCCCCTCAACCACTTCCCCTCCATATGCCCTGCGCCCGAGACCAAGAGCTTAAGGCCTGGGCACTAATCGCAATCGGAAGGAACAGAGCGCGCATTCCTTTGTTAACAGATTTTCCCCGATGCGATGAAGTTTTACACTGTTGGCTTCCACTTTGTTTTCAACCATCGATTTTTAAAAGATCCGACGGCCCAGCGCTAATCGCATCGCGCCAACCCATGCATCCCCTCCTCCTGTCTTCTCCGATTGCGATCCTTCGATCCGATCGCAGCCGTTGACCTCACAAAGATCCAACGGTCCAGATCTAATCGCTCCCGCTCATCGCATCAACCTCCCTCCCTCAGATTCAATCTCCGCCGTCGATCTTGTTCCAGATTGAACGGCTGGCGCTCAATTGTGCATCGCCAATTGCAAGTTCTAAAGGTGTTACCCTCCGTCCCTTCCGATTGCAATCCGTGGATCCAATCGTGATCGTCCATTTGATCCAGATCTACGGCCCACAATGTATCGCGCATTTCACCATTTTTCTTCATCAGATGTCCCCATTAACTCCATCAGATGATCCCAACCGCCGATATCCTCCTGAGATCCGACGGCTCGCATTAAATCGCCCTCCGCCTTAACCGGGTCCCACCATCAAAGGCCTAATTCCATTCATTCGATCCATTTCCTTTGTATTTTCCCTGGACTTAAACTCTAGCATTTACACTAATTATCATTTCTTCTCTCGTTTTCACCATTCACACCACCATTCCCCCAGGCCTTCACAGCATCCCTTCCGCCACTCCCTGGATTTCGTAATGAGTTTATCATATTGTGCAAGGTTGTTACAGAAGTGATGAATTCACTATAGGTTCCATAATCACAGTCACTGTGATCCAGAACGTAGAAGGGTTATTACAACAGTGGTCAGAGTAACAGTAGAGACAGATTAGAAATATTAAAGCCTATTATTGAATATTAAATGCTTTAATCCTTGTTCAAAAGGAAAGGACGCAGTTGGAAGACTAAAGAGAAAATGTAACAACCATATCTATGTTTGAATATCTGCGAGACATTTTTCTCCAGACAGTACACCTTCCCACTAAAGCCTCCATGCCTCCTCAAGCCCAAAAACAGTTAATTACACTGACAGAAGCTTCTTAAAGACTTTCAAAACCAGCAATTATGGAGTATGGAGGCCCGCGGACTTTCTATCCAGTTCACTAATTCCAGAAGGCAGAACAGAGAGCTTTACAGCCAGAGAGGACTCCAAAGAATCATTAGAGGTCAGATATCGACCTGACAAAGAACCCTCAGCCATACTATAAAGTAAATACAGCAAAGAAGTGCCATTAAACAGTATGGGCGTGGACGCTTCCTCCATGCTGTCTTAATGAATCAATTTAATGTACATCACCCACTCCTGTTACTCATTTTTCTCCTATAAGAATCCCCAAGAACAGATGGAAAGAGGTTCCAAATTTTCAGAAAAATATGCTGTGAGAGAATTTTGTATGCATTTTGTTGAACTCTTATATGAATGCAAAGAGCCTGTCGGGTTTCAGTGATGAGGAGTTCCATCTTTAACGAGGATTTTGGTCTTTGCGCTTCACAGTTTGTAACTCTCTCGTATATGTGATAGTTTAATTATTCATCTCGTTTTCATCCATTTCGCTTGTATCATGTTCTGGAATGCAAGTGGCTCACTGGTTTTTGGTATTAATTTATCCTAATTGATACTCAAGCTATAACTTGTCAAGTGCTTTAAATATGGCTCTGGCGTGATATACTGTTTCATTTTCCACTTCAACCATACTTCCACTATATTAGCTTCTATGGGATGTTATTTTTAAAATGCTATTGTCATGTATGGATTCTTAATTTTGTAAGCCCATTACATGTTGATATTTGTTTCTGGATATCATCCCAATGACAGTTAGTATTATCTCAATCTTCCATACGCAATAAACACCTTCTGATTATGCATCTCTGTCAGGTATTTTAGAATCCAGCCCTCTTTACAGTAATTTGCCTTTGAATTGTCTAATACATTTGTATTAGAGTTTCACACCTTTCCTCTGCAGTATTCCTTTCCCTATGTCAAGTTTCTAAAATTTTTGGTCCCATTCAAATTAACCTTCCGATTTACAAAAGATAGCATGAGAGCCTTTTTCTGATAACTTCCCATATTATAGCATATGCTCCTTGCTGTATAAGATGTCCTAGGCACTTGTATTTTACAACTCAAGGCTGTCTCTAGGGTTGACAACATCTTTCTGGCACTATTGCCGGGGAATCGAACTTGAGAGAAGTTGAATCCCTGGGCCTCGACAAAACCTTATTTACTCTTCAAATAGGTGAGCATGGAGAGTTGAGAGTTGTAGATCCCTCACCTTGGCGACTCCACATTCATTTATCAGATAAATTTACTGGTAGTCCTGGCTCCTCGTAAGCCACACCTGAGGTCAGATATGTCTCAGCCAAAGATATCTTCTGTGTCTGACCCAGAGAAGATCCTACATAGAAGGAGTTGGAGAGAAATACCATCAGTCCATACTAAGATCCCTGAATTACTTTTAGAAGACTTTCCGTCCTCCTCCTCTAAATTTTCTCAAGTACATGGTCCCGAATCCACTGTGGGAGATACCGATTACTACTCAAATAGTCCACCCCGGAGAGGTGTTAGAATTAAAGGAAAAGCTGAGTCAAGGGATACGACATATTACACCTTTCACCCAACTCCTCAAGTCGAAGAGGTCAAAGAAGTCATGAAGTATCTGCTATTAACAGCCCGTTGTTCCCATCAACACCTCAAGATGTTGTCCAATACATTCCTATTGTCATTCATACTTCACTTCCACCTCCTCATCCTCCTTTTACACACCAAACCCTTGCACTACCTCCACCTCCTCCAATGGTCAATGTTCCTGGCTTCTTGTTGAATAAATATGCCCCCCTGGCATTACCTCAAGTGTTGAATGATATGCCATAGGACTATCTGAAGATCTTACCTCGATTTAATGGGGAAAATGAGATTGAAGCTCAAAAACATCTTGAGGTCTTCTGTTCTTTTGCAGAGAACTTTAATGTGGAGCACCTAGATGTAGTCCTAAGACTGTTTTTGAAATCTCTTGATGGTGAAGCTAGAAAGTGGTTTAAGACATTAGGAGACTGTTCCATCACCACTTGGGAAGGAATGGAAGATACTTTTCTCAGGAAATGGGGAGAGAAGAAAGATCATGGACATTGTCTTACTGAGTTTAACACACTCAAGAAAAGACATAATGAAGGGGTGTCAGAATTTATCAAGAGATTCAACAACTTGTATTTGATCCTTCCTGCTGATATGAAACCTCATCAAATCATTGCTAAAGTTGTTTTCGTGGTAGCTTTTGACTCAGAATTCGGTTTCTCTCTGAGAGAAAGAAAGCCTGTGGCCCTAGATGATGCTAAAACGGATGCACTAGAGATGGAGGCAAATTTTTCTTCCACTGGTAAATCAAAGGGAAAATATGAACAAGATACTAGAAGAAAAGGTTAAGAAGAGGTATCCACCTCTAGCCAAGACAAAGACTTAGCCAATGACAGAATTGAGGAAATGAACAAAATGATTAAGAATATTTCAAATAAGTTGGTCAAACTTGAACTAGAGGCCCAAAATTCATCCTCCAAGAATTTCCAGAATGCTCTGAATAGGGGTTACAACCCTCAGTACAGAAAACCACCCTTGCAGATATTTCTAAGGGAACAGAAGGAGAAACAAGATCAGGTACGACACCCGCTGTACTTGGAAGGTCAGGTAGATGGTCCTACTAAAGACACTTCCTATGAGCAAGAGGATGCATATCTTGCTTTTTCGAATAGTGATGTAGAATGCCCCTTGCAACGAAGTGATGGAACCGAGATCTCATTACAAGAAGAAGAGAAGGCTAGAGGCACAGAAGACCCAGAGATTGATGACTATTGTAAGTAGTTTGTTGATTTCATGCAAGCATAGTTCAATAGAATATATGATCTCAGATCTTCTAGGAATAGGAATCGTACTCAAGATCAAGAAGAAGAGCCACTTCAGAAGGAAGCATCTCCTTAGAAGGAGACAACAGTGCAAAAGGTCACAGACAAAGGTAAGAGGCCTCTAAACGAATCTTTGCAGTCTAATGATCAAATTCCCTCCTCTTCAAAAGAATTCAAACCCTTGGCCGAAAATAAAGAGTCAAAAGAAGTTGCATCAGAAAATTCCCCTTCTGCCTTTAGTTTACAAAAGGAGCTTGAGAAGGTCAAAATCCCAGTTCCCTTAACTTAATTGTTGAAGCAACCTGCATATCAGTCCCAGGTCACCTCCTTCATGCTTCCTCCAGAGGCAGAACATATCCCAGATAGTCTGAACCTTCAAGAAGAAAGACCCATGGTTGTGTTTGGCCCCCACGTTGAGGAATTATATGCCTCTACTCCTCCTTTTTATGTGTCTCTAGTGATTCATGACATGTTATTACATAACTGTATGTTAGACTCGGGAGCTTCTCATAATCTATTGCCCCTATTAGTCATGGAACAACTAGGACTACAAATCACCCGGCCATACAAGGATCTCTATTCATTTGATTCCAAAAGAGTTAAGTTCCTGGGTATGATCAAGGATTTGGTTGTCAACTTGGCCCAAATTCCCGCAAAAAGTGTGGTGATGGAAATTGTGGTGGCTGACATCCCAGCTCGCTTTGGCATGTTGTTGTCAAGGTCCTGGGGGACAAAAATAGGTGGGTCAATCAAGTTGGACTTAACATATGCTACTATCTCGGTTTTTTGTGGCTAGGAGAGAAGGTTGTACAGGGAAACCAGATTTGTCAAGATGGTTACTAAGGCTCACAACTCAGTTAATTCACTAGTCTACAGTAAAGAAGGTGATTTCTCATGTTTAATGCTAGAGGAAGACCAAGATTATGCTCAAGAACCATCATTCTGCCAGATCAAGACCGAGCAACCCTCAGAGAGCCGTGAAGTAGAAATCTAGACACTTCATTTTGATGGAGCAAATTGTAGAGAAGGTAATGGTGCTGGAGTACTACTAATTTCTCCTACAGGCCAATGGGTCCCATTGTCTTTCAAGCTAGAATATGAAGCCATTAATAATGTGGTCAAATATGAAGCACTTCTGTTAGGGTTACAGACAGCCAGAAGCATGAATATACAAAGTTTAAGAGTTATGGGAGATTCGGAATTGGTAGTTAGACAAGTGAAGAATCAGTGTCAAACCAAACATCCTAGGCTGAGGGCTTATAGGAACGAAGTGTGGGACCTAGAGGAAAATTTTTTCTTGGCATTTAACATTCAATTTATGCCTAGAGAGCAGAACAAGATGGTTGATTCCCTTGCAGTAGCTGCTAGTACATTTCGACCACCTCAGAACCTTTTCTTAAGATATGAAATTGAGGTACATTATCAACCATCAATCCCAGATAACATCAAACATTGGCAGGTGTCTGAGGATGAGGAACAAGTGAAAATATTCCTGGAAACAGTAGGGGAATTATCCAACATGGAGATTGATGCTTGTGAAGAAGAAGAGGCTGAGGATATTTCAAAAAATAAATGGGAAGAAAAGGTGGCTGGCCATAAAGTTCTGCAACTAAAAGGCAACGTTATACCCCGAGGACTAGTGCCCTTAGAAAGGTTTTTTAACAGAAACGATGTCCCACTGCAACCGAACAAAGTTGTGGAGGAAAATCAGGTAGAAGATCTTAACCTTGGTACTGATGCTGACCCCAAAATTGTGAAGTTATCCAAGAAAGTCCCAGAGGAGTATAAAGAGTTGTACCAGAATTTATTCCAGTCATACAAAGATGTGTTTGCATGGTCTTATCAGGACCTAAAAACCTTCGATATCATCATCATGCAACATAAAATTCCACTAAAGGGGGATGTGAAGCCACATAAACAGAAGCTTAGACAAATAAATCCCCTACTTCTTTCCTCTATTGAGAAATATTTTAAGAAACTGTTGAAGGCCAAAATCATTGTGCCATTGAGATATTCTGAGTGGGTAGCAAACGTAGTCCCTGTCCGGAAAAGGAATGGAGAAATAAGGCTATGTATGGATTTCTAAAATTTAAACCAAGCATCCTTAAAGGATAATTATCCCCTGCGCAAGATGGATCACATCCTGCAGAAAGTGGTAGGAGCTTCTCGAATGTCGATGATGGATGGATTCTCTGGTTACAATCAGGTGGTTGTACTTCCAGAAGATCAGAAGAATATTGCCTTTACCACTCCTTGGGGTACGTTTATGTATGCCAGGATGCCTTTTGGGTTGATTAACGCAGGGGCCACTTTTCAAAGGGCCATGGAAATTGCCTTTGTTGGGGAGAAAGATAAGTTTGTGGTAGTATATCTGGATGATATCACTGTGTTCTCAAAAGATGATGTAGAGCATGTTGAACACTTGCGTAGAAATTTCGAGAAGTGCAGAAGGTATGGTCTCTCTCTCAATCCACAGAAGTCATTGTTTGCATTAGAAGAGGGTAAGCTTTTGGGACATATTGTAATAAAATATGGGGTAAAAATTGATCCTAAGAGAGTAGAAGTTATAAATGGCATTTCTCTTCCCAGAAATAAAAATGAGGTGCAGGTGTTCCTAGGGCGCATTAACTTTCTGAGGAGGTTTATCCCTAACTATGTTGAGATAGTTAGACATATAACTGACATGCTAAAGAAAAATAATGAGCTAAAGTGGTCCCAGGAATCACGAGGGGCCTTTTCCAGGATAAAAAATGCCTTTGTTGAAGCCCCTGTGCTAGCTGGATCAGAATATGCCAAAATTTTCATGATCTTTTCATTTGCATCACCTCATATAGTGGCAGGAGTTTTCTTGCATAAAAATGAAGAAGGGTATGAGCAGCCCATCACTTTCTTCAGTCAGGTGCTTCGTGATACAGAGCCGAAATATAACATATTAGAAAAGCAGGCATATGCCCTGGTGAAGTCTCTTAAAGCATTTCACATGTATGTCTTGCAGTCCCATATCACTGTGTTTGTGCCTATAGCAGTTGTAAAAGATATTCTTATCCAAGGAGATAGTGAAGGGAAAAGAGGGAAATGGATTGCTAGAATACAAGAGTATGAGCTAGAAATCTGCCTTACCAAATTGATTAAGGGACAAGGGCTAGCCAAAATCTTGTCCGAGTCAAACTGTCAGGCTCTGGGTATAAATCTATCCATGATAGAGAATGAGGAGTCTGAGAAGAAAGAAGAGCAACAGGGAGTAGAGATAGCTACTCAGAAGACACATATGAAGTACCTCATCATCCCGTGGTACAAAGAGATAGTGGAATATCTTCTAACACTCAGCTTCCCTCCTAGCTGTGACAAAGCTAAATACATAACACTGAGGTTGAGATCACAGAAGTACGTTGTTGCAAATGGTCGGTTGTACTGGCCAGAACCCTCAGGCATCCTGCTTCTGTGTCTCACAAAGGAGGAGGTAGAGAGTATAATGGCCGAATTTCATGAAGGAATATGTGGGGGTCATTATATTTGGAGGGCTACTGCTCACAAAATCCTAAAGGCTAGTTTCTTCTGACCCAAACTCTTTGGAGATGTGTTTTTCCGGGTTATAGCTTGGGAGAAATGCCAAAGGTTTGCTGAAAGACAGAAGTTAGCACCTCTGCCCATGATCCCTATTCACGTGGATGAACCATTCCAGCACCAGGGAATTGAATTTATCGGTGAAATACATCCTCCATCAAGTGGTTAGCATAAGTGGATATTAACTGCCACAGATTATTTCACGAAGTGGGTGGAAGCTATACCTGCAAGGAATGCAACAGATGTTGTAGTAATGAAATTTATGGAAGAAAATATCATATCCAGATTTGGTTGCCCTGCCAAGATAGTGACCGAAAATGCACAGGCCTTTAAATCTACAAATTTTGTAAACTTCTGCCAGCATTATAGCATTGCACTAGGTCACTCTATGGCTTATTACCCACAAGGAAACAGCCTGGCAGAGTCTTCAAATAAAACCCTGGTGAGGGCACTCAAAAAGGCTATCAATGAAAATCAGAAAAATTGGGACTCCCAATTGAAATTCGCTCAATGGGCCAACAGGATCACCAGCAAGAGATCAACGGGGAAGTCCCCATATGAATTAGTATATGGGAGGGCAACAGTATTCCCTGTACAGTTAGCCTTACTAGTAGCACGATTCATGCAAGAAAATCAAGAAGAACCCGATGATGTGACCAGGAGAATCAATCAGCTGGTGGAGTTAGAAGAAACACGAAACCAGGTAAGTCAAAGGCTAATTGAATATCAAGAGAAGATAAAGGACCTTTTTGATTAGCATGCCAAGGACAAGAATTTGCAAGTTGGGGATTTAGTTCTTAGATGGGATATTCGAAGAGTTGAAAAGGGGAAACAAGGTAAATTTGACCCACTCTAGTTCGGCCCTTTTAAAATTTTGGAACAAGGGGGAAATAACACTTTCAGGTTGGAAAATTTATAGGGAGACTTGCTCGATGTCCCTGTAAACGGTCAATTCCTCAAACCTTACTTCCAATTTTGATTCAGGCCGAGAGAGCCTGATGTACCATACTGTACATTAGTTTTCTATTTCATCTTTGTTCGAATGATGTGTGTGTCGTGATGAATCATGAAGAGAAAAATAAAAAGTGTTGAAGAGTGGTGTCCACATAGAATATTAACAGGTGGTCCGCGAAGTTCTCGACACGCCCAGGGATGAACGTGTTGTCCCCAGGTGGAGCCAATGTTGATCATGTTAGCCCCCTATTAATTTTTTGACAAGAAAACAGGGGGTCAAACTATCTTTGAGCTTTCAAGTTTCCATTCCCTCTGAAAACACATCATCCTCGAAGCCTCCTTGTGCTTTTGTCCTTTGGGGAATCCTTACCGCTGTTCCCAGTTTTGAAGCCTCTCTGTCTGTGAAGATGAATGCCCAAAAAGGACTTTTCCCTCTTTTTTCATTCCCACTTAACCTCTTCTTCTTCACCTTTTTTCCCCTCTCTTAATTCCTCATTAACCCCTTAAAATCACCCAAATCACCTTTTAAACCTTACAAATCCCTTTTCCCCTCTATCAAAACCCCTTTTAAAGCCTTGAAAACCCTCTTTTTGGCTTTAAAATTCTTATTCTACATATGAGGCATAAGCCCCTTTCGGCCAACCCCCTCAACCACTTCCCCTCCATATGCCCTGCGCCCAAGACCAAGCGCTTAAGGCCTGGGTGCTAATCACAATCGGAAGGAACAGAGCGTGCATTCCTTTGTTAACATATTTTCCTCGATGAGATGAAGTTTTACACTGTTGGCCTCCGCTTTGTTTTCAACTGTCGATCTTTAAAAGATCCGATGGCCTAGCACTAATCGCATTGCGCCAACCCATGCGTCCCCTCCTCTTGTCTTCTCCGATCGCGATCCTCCGATCCGATCGCAGCTGTTGACCTCTCAAAGATCCAACGGTCCAGATCTAATCGCTCCCACTCATCGCATCAACCTCCCTCCTCGCCAATTCAATCTCTGCCATCGATATTGTTCCAGATCTGACGACTGGCGATCAATTTCACATCGCCAATCACAAGTTCTAAAGGTGTTACCCTTCGTCTCTTCCGATTGCGATCCGCTGATCCAATCGTGATCATCCGTTTGATCCAGATCTACGGCCCACAATGTATCACGCATTTCACCATTTTTCTTCATCAGATGTCCCCATTAACTCCATCAGATGATCCCAACCGTCGATCTCCTCCTAAGATCTGATGGCTTGCATTAAATTGCCCTCCTCCTTAACCGGGTCCCACCATCAAAGGCCTAATTCCATTCATTCGATCCATTTCCTTTATATTTTCCTGGGACTTAAACTTTGGCGTTTACACTAATTATCATTTCTTCTCTCGCTTTCACCATTCCCGCCACCATACCCCTAGGCCTTCACAGCATCCCTTCCGCCACTCCCTGGATTTCGTAATGAGTTTATCGTATTGTTCAGGGTTGTTACAGAAGTGATGAATTCAATCTAGGTTCCATAATCACAGTCACTGTGATCTGGAATGTAGAAGGGTTATTATAGAAGTGGTCAGAGTAACAGCAGAGATGGATTAGAAATATTAAAGCCTATTATTGAAGATTAAACGTTTTAATCCTTGTTCAAAAGGAAAGGACGCAGTTGGAAGACTAAGAGCACACATAACAGCCATATCTGTGTTTTAATATTTGCGAGACATTTTTCTCCAGAAAGTACACCTTCCCACTAAAGCCTCCATGCCTCCTCGAGCCCAAAAACAGTTAATTACACTGACAAAAGCTTCTTAAAGACTGTCAAAACCAGCAGTTATGGAGTATGGAGGTCCGTGGACTTTCTATCTAGTTCACCAATTCCAGAAGGCAGAACAGAGAGCTTTACAGCCAGAGAGGACTCCAAAGAAACATCAGAGGTTAGAAATAGATCTAACAAAGACCCCTCAGCCATACTATAATGTAAATACAACAAAGTAGTGACATTAAGCAGTGTGGGCGTGGACGCTTCCTCCATGTTGTCTTAATGAATCAATTTAATGTACATCATCCACTCCTGTTACTCGTTTTTCTCCTATAAGAATCCCCAAGAACAGATGACAGAGGGTTCCATATTTTTAGAAAAATATGTTGTGAGAGAATTTTTTATGCATTTTGTTGAACTTTTATATGAATGCAAAGAGCCCGTCAGGTTTCAGTGATGAGGAGTTCCATCTTTAACGAGGATTCTGGTCTTTCTGCTTCACAGTCTGTAACTCTCCCCTATATGTGATAGTTTAATTGTTCATCTCGTTTTCATCCATTTCGCTTGTATCATGTTCTGGAATGTGAGTGGCTCACTGGTTTTTTGTATGAATTTATCCTAATTGATACTCATGCTAGAAGCTGTCAAGCACTTTAAATATGGCTCAGGCATGAGATACTGTTTCATTTTCCACTTCAACCATACTTCTGCTATATTAGCTTCTATGGGATGTTATTTTTAAAATGCTATTGTCATGTATGGATTCTTAATTTTGTAAGCCCATTACATGTTGATATTTTTTTGTGGATATCATCCCAATGACAGTTAGTATTATCTCAATCTTCCATACGCAGTAAACACCCTCTGATTATTCATCTCTGTGAGGTATTTTGAAACCCAGCCCTCTTTACAGTAAGCTGCCTTTGAATTGTCTAATACATTTGTATTATAGTTTCACATCTTGCCTCTGCAATATTCCTTTCCCTGTGTCAAGCTTCTGAAAGTTTTGGTCCCATTCAAATTAACCTTCCGGTTTACAAAAGATAGCATGAGAGCCTATTTTTGATAACTTCCCATATTATATCATATGCTCCTTGCTGTATAAGATGTCTTAGGCACTGGTCTTTCACAACTCAAGGTTGTCTCTAGGGTTGACAACATATTTTTGGCGCCGTTGCCAGGGAATCGAAGTTGAGAGAAGTTGAATCCCTGGGCCTCGACAAAACCTTATTCACTCTTTAAATAGGTGAGCATGGAGAGTTGAGAGTTTAGATCCCTCACCTTGGCGACTCCACATTCATTTATCAGATAAATTTACTAGCAGTCCTGTCTCCTTGTAAGCCACACCTGAGGTCAAATACGTCTCATCCAAAGACATCTTCTGTGTCTGACCCAGAGAAGATCCTACATAGAAGGAGTTGGAGAGAAATACCATCAGTCCATACTGAGATCCCTGAATTCTCTTTAGAATACTTTCCATCCTCCTCCTCTCAAGTTTCTCAAGTAAATGGTCCCGACTCCACTGTGGGAGATACCGATTACTACTCAGATAGTCCACCTCGGAGAGGTGTTCAAATTAAAGGCAAAGATGATTCAAGGGATACCACATATTACACCTTTCACCCTACTCCTGAAGTCGAAGAGGTCAAAGAAGTCACCGAAGTATCTGCTATTAACAGCCCGTTTTTCCCGTCAACACCTCAAGCTGTTGTCCAATACATTCCTATTGTCATTCATACTTCACTTCCAGCTCCTCCTCCTCCTTTTACACACCAAACCCTTGCACTACCTCCACCTCCTCTAATGGCCAATTTTCCTGGCTTCTTGTTGAATAAATATTCCTCCCTGGCATTACCTCAAGTGTTGAATGATATGCCACAGGACTATCTGAAGATCTTACTCCGATTTAATGGGGAAAATGAGATTGAAGCTCAAAAACATCTTGAGGTCTTCTGTTCTTTTGCAGAGAACTTTAATGTGGAGCACCTAGATGTATTCCTAAGAATGTTTGTGCAATCTCTTGATGGTGAAGCCAGAAAGTGGTTTAAGACATTAGGAGACCGTTCCATCACCACTTGGGAAGGAATGGAAGATACTTTTCTCAGGAAATGGGGAGAGAAGAAAGATCATGGACATTGTCTTATTGAGTTTAACACACTCAAGAAAATACATAATGAAGGGGTGTCAGAATTTATCAAGAGATTCAACAACTTGTATTTGAGCCTTCCTGATGATATGAAACCTCATCAAACTGCTGCTAAATTTGTTTTCGTGGCAGATTTTGACTCAGAATTTGGTTTCTCTCTGAGAGAAAGAAAGCCTGCCACCCTAGATGATTCTTAAACAGATGCACTAGAGCTGGAGGCAAATTTTTCTTCCACTGGTAAATCAAAGGGAAAATCTGAACAAGATACTAGAAGAAAAGGTAAAGAAGAAGTATCCACCTCTAGCCAAGACAAAGACTCAGCCAATGAAAAAATTGAGGAAATGAACAAAATTATTAAGAATATTTCAAATAAGCTGGTCAAACTTGAACTAGAGGCCAAAAATTCATCCTCCAAGAATTTCCAGAATGCTCTGAATAGGGGTTACAACCCTCAGTACAGAAAACCACCCTTGCAGATACTGCAAAGGGAACGAAAGGAGAAACAAGATCAAGTACCACACCCGCTATACTTGGAAGGTCAGGTAGATGGTCCTACTAAAGACGCTGCCTATGAGCAAGAGGATGCATATCTTTCTTTTTCGAATAGTGATGAAGTAGAATGCCCCTTGCAACGAAGTGATGGAACCGAGATCTCATTACAAGAAGAAGAGAAGGCTAGATGCGCAGAAGACCTAGAGATTAATGAATATTGTAAGCAGTTTTTTGATTTCATGCAAGCATAGTTCATTAGAAGATATGATCTCAGATCTTCTAGGAAGAGGAATCATACTCAAGATCAAGAAGAAGAGCCACTTCAGAAGGAAGCATCTCCTCAGAAGGAGAAAATAGTGCAAAAGGTCACAGACAAAGGTAAGAGGCCTCTAAACGAACATTTGTAGTCTAATGATCAAATTCCTTCCTCTTCAAAAGAAGTCAAACCCTTGGCCGAAAATAAAGAGTCAAAAGAAGTTGCAACAGAAAATTCCTCTTCTGCCTTTAGTTTACAAAAGGAGCTTGAGAAGGTCAAAATCCTAGTTCCCTTGACTAAATTGTTGAAGCAGCCTACATATCAGTCCCAGGTCGCCTCCTTCATGCTTCCTCCAGAGGCAGCACATATCCCAGATAGTCTGAACCTTCAAGAAGATAGACCCATGGTTGTGTTTGGCCCCCACGTTGAGGATTTAGATACCTCTACTCCTCCTTTTTATGTGTCTCTAGTGATTCATGACCTGTTATTACATAAATGTTTGTTAGAATCGGGAGCTTCTCATAATCTATTGCTCCTGTCAGTCATGGAACAACTAGGACTACAAATCACCTAGCCATACAAGGATCTCTATTCATTTGATTCCAAAAGAGTTAAGTGCCTGGGTATGATCAAGGATTTGGTGGTCAACTTGGCCCAGATTCCCGCAAAAAGTGTGGTGATGGAAATTTTTGTGGCTGACATCCCAGCTCGCTTTGGCATGTTTTTGTCAAGGTCCTGGGGGACAAAAATTGGTGGGTCAATCAAGTTGGACTTAACATATGCTACTTGTTTGTGTGCTCAACTTAGTCTCCTAAATTGAGTTCATTTAATTGTCAACCAGGGTTGGTAAACTGCTGAAGTGAAGTGCACTGTATGTGCCTAGGTGTTTGTCTCCTAATGCGTTGTGTTTAGTGTTTTATGATGTTTTTGGTCTTTTATGATGATTTATGATGTTTTTGGTCTTTTGATGGTTTTTATGTTTCACAAGGAATAATGACTACAAAACTAGTGGAAAGAAGCTACTGGTTAAAAACAGAGTGAAGCCTAATTGGTTGATGACAAATGACAAATGCAAATGCAAATACTGAAACAGAATCAAACCTAAACTATGACTAAGCAGAATACAAAGCTTGATAATGACTTCAAGAAAATGAATCAAAACATAAACTTAACTTGTCCAATTCTTTCATCAAAGGTATTTTGGGAGAGCTTGAGAAATGGTTAGCTAAGTATACAAATTCTCCTAACTAAAAAATTAAACAACCAACTTATAATGATGCAACATTTTATCCATGATTAAAGATTTGTTGAAACATATTTGGAGAAAAATATTGTTAACATCATAAGATCTCTACTCTAAGACTAGCTCCTAATTCTCTTCTGCAACTTAGTTTAACATCACTAAACCTTATTCAAAAGTTATGGATTCCTTTTTAAAGTAGTCTTTTGAAGAAAGGATTTGTTTATGAAGAAGTTGCAAAGTACTTCAGGCCTTGAGATGATACTGTCTTCTGTTCAGATGGTTATGAGTCAATTATGGATTTGAAACAAAAGAGATTTTGTAAATAATGAAGGTCGTATTGTTTAAGTTTAACAACTAATGTAATCTAATATGCAATGGATGACAACTAAATGTGGAATGAAAATACAATGAGCTAAGCTAAAACTGAACTAAGATGTCACTAGTCTACAATAAACAGTGCTGAACTAACAAGCCATTATCAAACTTAAAACAAAATAACAGAGCATGAATTGAATGCAATTTGACTCCGGAGTACCCTAACTAAGTTATCATGTAATTAATCTATGGGATTCTACAGCCTATTTTGTCCATCATGAATGGTATTTTGGAAGAGCTTGCTAGAACAATCTTGGCTGTACAATTCAGTGCAAATGCAAACATAAAGACTGAAAGAAATTTAAAAACTAAGACATCACAGCTATCTCCTACCCATCATTATGATATTTTGGAAGAGCGTTTTAAGAGTAAGATCAGATATGCTACTTAGTGCAAACAAACAACTGAAACATTCAGTATCACAGTCATGCCTTAGACATCATAAGGATTTTTTGGAAGAGTTTTCTTAGTATAAGTTCAACTGTGATAATGAACAAACGAAATTACAAATAAATCCTACAACACTACAGCCATTTCCCATTCATTATCATGATCTTTTGGAATAGTTTCTTCTTTTGGAAGAGTTTCTTAGAACAAGTATAGCTATAGTGGCTAATGAAATTAACTATGAACTCAAACTTCAAAAACGTGAAAACGACTAAGATACTTATCTAGATTACGAAAGTAAAGCCGTGCAGGAGGCAGGGGCCCTCTACCACCAGACGGAATCTAACTCCAAATCAACTCAACGCATTCAAAGCAATGTTGTCTTCTTCATTAAAGGAAAAATAACTTGAAACAGATTGGTCTCGGTCTTCAGAAATATAGCAGTCAATACATAAAATCTAAGCAAAATATAGAGCTTGTCTCTCGGTTTCCCGAGTGTTTTTATAACAAATTTACATAACAGAACTTGCAACAATACAAGGATCATTGTCTTTCCTTATCAAAATCGTACTAGGACTCTAAAGATGGCAGCGTAAAGGGAAAAAGGACATCTGGACTAGGACAGTCCTATTAGAAGTCTGCCTCCTTGAATGAGTTCCCACGTACCAAAACCACGTCCAGAATTCGGTTCAGTCTTCATGGTGAGCAACGAACAATGAGGACATAATGTGGAATATACCCATGTGTGACTTTTCCTAATAGGACACCTGGAACATGCTTGAACGTGAAGACAGCTGTAGAATTTCCGGTTAGCTACGGAATGTCTGCATTCTGCAGCTAGTTCCGGTCAAAATGCATTACAATGACAAAATCACAAAACTTAGCAAGTTAGCCATGTTAATCATTATAAAAGTAATTTTAACTAATTTCATTGATCATTTGGGTCTGGGATAACAATGGACAAAGGAAAATGAGGTAAAGTAAGATGAAAGAAAGCACAATCTTGGGGCTCAACACTACTATCTCGGTTTTTGGTGGCCAGGAGAGGAGGTTGTACAGGGAAACCAGATTTTTCAAGATGGTTACTAAGGCTGACAACTCGGTTAATTTACCAGTCTACAGTAAAGAAGGTGATTTCTCATGTATAATGCTGGAGGAAGACCAAGATTATGCTCAAGAACCATCATTTTGCCAGATCAAGACCGAGCAGCCCTCAGAGAGCCGTGAAGTAGGAATCTGGACACTTCACATTGATGGAGCAAATTGTAGAGAAGGTAATGGTGCTGGAGTACTACTAATTTCTCCTACAGGCCAATGGGTCCCATTGTATTTCAAGCTAGAATATGAAGCCACTAATAATGTGGCCGAATATGAAGCACTTCTGTTAGGGTTACAGACAGCCAGAAGCATGAATATACAAAGTTTAAGAGTTCTGGGAGATTCGGAACTGGTAGTTAGACAAGTGAAGAATCAGTGTCAAACCAAACATCCTAGGCTGAGGGCTTATAGGAATGAAGTGTGGGACCTGGTGGAAAAATTTTTCTTGGCATTTAACATTCAATTTATGCCTAGAGAGCAGAACAGGATGGTTGATTCCCTTGCAGTAGCTGCTAGTACATTCTGTCCACCTCAGAACCCTCTCTTAAGATATGAAATTGAGGTACGTTATCGACCATAAATCCCAGATAACATCAAACATTGGCAGGTGTTTGAGGATGAGGAGCAAGTTAAAAGATTCCTGGAAATAGTAGGGGAATTCTCCAACATGGAGATTGATGCTTGTGAAGAAGAAGAGGCTGAGGATATTTCAAAAAATAAATGGGAAGAAAAGGTGGCTGGCCATAAATTTCTGCAACTAAAAGGCAACGTTATACCCCGAGGACTAGTGTCGTTAGAAAGGCTTTTTAACAGAAATGATGTTCCATTGTAGCCGAACAAAGTTGTGGAAGAAAATCAGGTAGAAGATCTTAACCTTGGTACTGATGCTGACCCCAAAATTGTGAAGTTATCCAAGAAAGTCCCAGAGGAGTATAAAGAGCTCTACCAGAATTTATTCCATTCATACAAAGATTGTTTGCATGGTCTTATCAAGACCTAAAAACCTTCGATATCAGCATCATGCAACATAAAATTCCACTGAAGGGGGATGCGAAGCCACATAAACAGAAGCTTAGACAGATAAATCCTCTGCTGCTTCCCTCTATTGAGAAAGAAATTAAGAAACTGTTGAAGGCCAAAATCATTGTGCCATTGAGATATTCTGAGTGGGTAGCAAACCTAGTCCCTATCTGGAAAAATAATGGAGAAATAAGGTTATGTGTGGATTTCCAAAATTTAAACCGAGCATCCTTAAAGGATAATTATCCCCTACCCAAGATGGATCTCGTCCTGCAGAAAGTGGTAGGATCTTATCGAATGTCGATGATGGATGGATTCTTTGGTTACAATCAGGTGGATGTACTACCAGAAGATCAGAAGAAGACTGCCTTTACCACTCCTTGGGGTACGTTTATGTATGCCAGGATGCCTTTCGGGTTAATCAATGCAGGGGCCACTTTTCAAAGGGCCATGGACATTGCCTTTGTTGGGGAGAAAGATAAGTTTGTGGTAGTATATCTGGATGATATCACTGTGTTCTCAAAAGATGATGCAGAGCACATTGAACACTTGTGTAGAAATTTCGAGAAGTGCAGAAGGTATGGTCTCTCTCTCAATCCACAGAAGTCATTGTTTGCATTAGAAGAGGGTAAGCTTTTGGGACATATTGTAACCAAATATGGGGTAAAAATAGATCCTAAGAGAGTAGAATTTATAAATGGAATTTCTCTTCCCAGAAATGAAAAGGAGGTGCAGGTGTTCCTAGGGCACATTAACTTTCTGAGGAGGTTTATCCCTATCTATGCTGAGATAGTTAGACATATAACTGACATGCTAAAGAAAAATAATGAGGTAAAGTGGTCCCAGGAATCACGAGGGGCCTTTTCCAGGATAAAAAATGCCTTTGCTGAAGCCCCTGTGCTAGCTGGACCAGACTATGCCAAAACTTTCATGATCTTTTCATTTGCATCACCTCATACAGTGGCAGGAGTTTTATTGTAGAAAAATGAAGAAGGGTATGAGCAGCCCATCGCTTTCTTCAATCAGGTGCTCCATGATGCAGAGCTAAAATATAACATATTAGAAAATAAGGCATATGCCGTGGTGAAGTCTCTTAAAGCATTTCACATGTATTTCTTGCAGTCCCATATCACTGCGTTTGTGCCTACAACAGATGTAAAATATATTCTTATCCAAGGAGATAGCGAAGGGAAAAGAGGGAAATGGATTGCCAAAATACAAGAGTATGAGCTAGACATCCGCCCTACCAAACTGATCATGGGACAAGGCCTACCAAACTGATCATGGGACAAGGGCTAGCCAAAATCTTGTCTGAGTCAAACTATCAGGATCTGGGTATAAATCTATCCATGATAGCAAATGAGGAGTCTGAGAAGAAAGAAGAGCAACAGGGAGTAGAGATAGCTACTCAGAAGACACATATGAAGTACTTCATCAGCCTGTGGTACAAAGAGATAGTGGAATATCTTTTAACACTCAACTACCCTCCTAGCTGTGACAAAGCTAAATACAGAACAATGAGGTTGAGATCATAGAAGTACATTGTTGCAAATGGTCGGTTGTACTGGCAAGATCCCTCAGGAATCCTGCTCCTATGTCTCACAGAGGACGAGGTAGAGAGTATAATGGCCAAATTTCATGAAGGAATATGTGGGGGTCATTATAGTTGGAGGGCTACTGCTCACAAAATCTTGAAGGTTGGTTTCTTCTAGCCCGAACTCTTTGGAGATGTGTTTGCCCGGGTTAGAGCTTGTGAGAAATGCCAAAGGTTTGTTGAAAGATAGAAGTTGGCACCTATGCCCATGATCCCTGTTCACGTGGATGAACCATTCTAGCAATGGGGAATTGAATTTATCGGTGAAATACATCCTCCATCAAGTGGTCAGCATAAGTGGATATTAGTTGGCACAAATTATTTCACGAAGTGGGTGGAAGCTATACCTACAAGGAATGCAACAAATGTTGTAGTAATGAAATTTATGGAAGAAAATATCATATCCAGATTTGGCTGCCCTGCCAAGATAGTGACCGACAATGCACAGGCCTTTAAATCTGCAAAGTTTGTCAACTTCTGCCAATAGTATAGCATTGCACTAGGTCACTCTACGGCTTATTACCCACAAGGAAACGGCCTGGCAGAGTCTTCAAATAAAACCCTAGTGAGGGCACTAAAAAAGCCTATCAACGAAAATCAGAAAAATTGGGACTCCCAGTTGAAATTCGCTCTATGGGCCAACAGGATCACCAACAAGAGATCAATGGGGAAGTCCCCATATGAATTAGTATATGGGAGGGAAGCAGTATTCCCTGCACAGTTAGCCTTACCAGTAGCCCAATTCATGCAAGAAAATCAAGAAGAACCCAATGATGTGATCAGGAGAATCAATCAGCTGGTGGAGTTAGAAGAAACACGGAACCAGGTAAGTCAAAGGCTAACTGAATATCAAGAGAAGATGAAGGACCATTTTGATTAGCATGCCAAGGACAGGAATTTTTAGGTTGGAGATTTAGTGCTTAGATGGGATATTCGAAGAGTTGAAAAGGGGAAACATGGTAAATTCGACCCACTCTGGTTCGGCCCTTTTAAAATATTGGAAAAAGGGGGCAATAACACTTTCAGGTTAGAAAATTTATAGGGAGACTTGCTCAATGTCCCTGTAAACGGTCAGTTCCTCTAACCTTACTTCACGTTCTGATTCAGGCCGAGAGAACCTAATGTACCATACTGTACATTAGTTTTTTGTTTTCATCTTTGTTCAAATGATGTGTGTGTTTTGATGAATCATGAAAAGAAAAATAAAAAGTGCTGAAGAGTGGTGTCCACACAGAAGATTAACAAGTGATCTGTGAAGTTCTCGACACACCCAGGTATGAACGTATCGTCCCCAGGTGGAGCCAATGTTGATCATGTTAGCCCCCTATTAATTTTTTGACAAGAAAACAGGGGGTCAAACTATCTTTGACCTTTCAAGGAATCCATTCCCTCTGAAAACACATCATCCTCGAAGCCTCCTTGTGCTTTTTTCCTTTGGGGAATCCTTACCGCTGTTCCTAGTTTTGAAGCCTCTCTGTTTGTGAAGATGAATGCCCGAAAAGGCCTTTTCCCTCTTATTTAATTCCCACTTAACCTTTTCTTCTTCACCTTTTTCCCCCTCTCTTAATTCCTCATTAACCCCCTAAAATCACCCAAATCCCCATTTAAACCTTACAAATACCCTTTTTTGGTCTAAAAATCCGTTTTCCCCTCTATCGAAACCCCTTTTAAAGCCTTGAAAACCCTCTTTTTGGCTTTAAAATGCTTATTGTACATATGAGGCATAAGCCCCTTTCGGCCAGCTCCCTCAACCACTTCCCCTCCATATGCCCTGTGCCCAAGATGAAGCGCTTAAGGCCTGGGTGCTAATCGCAATCAGAAGGAACAAAGCGTGCATTCCTTTGTTAACAGATTTTCCCCGATGCGATGAAGTTTTACACTGTTGGCCTCTGCTTTGTTTTCAACCGTCAATCTTTAAAAGATCTGATGGCCTAGCGCTAATCGCATCACACCAGCCCATGTGTCCCCTCCTCCTGTCTTCTCCGATCGCGATCCTACGATCCGATCGTAGCCGTTGACCTCTCAAAGATCCAAAGGTCCAGATCTCATCGCTCCCGCTCATCGCATCAACCTCCCTCCCTGCCGATTCAATCTCCGTCGTTGATCTTGTTCCAGATCGGATGGCTGGCGCTCAATCGCGCATCGCCAATCGCAAGTTCTAAAGGTGTTACCCTCCGTCTCTTCCGATTGCGATCCGCCAATCCAATCGTGATCGCCCGTTTGATCCAGATCTACGACTCACAATTTATCACGCATTTCACCATTTTTATTCATCACATGTCCCCATTAACTCCATCAGATGATCCCAACCATCGATCTCCTCGTTAGATCCGACAGCTCGCATTAAATCGCCCTCCACCTTAACCGAGTCCCACCATCAAAGGCCTAATTCCATTCATTCGATCCATTTACTTTGTATTTGCCCGAGACTTAAACTCTAGCATTTACACTAATTATCATTTCTTCTCCCGTTTTCACCATTCCCGCCACCATTCCCCCAAGCATTCACAGCATCCCTTCCGCCACTCCCTGGATTTCGTAATGAGTTTATCGTATTGTGCAAGGTTGTTATAGAAGTGATGAATTCACTCTAGGTTCCATAATCACAGTCACTATCATCCGGAACGTAGAAGGGTTATTACAGCAGCGGTCAGAGTAACAACAGAGACAGATTAGAAAGATTAAAGCCTATTATTGAAGATTAAATGCTTTAATCCTTGTTCAAAAGGAAAGGACGCAGTTGGAAGACTAAAGAGCACACGTAACAGCCATATCTGTGTTTGAATATCTGCGGGACATTTTTCTCCAGACAGTACACCTTCCCACTAAAGCCTCCATGCCTCCTTGAGCCCAAAAACAGTTAATTAAACTGACAGAAGCTTCTTAAAGACTATTAGAACCAACAGTTATGGAGTATGGAGGCCCGCGGACTTTCTATCCAATTCACCAATTCCAGAAGGCAGAACAGAGAGCTTTACAGCCAGAGAGGACTCCAAAGAAACATCAGAGGTCAGATATTGACCTGACAAAGAACCCTCAGCCATACTATAAAGTAAATACAACAAAGAAGTGCCATTAAGTAGTATGGGCATGGACGCTTCCTCCATGCTTTCTTAATGAATCAATTTAATGTACATCACCCACTCCTGTTACTCATTTTTCTCCTATAAAAATCCCCAAGAACAGATGGCAAGAGGTTCCAGATTTTCAGAAAAATATGTTGTGAGAGAATTTTGTATGCATTTTGTTGAACTCTTATATGAATGCAAAGAGCCCGTCAGGTTTCAGTGATGAGGAGTTCCATTTTTAAAGAGGATTCTGGTCTTTGTGCTTCACAGTCTGTATCTCTCCCCTATATGTGATATTTTAATTGTTCATCTCGTTTTCATCCATTTCGCTTGTATCATGTTCTGGAATGCGAGTGGCTCACTGGTTTTTGGTATGAATTTATCCTAATTGATACTCACGCTAGAAGCTGTCAAGCACTTTAAATATGGCTCAGGCGTGAGATACTGTTTCATTTTCCACTTCAACCATACTTCTGCTATATTAGCTTCTATGGGATGTTATTTTTAAAATGCTATTGTCATGTATGGATTCTTAATTTTGTAAGCCCATCACATGTTGATATTTTTTTCTGGATGTCATCCCAATGACAGTTAGTATTATCTCAATCTTCCATACGCAGTAAACACCTTCTGATTATTCATCTTTGTGAGGTATTTAGAACCCAACCCTCTTTACAGTAAGCTTCCTTTGAATTTTCTGATACATTTGTATTAGAGTTTCACACCTTGCCTCTGCAGTATTCCTTTCCCTGTGTCAAGTTTCTGAAATTTTTGGTCCCATTCAAATTAACCTTCCGGTTTACAAAAGATAGCATGAGAGATTTTTTCTGATAACTTCCCATATTATATGTTATGCTCCTTGCTGTATAAGATGTCCTAGGCACTTGTCTTTCACAACTCAAGGTTGTCTCTAGGGTTGACAACATCTTTCTGGTGCCGTTTTCGAGGAATCAAATTTGAGAGATGTTGAATCCTTGGGCCTCGAAAAAACCTTATTCACTCTTCAAATAGGTGAGCATGGAGAGTTGAGAGTTGTAGATCCCTCACCTTGGCGACTCCACATTCATTTATCAGATAAATTTACTGGCAGTCCTGGCTCCTCGTAAGCCACACCTGAGGTCAGATACGTCTCAGCCAAAGACATCTTTTGTGTCTGACCCAGAGAAGATCCTACATAGAAGGAGTTGGAGAGAAATACCATCAATCCATACTGAGATCCCTGAATTCTCTTTAGAAGACTTTTCGTCCTCCTCCTCTCAAGTTTCTCAAGTACATGGTCCCGAATCCACTGTGGGAGATACCTATTACTACTCAAATAGTCCACCCCGGAGAGGTGTTTGAATTAAATTCAAAGCTGAGTCAAGGGATACCACATATTACACCTTTCACCCTACTCCTAAAGTCGAAGAGGTCAAAGAAGTCACCGAAGTATTTGCTATTAACAGCTCGTTTTTCTCGTCAACACCTCAAGCTGTTGTCCAATACATTCCTATTGTCATTCATACTTCACTTCCAGCTCCTCCTCCTCCTTTTACACACAAAACCCTTGCACTACCTCCACCTCATCCAATGGCCAATGTTCCTGGATTCTTGTTGAATAAATATTCCCCCTTGGCATTACCTCAAGTGTTGAATGATATGCCACAGGACTATCTAAAGATATTACCCCAATTTAATGGGGAAAACGAGATTGAAGCTCAAAAACATCTTGAGGTCTTCTGTTCTTTTGCAGAGAACTTTAATGTGGAGCACCTAGATGTAGTCCTAAGACTTTTTGTGCAATATCTTGATGGTGAAGCCAGAAAGTGGTTTAAGACATTAGGAGACCGTTCCATCACTACTTGGGAAGGAATGGAAGATACTTTTCTCAGGAAATGGGGAGAGAAGAAAGATCATGGACATTGTCTTACTGAGTTTAACACACTCAAGAAAATACATTATGAATGGATGTCATAATTTATCAAGAGATTCAACAACTTGTATTTGAGCCTTCTTGCTGATATGAAACCTCATCAAACCGCTGCTAAAGTTGTTTTCGTGGAAGCTTTTGACTTAGAAGTTGGTTTCTCTCTGAGAGAAAGAAAACCTACCGCCCTGGATGATGCTCAAACAGATGCACTAGAGCTGGAGGCAAATTTTTCTTCCACTGGTAAATCAAAGGGAAAATCTAAACAAGATACTAGAAGAAAAGGTAAAGAAGAGGTATCCACCTCTAGCAAAGACAAAGACTCAGCCAATGAAAAAATTGAGGAAATGAACAAAATGATTAAGAATCTTTCAAATAAGCTGGTCAAAATTGAACTAGAGGCCAAAAATTCATCCTCCAAGAATTTCCAGAATGCTTCGAACAGGGGTTACAACCCTCAGTACAGAAAACCACCCTTGCAGATACTGCAAAGGGAATGGAAGGAGCAACAATATTAGGTACCACACCCGCTGTACTTGGAAGGTCAGGTAGATGGTCCTACTGAAGACGCTGCCTATGAGCAAGAGGATGCATATCTTTATTTTTCGAATAGTGATGAAGTAGAATGCCCCTTGCAATGAAGTAATGGAACCGAGATCTCATTACAAGAAGAAGAGAAGGCTAGAGGCATAGAAGACTGAGAGATTGATTACTACTGTAAGCATTTTTTTTATTTCATGCAAGCACAGTTCAATAGAAGATATGATCTCAGATCTTCTAGGAAGAGGACTCGTACTCAAGATCAAAAAGAAGAGCCACTTTAGAAGGAAGCATCTCCTTAGAAGGAGACAACAGTGCAAAAGGTCACAGACAAAGGTAAGAGGCCTCTAAATGAATCTTTGCATTCTAATGATCAAACTCCTTCCTCTTCAAAAGAATTCAAACCCTTGGCTGAAAATAAAGAGTCAAAAGAAGTTGCAACAGAAAATTCCTCTTCTGCCTTTAGTTTACAAAAGGAGCTTGAGAAGGTAAAAATCCCAGTTCCCTTGACTGAATTGTTGAAGCAGCCTGCATATCAGTCCTAGTTCACCTCCTTCATGCTTCCTCTAGAGGCAGCACATATCCCAGATAGTCTGAACCTTCAAGAAGAAAGACCCATGGTTGTGTTTGGCCCCCACGTTGAGGAATTAGATGCCTCTACTCCTCCTTTTTATGTGTCTCTAATGATTCATGACCTATTATTACATAACTGTATGTTAGACTCGGGAGCTTCTCATAATCTATTGCCCCTGTCAGTCATGGAACAACTATGACTACAAATCACCCGGCCATACAAGGATCTCTATTCATTTGATTCCAAAAGAGTTAAGTTCCTGGGTATGATCAAGGATTTGGTGGTCAACTTGGCCCAGATTCCCACAAAAAGTGTGGTGATGGACATTGTGGTGGCTATTTTTCAAGTTTGGGGCTAAACCCCTGCCAAAAAATCCATATAACTTTCATAACTAATAAAATACATAACTACAATGATTATAAACCCCAAAGTTGAAACCAAGACTAGACTTGACCATCCCCAACCAGGATTGGCATTCCATCAAATACTTGGTAGATAGACAACCTACATGTCATGAATGCAATTTTGAGCATAAAGGACTGAAAACTCATATGAGACTTAACAAGAAGGATCGCCACCCTCTCTCATTAGTTTTCGTAACATCAATTAGGTCTTGCATCCATTATTCTTTCAGTTACAAGTAGGAACATCAAAAGAGCCATGACTAAAACCAGTCATATATCCATGCCTATAACCAACATATAAACATATAAATAACCATAATATAACAACCATTAAAGCCACATAATAACAAGTAAATTTACCAAGAAAACTTAGCTTTCATTAAGCATAGGCAAGAGCCAACTAGTTTTGGTATTTCCATGTACCACCCGACCATAGACATGGCTGAACCAAATATTTCTTTCATCCAGTCACCCCCATGCCATAATTCCACGCCTGAATGTGGGATCTCATGGGATAAACCAATCCAAAACAACCAAGATAATCTAGATGTTAAACCACCTCCACCCTCACCATACCTTGATCTCACCTAAACCAGCCCCAAGAACAGAAAACCAAAATGATCTTGGAATGCCTCAGGATTCCTTCACCATCCTTGACGAATTTTCCTGTCTCCACCCTTAGGCTTTACCGTGTATCCCACCATTACTATTCAAGGGATTCCTATGCCTTTGGGAATTTTCCAGAGACCACCTCTGCCCTGGATTCTGAAACCTTCCAGCAATTCCAAATCTCAAAACTGAAAACAATCCCATCACACCATGGATATCCATAAATGGCAAGGCAAGGCTGAAAAACACTATCAAAACCCAAAAAAACCATTCCACCGACAACAAAAGAACCAAATACCAACATGCGCGTACCATGTGTGTCAAAAGTAGCTAGGAAATCATACATGAAATCTGTTACCTACAAGTATTCTTGCTGAAACCTGCTTGTTCCAACCTTTTCTTGCTTTATCTTTGATTTCCTTTCCTTGTCCTTTTCCTTCCTTTGCCTGATTTTCCTTTATTTTCTTGCTTGATCTCTTTCTCCTCTATGAGACTAATTCTGAAATGAACTAACAAAAGGCTGACCAAAAAACTTGCCAACTTATGCTCCGAGGTATTTTGATTGATGAGGCCTCTAGTTTCCTCAATTTCCATTATTTTCCTTCATTTTCCTCCTCACATGAAACCTGTGATCTTTCACCTTTCTGTTCTCTTAATTTCCTTTATTTTCATAAATAAATGTGCCAAAAATACTTTTTTCCTTTTCAAAGTCTTTGCCATTTCCTTTGCCAATTTCCTCTTAGCCATAAACACATCAAGTGATGCCTTCTAGGATATCTTGCCCAACATTCAGCGTGGAATAAGTGTCCCTTAACTGTGGTCTTATTTTTTCCTTTATTAACTTCTATCACGTGAAATTTTAGCCCAGATGTGTTACATTTAATTACATAAATCGATAAAATAATAATCTTATGAGCCTCCAAGCGGAGAATCAATCCTTGGCTAGTTTAGTGATGATGAACTAATATCAATCTCACACAATAGTAAAATTGTTATATTCCTATATTAGATTTGGAATAAGGAGTTTAAAACACACATGAGATTTGATTATTGTAGTTTTATGTGTAAGAAATTTCGACCCCTCCCTTACTTGTTAATGCAAATGTATCCCCTTTAATCCAACCTTCCATAAATTTTACACGCCAAAATGTGATAAAAAATTCCATATGAAAACATGAAAGAAAATTACAAGCACACAAATATCACCCTAATAAAAATATTGTTATATATTCCCCTAATGAAAACCCTTAAACTCATAATGAATACTCCCTATATAACTTCGATTCTCGCATTCACACATGGGCTCTTGGATTCAATAACCATATATTGGCCTATAATTTTAGGAGGTTTTGGATTTGTAAATATTTAGCACATATAGTCAAAATGTAAGAATTGGAGTGGGCTGAGGAATCATAATATGATTGGAATTGAATTTTATTCTTAGGTAAGAAATGATCTATTCTCCATTTTTTAACATTTCCAACATTTAACAACTACATATATGGATTATTTTTTCTTGTGATGATATAAGAAATATATGATAACATGGGAACCCCAAGGGTTAACTCAATTGGATGAGTCTCCATTGTTAAAGTACCTTTTGTATTGAGAGGTCATGGGTTTCAATTATCTTGACACTCTCGGGGTTGGGCTCTATGGTTGAGCTGGAAAGAAGTGATCCCTTCGAGTGGATCTTCCTAATACAAATATTTCGTGGAAGTAATGATCACCAATATTTCGATTCCATGAGCCACACATGAAAAATATGTGTGTGTGTGTGTGTGTGTGTGTGTGTGTGTGTATGTGTATGTGTGTGTGTGTGTAATAATAGGGAAGATTGTATGAAGTTCATGTTAATTAATATTTTGACAATATGAGTCAACTACTGAATTGTTTTTCAAGTGTTACACACGGCAAGATGGGGTGGAAGGTGCAAAGGGGGATTGTCATGGACCCAAAAGGAAATTGTGAACTAATAATTGCTTGGATGTAAATTAAGATAATCCATCAATATTTAAGTAGAAACGTTGACATTGTATCAACGGTTGGATATCATCAAATCAAAGGGAATAAAAAATATAATTATTATTGGAGAGTCTTCAATTGGAATTCAACAAATGTAAAATTAGATTATCTCTTAGAATTCAAGCCTCTCTATAATGATCCAAAGAATTCAAGGGGTGGTGAGGAATTTCGATTCTATAAAATACTACTAGGTTCTAAATGCATTTAATAACTTGGTGGACTTCAAGGAAAATGAAGGGGCCCCATTAAGCATTGGCATGTTAAGCTCAAATTGAGGGTTTCCTATCATACGATATGGTGGGATCTTGAATGAAGTTCTAATTATCTACCAGATAACTGAGGAATTCTTGATTTAATTATCAATATGGTGTTCTTATGAACTTGTGAATTGTCATGTATCATATATACTAGTATAATATTGTTAATTCATTGATGAGGCTGGAGAATTATAAATAAATGTCACATAACAAGCTTTAAATATTCTTTCACAAGTCACATAGAAAACTAAATCACACTTGCAAAACTGAAATGGCACACTTTTACCTAGTGGACTTAGGAAACTTATTATTGTAACCCGCCAACATAGGTAGAATTACTAATCAAGTTATAGGAAAGGAAATATCACTCCTCTACCTAATAGGCTTAGGAAGCTTGTTGTGTAACACCCAACACAGGTGCAACACACCATACAAGTAGGAATTAGATTACATAGGCATCAAAGAGGTGACTTTCTCAAGGATTAGATGATCCTAAATTATGTAACAATTATGCACATGAGATTAAACCCTAGTAAGATGCAATATAAAGGAATTAAACCACAAGTTGTAATGTAGAAGATGGAAACCACAATTATGTTGTAAGAAATTTGATTGCAAACAAAAATAATAATTGCAATTTCTATAAAATAGAGTAAACAAACAAAATATTTGGAAACAAAATAAAAGGATTAATCCTAAAAACAATATATTGTACTTAACTAATTAGTGAGCAATGAAAATTTTAAGGATGGAAATTTATCACAAAGTGTAGAAACCTTGATGAATCTTACTAGTCCCTAACATGCAAAGTATAAAATGGTAGGTGATATTTTTGTGAAAATATTCCAATTTCTAATGATTTTATGTCGTCTATATAAAACTTTGGTATTTTTAAAGGTAAAATAATTATATCCTATAATTTGGGTAAATTTTAGGAAAAGTGGAAATCGACAAATATTTTTTTTTCGAAAAGACATGGAAAAATAATTTAGCCCCTAAAATTTCCCCTGTTAGTGAGTTGCAAAAATGTAAGAAAATAGAATAGTTATTAATATCGTGGAAATGTAAAGAAATAATATAAACTAAACTATATAGATGCAGAAAATACCTGGCTAAAGAGGGGGCCCTATTGTCTTAGGTGAGGCATTGGTTATAAGAGTAGCACAATGTTAATTAATCACAACACCATTCAAGCCGATGAAATGGAAACTCGAAATAAGCTCATATTAAGAATTCAAAATACATATTAAAATAACAACTTTTCTCTATCCTTTTTCTCTCATGGATTGGGCAAAGATGGGTTTTTATACATATTTCTTGTTATCTTAAATTATCTAGGAAATTGAGGGACAACTATTGTTGGCAGGAAAAACTTCCCTAAGGTAAGGGTTGACAACCTCAACAGGACGAAGGAAGAAAATAAACAAGAAACATACATCATGAAAAAAATACTATATAAACAACTAAAGTCAGGATTGAGAGAAGTACCCGTAGGTCCTATGTTTGATGTTGATCTCGTAGGGTTCAAACCCTCTACTTCCTCCAAAGCAATCAAACCTACAACAAAATTTCAAAGAAGCGTATATATAGAAAGTAGTTCAAAGCATGTGCATAGTAAACATGTTAGATCATCAAGAATAAGCATATGAATCATGATATATATTCAACATGAATCATAAAACATGAGATCATAACATTTTAGGAACAATACAAAGCTTTTTTATTGATATCAACAAATAATAGTGGAGAGATACAACTTGATCCGACCACGGCACTAATGAAAAATTCCTTTGAATTTGTCTAGCCCAAACCTCAAAGATCACCTCTCGAGCATGTTGAGATTGCAACAAGATGATGAGCTTAGTGGAAAGAAGTCGCCTTCACTAAGTGAGCCCGCAGGCTATTTTTGGCGCAAAGTCTATTTTTAGACTATGTCTATTTTTAGACATATGGATCATGTTCTATGAGTTGCAGGATGCTATTTGTGGATGGTTGGTCGAGTCGGAAAAAATAGATGGACTTCTATTTTTAGACATACTGGGCAGAATCTATTTTTAGATTGCCAGTCTAAAAATAGATATGTCGAATATTATTAGCTCTTAATAATATTTGGACTATAAGCATTATCTTATTCTCTTGGAGCACTTCAGTTAAGTGCACAGATGTGGCACAGGAGCTGACAGAAGGAATTACGCTATTCCTGAGGGTTATGTGGAGCTATTGCATGGATACTTAAGTTAGAACTCATGTGACAGAGTTTGGTGGAGTTGATTGAGGAAGTTAGTGGAGTTGTATTCAGTTTAACTAATCTAAACATAGTTGAGCTATTTGTATTCAGTTTAACTAATTGATACAATTAGTGAGAGTTGTGTGAATTAATTATTAATTAATTCACTAATTATAAACTCATTAATCAACTAAAGAATACATCAGTTAACTTCAGTGCATGGACAGTTTCAGTGGAGACCAGTGCAGAGATAGGTGAAAGAGCAGGTTAACTATCAGTTGTGACTATACTGTTGCATATTTGCAACTACTAGTGATTGGAGAAGCCCATGAGGATTGCGCAGTACAAGCCAGGTGGTTTATGTTATTTAATGAGCCATCCTACAACATTGATTATGCAATAGAGGCTGGCTATCAGGTGGCAGAGATTGGAGCATGTGTTTTGCTAGATCTAGCTTGATTAGTGTGTAGCAATTGGAGGTTGTGCTGAGAGCTTGTGAGGAGATTTGTACAATGATTGTTACATGATATCTATGACATATAATATACAGATAGTTGGGGTTTTCAGCTTTAAGCTTTCCCATGAAATACTGTGTTCATATGTGTGATTGTTTATGGTTTTAATGTGCGCATGCAATTGTTTTTATTTCCACAATTAATGATCAATGGTAGAAGAGATTTTGTATTGTGCATGAAGTTAAAATAGTGTGTGATCAGGAGAATATCGGTGAATAATATATCAGTTATTCAAATTTCTACATGGTATCGGAGCGATATTGATCATTGGAGCAATTGCAAAACATTGAAGCGGTTGAGTTTTGTGCTGGTGGAATTCGAATTTGCAGCAGTGTTTTCTTGGTGTCAAAGTTGAGATGTCTTTCAACGGATTGAAATTGGAGTATGCCCTTGAGGGCAGCTTGAATTATATTGCATGGAAGGATAGGATGGAGGTGATGCTAGATGAAAATGGGTTGAAGGAGTTCATAGATGCAGAAATTCCAAAACCTGCTTCTAGCGATGCTGCCGCACTTGACGCATGGCAAAAGAAGATAGCAAAGTGTCGAAGGATTCTGTTGGAAGGTGTGAAGGATCACATAGTGTCCAGCCTTCATGGTAAGGCTTCTCCATTCTTGATGTGGAAAGATTTGACAGATTTTTTTCAAAGCAAGAGTGACAAGAGGAAGTTGGCGCTCAAGGATAAACTCATAAACATAAAAATGGAGAAAGGTGACAGTATGCCCAAGTACCTCACGAAGTTCATCCAATGCAGGGATGAGCTGGGAAGTGTGGGGGTTAGTGTTGATGACGAGGACTTGGTGAGCATGGCTCTCCTTGGGCTTCTGAAGAGTTGGCATTCCTATCAGGACTCTGTCAATGGTCAGGAGAAATTGCCAGGATGGGAGCGACTTTGGTCAGATCTTGTGCAAGAGGAGATAAGGCGGAGTACCAGGGACGTATCTTCATCAAAGAACTCTGATGAAGAAAATTGCGCTTTGGCTGCCAAAGCAAGGAAGGGGAAGAGCAAGAAGAATGCTTCTCAATCCGGTGTGAAAGGCAAGAAGTAGGACATGTCCAAGGTGAAGTGATTTCACTGTCACCAACACGGACATTACGCCATTAATTGTCCACAGAAGAAGAAAAATAAGAAGGCTGCTGGATCTGTAGCTGGAGAGGCCTTAGCCTCACAGTTTGAGCTGGATTTTTTGCTGATCGCATGCTTGGTCTCAAGTGTGATGGGTTCAGTGTGGTTTCTTGATAGTGGTGCGTCTTTTCACATGACAGGAGATCGAGATTTGTTTACTGATCTGGATGAGAAAGATCTTGGAGTGCACATCGAGATGGGCGATGATGGTAGATACAGTGAGATCGGTATCGGTACCATTTCCTTTGAGAGGGAGTCTAGTAAGCCCTTCGTATTGAAGGAAGTGATGCATGTTCCAGGATTGAAGAAGAATATTATCTCTGTGGCGATGTTAGAAGACAAAGGATATGATATTGTCTTTAGCGAGGGAAAGGCTTTCCTGCGCAGTAAGGCAACTGGTGAGACCCAGAGGATAGGGGTTCGAGTTAAGAACCTTTATCAATTGCAGGTAGATGGTTGTGCAGCAATGGTAGGTAGGGTAGAAGCAGTGGTGAGCCGGGATGATGGCGAGTTGTGGCACTGGAGATTGGGCCACCTTCACCATGGAGCTTTGAAGATACTATAGCAGATTTCTACTGGGCTTCCTAAGGGTACTTTTGCACAGTCAAATCAGTGCAAGGGATGTACCTTGGGAAAATTTGTGAAAGCCACCTTTCACGAGAAGGATAGTTGCGCCATGATGATCCTTGAGAGAATTCACACAGACGTGTGTGGACCTTTCTCAGCAGCTTTGACAGCAAAGCACAGGTACTATGTGATATTTGTTGATGATTTTTCTTGTAAGTGCTGGATCTTCTTCATGTAGAAGAAGAACGAGACATACTCAAAGTTCTGTGAGTTCAAGGCACTGGTTGAGAAAGAATCGGGGAAGTAGGTGAAGGCTCTTAGGAGCGAAAATGGTGGTGAGTTCATCTCTAGCAAATTCAAGGACTTTTGCAGCGCAGAAGGAATTCGAAGAGAGCTCATAGCACCTCATAACCCACAGCAGAATGGGGTTTCTAAGCGGAAGAACAGAACGATCGTGGGTGTTGCACGAGCGATGTTGCATGATCAGGGCCTTCCCATACACTTGTGGAATGAGGCATGAAATACTGCAGTATATGTGCAGAACCGTTCTCCTCACAGGATACTTGGCATGAGTACACCTGAGGAGGCATTTTCTGGTAAGAACCCTGATATTTCCCATTTGAGGATTTTTGGTTCACCTGTTTACATTCATGTGACGAAGGATGCCAGGAAGAAGCTGGAGCCGACCGCAAAGGTTTGGATATTTGTGGGGTACACTGATACACCCCACAACTATCATGTGTATTTTCCAGATAGTCACAAGAATGTTGTGCGATGGGATATCAAATTTCATGAGGAGAAATCGCAGAGTAAAATAATCCCAGGAGGTCAAAATCTGGGAGTCCAAAAAAACAACATACTTCGTTCAATTGGAGGAGGCTGGGTGTTTAACCGTTTTTGCA